>JANRMT010062791.1:137701753-137763942 GCA_026402145.1 Polypterus bichir lapradei
CCAGAATAGAAGCAGGTGGGAGGTGAGGAAAATGGGGTAGATTTTGTTTAGCAAAGTTTCTAATTTGGAAGTAGTAAAAGAATTGTGTTGATGGAAAGTTAAATTTGGTGTGTAATTGTTCGTAGGATACAAAGACCTTATCTATGTACAAATCTCTAAGTGATTTAATCCCGTATGTTTTTCAAACATTAAAAACTGCGTACGTTTGAGAGGGTGGAAAAAGGTGGTTATCGTGCAGAGGTGCCACAGATAAAAGCATTGGTTCCATAATCTCAGTAAATGAAACACAATTTGGTTGTTAGTATGTTGGCGATAACTAGTATTTACTGGGGTACAAACCATGGAATATAAAGAAGTACTGCAGGATTTTATTTGTATTGTGGACCAAACCTGTGTGTTCATCTATTTGTGTCAATGTCTAGGGTGTTATAGCTTATACATTTGCTACCCAGTAATAAAACTGAAAGTCAGGTAAAGCCATGCCACCTTCTACCTTAGGTCTTTGTAGAGTCACCCTTTGGATGTATGGATATTTTGAATTCCAAATAAATTAGGTTTTAATAAATTGGGATTGAATCTAACTTCTTAGAAAATGATTTATTAATGTATATGTGAATGCTTTTGAAACAGAAGAGGATGATTAAAGAGAAGGTGTACAATCTAATATTTTGTGCTAGAGAGTTCACTGGAAAGAGCACATTTTTATTCAAATTAATGTTGAGTCCAGAAATCTTTTGAAATTCTGCTAGTGCTGTTAGGACTGCAGGCATAGTATTTTGTGGATCTGATATATATAGTACCATATCATCTGCATATAGTGAAATTTTCTGTTCAAGTCTACTAATCTCCTTTACCTCATAAGCATTTCAAAAGTGAACTGCCAGTGGTTCAATGGTGATTGTAAAAAGCAGTGGTGACAGGGGGCATCCTTGCCTAGTATCATGTTCTAGTTTGAAGCAGTCTGAAGTAATGTTGTTAATACAAACTGAAGCTTCTGGACTGGTATACAGTAGCTTGATCCATGCATATATGTTCGGGCCAAACCCAAATTTCTCCAATGTATTGAAAAGGTAGTTCCATTCAATCATATCAAATGCTTTTTCTGCATCCAACGATAATATCATCTCCGGGATTTCAGACTTTGTGGGTGAATATATTACATTAAACAGGTGTCAACGATTAACTAATCTTTATGCAATTTTATGCAAAGGCATAGTATGAAAAATTAGATAAAGAATATAGGATTCTGTGAAGATTTGTAGATTTATCAAGACATTTAGAGTATAAACATTAATTGATTTTAAAGTGAAAGTTAAAATCACTGCACATTAAAACCCAAAGCATACTAAAAGTCTTGGTTAATTATTTAAAGATTGTACATACTGCATTTCACAAAAACACCTTCATTAATCCACCAGACTTTTCTTGCTACCACACATATTCCATATGTAGCAAAAAAAGAAAATTTCAAAGTGCAGCACAAAATCTTCGAAAGCTTTTGTAGCGCCATTCCAAGGATGTGTTCCCATGAGCTAACATTCTAAGAATTTTCTAAGAGCTTGGCACAGTTAACTGTCTCTTTCCACAGCCATTATTCTTTCTTACTTAAGTTTAACTGCTTTGTTTAACTTGTTTTAACAAACAATACAGCCAGAAGCTAAGAGGTGCGAGGACCATGGTTTCAGGTTTAATCTCCTGCCCTGTGTAATTAAATGAAAAATTGCTCAATTGTCAATAATGGAACCTGATCAACCAGATTGACAGGTGTCAGAGACTGCAAAGTGGATTCAGAAAGCATTCAGATCCCTTCATCTTCTACACACTTTATTGTGTTGTAGATTTAATTTTAAATGGTGCATTTGCCTTTTTTGCCCATCAATCTACATTCAATAACCCATCATCACAAAGTAAAAACATGTTTTCAGAAAGGTTTGCAGATTTCGTGAATAAAAAAAAAAAAATTAATCAAAAAAAACTTTCAAGAATCCTTGGCTTAGACAATTCCAGTGCACACCCAAGATCAAATCAGGTCAAGTTTATTGTCATGTGTGCATATTACATAGCATACTAAGTACAAGAATTCTTACTTTTCCAAACATTTAATAATAATTAACAACAAAAAGACACTCCTATAAAGAGTATACTTTCTTGCAGCATGCAATAATATTTAAAATATATATTTGCAAGTATTTGTTTCTATATGTACATGTAAGTGTAAGTGTGTGTGCTTGTTATGCTTCAGCAGTTCTTCTGATGACTTACTGTTCATTAACCTTATAACATGTGGATAGAATCTGACCCTGGCATGAAAACCAGCATCTCTGTACAGTATAGCAGAAGGGAGAAGTATGAAAAAATGACAAAATGTGCAGGATGGCTGGGGTCTTTCTGCCTTACACTGGGCAACCTAGAGTTGCCAATCAGCCCAACGTTTATGGGATGTGAATGATTAACCCAAGTGTAAACATTTTCTTAACATGTCATACAAATAAATAAATATATATTATATATATTAAAATTAAAAAAGGAAACCTTAAATCAAATTCTTAAGTTTTAACAGATAAAGACATGTATATTTCCACTTAAGCAGTGTCATGGCTTATTCTCACTTGGACAAAACTGGCAGCACTGTGAGGACTTTGTTTTTTGATTTTTCCAGTGCCTTCAGTACCATGCAGCCCTATTAAGGGGTAAACTCAGAGATATGTAGGTGGAGGCGCCTATGGTGTCCTGGATAATGGACAATCAGTCAGGCAGACCACCGTTTGTAAGATTTAAGGACAATGTTTCTGATAATGGATTTCAGTAACACTAGAGCACCACAAGGAACAGTCCTATCCCCATTTCTGCTCACTCTGTACATCTCTAACTATAAATATAACACCAGGTCATATCATTTGTAGAAAATTTCAGATGATTCTGCACTTCTCAGGTACATTAATAAAGCGAATGAGACAGAGTATAGGAGTCAGGTGGAGAACTTTGTTTCTTGGTGCAAGGAGAATTGTATGCATCTTAACTTTGTCAAAACCAAGGAAGTGGTTACTGACTTTTGCAGCACCAAAGAGCCTCTGGTCACTATACAAGGAGCAGATGCAATTGAAGTCCACTACTACAAATATTTGGGGGTCCACATTAATGACAGGTTGGAATGGACTCAGGACACTGAGGAACTATAGAAGAAAGAGCAGAGCAGGCTCTTTTTCCTTAGGAGACTGAGTTTCTTTAATATGGGAAGTGACATCCTTCACATCTTCTAAAACTGTGTGATGGCCAGTGCGATTCTCTACACTGTGGTGTGCTGGGCTGGTAACATCACTTCAAGAGAGGCCCACCGAATCAACAATCTAATTTAAAGAGCAGGTTTAGCTATGAGGTGCATTCTGGACCCCCTGGAATAGTAGCGAATGAGAGAATTAAAGCAAAACTAAGTGGCATTATGAACAATGCTGCACATTCTCTCTCTGGCACACTAACACTGAAAACTTTGAACCAACAAATTATTCAACAGAAGTGTGTCAAGAAACGCTACTGGGGCTCCTTTATACCATCGGCATTATGCCTGCATAATACCTCACTTCTTTCTTTTGAATTTGTTTTTCTTTTTACTCATTCTGGTGTGTGTTCAGATCATAGTCTGTATACATATGTTTATGTATGTATGCATGTATGTATGTATTTATTTATTTAAAGAGCTTCTGTAAAAAGCCAATTTTTCCCCAGGGGACAAATTAAGTTCTGTCTATCTACCTTTCAATTTCAATTAATCACTTTAATGTGCAAGAGTATTTTATTGATTAATGTATTACCAATGGCTCCAAACAATACTGTGTTAAAATGCTAAATGTTTGTATGTATTTAAAAAAATATTATTGTACCTATTTTTTCTCTCAGTTTTCTCTCCATTAAAGTATTTCCTCATATTTCATTAAAATGAAAAATTCTTAACACTTAATTAATGAATGTTTATATGAATAAAATAACAATAATGCTTGCTGGGATAGGAAAACATCCAGCAGCCCCACGACCCTGCCCAGGATAAGCGGGTTAGAGAAATTAATGTTATAAATTGTTAATCGATGCTTTAATTTTACCTATATAAACATTGCCATGTTCTATGCTTCAGATCAATTTTAGGCCAAAATTGTAACCCAAATTTTCCAAGAAATGTTGGGCATGCCGGGATTATAACCCTTGCATACACTATGAAAATGGAAAAGCACTGACCAAGCAACAATTTAAACTTTGACCCTCAAGCTGTAAAATAACAGAACAAAGTGTGCTCGGGAAACAAAAACATAACATTTGCAAGAGCTTAATTCAAAAAGAGGTCACAGCTGGTGGGCTGCCCTGGTAACACCAATATATCTCAGGCATCAATGCGTGAGCTACAGCCTGTACAGTCACTCACATTCTGCTGGCAAAGGAAGTTACCTCCATTTATCCTGAAAGTGAAATCTGCACCTAAAGCAGCCAAAGGGGTTGTGAAGGCTGATGATGAATGACTCCTTCAGGTATCTGGCCATTTTTCTTTTGTTTGAATACATTTTGAAAACAACAGGTATAAGCCATCTCTGAACTGGGTACACGCACTACCCTTACACAGCACGTCTTTGAACTGTAAAAGGAAAGTTAAGCAAATACAGGATAAGCATGTTAACTCCACAAAGGGAGCCTCAGTTTGGAACAGAACCTGGGTCCAAGTGTGGGCGAAATGCTACTGCTTCTCAAATAAATATTAACTGATTAATTTTCTGATTTAATTTCCTTGGTTTAAAACAATATTTGTTTGCTTTCTTTTGCTAGTCTATTAAAATTGAAAAGTGATTCATGCATTTTGACAGTGTCTCCTTCCAGAATTTAAATTTCTATACGCTAGTGTGTCTGAATGTAAAGAACAGACATTCCACTCATTCTTGAATTACATCAAAATATATTTCAATATTAATTTAAAAATGGGTGGACAATCAGTGGAGAAAACACTAAACAGTATTGTTAACAAGCAGTGTTTTGAAATCAAAGTGTGTTTCCTTGATTAGTTATAATTTGGACACTAGCAAGCACAGGATGACAACTTTCTACCCATTTTCAAAAATTACTAAACTCATCTAGAATTGTAGCACTTCTGTGTGCCACTCTAACCAGAATGCACCTGGAGAGATGACTGGATGGAGAACACCAATTAAAACCCACCCGTACTTCAGAATGGGTAATTCACCTGAAGCTACGCATGTGGGCCTTGTCAGAACTTGATTTGATGTTAGTGAGGCCATTAGGGGGTACAGTATTTATCCTGTGGTCTGTGCATGGATCCTGATGTCCCAAAGCAGTGACTTTGACACTATACTAAAAAATGGTGCCATCCTTGAGATGAGACGTAAAACTGACCTCCTATTTTGGAGAGAGTAGGATGTTCCTGAGGTCCTGGCCAAACTGCCTACCAGGGCCTGGTCATTCTGTCCCCCTAATCTTCCCATGGCTCTAATTGTCTATCTCTCTTACCCCTATCACCACCTTTTAGCTAATGTGTGAACTTACTGGCACAAAATGGCTGCCGTTTTATCAAGCAGGTGGATGCTGATGGTTAAAGTGGCTCCCCACTGTCTATGTAAAGCACCTCGAGTAGGAGCACTATATCAATGTAATAAAATAAAAAGAGCAAAAAAAAAAAAAAAACCTTAGCTACTCCAGTGAGCTTTTCTGTGCAGGCTGATATTTAAATGCAATCGATGGAGTGACATAGCCACTGTTTAAGACAAAAGCCCTCAAACACCACAACACATGTCCACTCACTGTACTCCCAGTATTCTGGCTACACAGCCACTCAGTCTTTCAAGCATTTGCCCCAACTTATAGCACAAGTTAAACATGTCAGGACACTGACAGTGAGGATGGGGAGGTGCCTTTAAACACTACTGGATTATTTTTGGAGTCTTTAGAAAGTCCTAGGGCTTTCACTCCATAGCTCCTTATGGCAGCTTATATGCCTTCCTGAGCCTTAGTTTTAGATAAATGGCCATTCAAACTTGGTGGCTTCCATGATCTCACAATATTCAGGACCCCACCTGTTCCACGTGGCAGATGTCCGCTGTCCATAATAGATTAGGGTAACTCTTGTCAACTGCCCATTCCCCTTGTCCCCTCTCTTACTTCACTGCCTAGGTAGGTGGGTAGCCTTTAAACACGTATACAGTACAATGCTGGCCTTGGCAGGTGAATGGCAGCAGATATAGAGCTCTCAATGTCATAGGGTAAACTTTTTTCAAATACAGGCATAACATGTATTTACAAGCCCTTTTTATCTCAGTGGACTTCAACCAGCTGAACAACCTGTTCCCACATCACAAACACAAGTTCAAGTTCAAGTTTGGGAGCATGCACTGGTACAGTGCATTACTGCACCCACTACACAGCGAAACAAATCGGGATCCCAGTTTGCAACCCCCCAGGCAGACACATGGTCCAGTCCCACACTCTGGAAATGACCCTCTATCTGCCGCAGACAGGTGTTACGTGGGCTACAACTTGGCCTGGTCCAGCCACTTGGGTCCCCAACAATGAGGATCTTATGAGCCGGATCACCCTTTGGGAAACGCACCACATGGCCATAGTGCCATAACTGACACTCCCTCACAATGCAGTTAATGTGCCTTATTCGGGACTGCATGAGCAACCGCTCATTCGACACAAAGTCAAACCAACGGTACCGAAGGATTTTCCGGAGAGACACATTACCAAAGGAGTCCAGTCTTCGTCTCAGGTCACTGGATAGCGTTCATGTCTCGCAACCATATATCAAGATAGGAAGCACCAGGACTCTAAAGATCTGGACCTTCATCCTTTTGCATAGATATCGGGAGCACCACACACCAGCGACCTCATGAACCCCCATGCTACTGACTTCACAGGAAGAGTCACCAGAGACATGAATATCACTGCCAAGGTAAGTAAACCTCTTGACCAGGTCAACACTATCTCTACAAACAGACACACTGCTGATGGCTATGCCCAAGAGGTCATTAAAGGCCTGGATCTTAGTTTTTATCCAGGACATTGGGAAGCCTAGACACTCAGACTCCTCACTTAGTCTCTCGAGTGCGCCGATCAGAGCCTCCATTGATTCAGTGAAGATCACAGCATCGTCAGCAAAGTCAAGATCTGTGAATCTTTCTTCACCAACAGATGCCCCACAGCCGCTGGACCCCACGATCTTGTCCAGCACGCAGTCCATACAAGCATTAAACAGAGTAGGAGCAAGAACACACCCCTGACGAACCCCATAAACAACTGGGAAAAAGGCAGAGATCCTGCCTCAACTCTGCACAGCACTCGCAGTACCAGTGTACAGGCCAACCATGATATCCAGCAACCTCAAGGAGATCCCACGAACCCTCAGTATGTCCCCTCTTGAAGAGGGGCAGCTCGATCAACCAAGTCGAATGCTTGGCAAATATCAACAAAGGCTGTAAAGAAACTCTGCCGATATTCGCATTTGCACTCTATGAGAACCTCCAGTGCCAGGATGCGGTCGATGGTAGACATCTTAGGCGTAAAACCAGACTGTTCTGGTCACTGGTAGGTGAGCAAGTGATCACGGATCCTATTGAGGACAACCCTAGCAAGGACCTTACCCGGCACAGAGAGCAGTGTTATCCCCCTTTAGTTGCTGCAATCCAGGTGATCACCTTTCCCTTTCCAGATAGGGATGACATCTCCCGTTTTCCAGTCAGTTGGGATGATGCCAGTCTCCCAAATGGAAGCAAAGATTGCTTGCAATGCCAGGAGGACAGCCTTACCAGCAGCCTCGAGAAGTTCACCCTGGATACCACAGATCCCTGCAGTCTTTCCCCCACTCAGCCAGTTCACCACCTGTGCAATCTCAGTAAGATTGGGGGGTTCACAGCTAATTGGGGGATCAGCCTCAAGAACCATGGACCCAGAGATATCCAACGTCCTAGCAGGAGGATCAGCTTTGAATAACTGCTCAAAGTAGCCAGCGCAGCGGGTCACAACTGCAGTGTCATCTGTAAGGACCATTCCATCAACCGCCCTGACTGTGACTCTCTGAGGAACAGATTCAGATGTGCGTAATGCTTCGATTCCTCTGTAAGCAGGACGTGGGTCGCTAGACCACAGATGGTGTTATCTGCCCTTAGAGCCTTCGCTGCCTTCCTTCTCAGTTCCCAATACAGACCAGAGTTGCCACTGAGGTGTGAGCTGCGACTCCTCCCAATGATATCCAGGGCGCCCTGCGAGAAGAAACACCTCCTTCTGGGAACACCAGTAACACCAACACAACCCTCAGCAACCTTCAGGGTCTTGTCATAGAAGGTCTCCCACATCACATTAGGATTGGCAGTCGTACCCAAATCTGAAAGTTACTCACACAAACTGCGTGCAAACTCATTAGAAAAAGCCTGGTCTTGGAGTCAGGCCATGTCCAGGCTCATTTTCCACAAACACAGGTTTCCCACAATTCTTGGAAAAAAGAAAAACCCGCTCAATGCTGCTAAAAAGTTCATATAGAACAAAAAAGAAAACAAACAAAAAAATCAACTGTGATCAAACCCAAAAGGAAATCAGTTCAATGTTCTAATATACCAAAAGGCTTACGATAACTGTAAACATAAAAACAAGCTAATGTCAGTATGTAAATATACACTAAAAACTACTTCAAAAGATTTCTAAAATAATTTTTGGAAACCTCAAGAGAAATGTGTAAAGCAGAGTTCTGATCCATCCATTGTGGTCCCAGGAGGACGTGAGGAGGGCTTGTGCCTCCTCCAGACCGCGAGGGGGCGTCCGTCCTGGTTCTGTTGGGGACCACGGGTCGAGGGCATGGAAGCCCTACCCTGTAGGGGCCCATGGTCACCGCCAGGCGGCGCCCCGATGCCGGTTTATCCCATCTGGTCCTCGGCCGGGGCTGGAGCCCGGTCGGGACGCCTTGGAGGACCAGAGGAGGGCGTGTGCCTCCTCCAGACCGAGTGGGGGCGTCCGTCCTGGTTATGCAGGGGGCCTCGGGTACAGGGCTTGGAAGCCCAGCCCTGCAGGGACCCGTGGCCACCGCCAGGTGGCGCCCCAGTGCCTAATTATCCCGAGAGCCCGGCACTTCCGCCACACCAGGAAGTGCCGGGGGGAAGACGACTGGGGATGCACGGACGGCTTCCGGGTGCGCAGCCGGCACTTCCGCCACACAGGGGTGTGGCCAACGTCAGGTGCCGGGAAGCAGCTGGAGCTCATCCGGGTCCCCATATAAGGGGCCGCCTCTCTCCAGTCAAAAAGTGGAAGTCGGGAGGAAGCAGACTGAGCTGGAGAGAGAGGACGGGAGGCGGCCAGGAAGGCAAAAGGACTGTGAGCCCTGGACTTTGAGGAAATCGGTGCTGGAGGCACTGGGGTTTCGTGAGTGCACAGGACTTTGTAAATATTGTAGATAGTGTAAATAAACGGTGTGTGGGTGCAAAAATGTTGTCCGTCTGTCTGTGCCGGGGCCAGCTTTCACACCATCCATCCATTCTTTTGCTAAACCCAGTTATCCAGGGTTATGGCTATCCCAGCAGGCATCAGGTGAAGGCAGAAACAACCCCCTCATACACAAACACACACTAGGGCAATAACAATAGTAACAATTGTAATTCACCTATAACCTGCAAGTCCTTTGACCAGAGCACCCAGAGAAAACCCATGCGAACTCAGAGAGAACATGCAAACTCCACGCAGGGAACAGCCCTGACACAAACCCAAGTCTCCTTGCTGCATAAAAGGAAAAATACACTACGGATAAGTTAATGTATAATTTGATTCCGCATCATTCCTATGGCGAATTACATTTTTAAGACAAATTGTGTGCAACTGTTTTGTTCACATGAAAGGTAACGATAAAAACGGGAAAAGCATTAAATATATCATAACAAACACATGAAATCTGACAAAAGAAAGGAGATCATTCAGTCCATGAATCCCGTTTTCTAGCTTATATCTAAGCTGTCCCAAGATCTCATCCAGATTCCTCTTAAAGGTTGTCAAGGTTTCTGTTTCAGTAAACCAAAGGTCAAGTCGCACTGTTAGGCAAAGTGAAGTTGTGGGTTCCCCCATCCGCTCTCAGTAACATCGCATACTCATGGTGTAAGTATTATATCGGGTCCAAGTTTGGTTCCTAGCCAAGGGTAACCAGGAAGCTTTTTAACTTTGTGCCCGCACGATCTTGAACTGGAATAAGTGAGTTTGAAAATAGATTGGTGGGCACTGGAAGAGAGATAAAGTGAAAGAGATACTCGGGCACCTGTATCTGGTCCCCTTCAGGTAAAAACACATTTCTTCCAATGAAAAACATAAATATATAAATGCAAATATAAAATAAAATATAACCGGTCTGGATCGCGTTGTGTTCGACTTTAAAAAGTCTATTATTATCGCGAGTACCTGCCCATTTTCCAAACGACTTCAGATCAGTCTTCCAAACCATCGACAGAATATAGGAACGAAATCCACACCAGATTTTCCAAAGCAACTTGAGAGCGCACACCGCGAAGCTCAAAACTCCGAACCCTGCAAAAACGTACAGAAGCATATTTTCTGCACAAAAAGCCACGATTCTGCGAATCTTGCTGTAAAGACGGTGGATCTTAGTTCACCAGTGTCAGTCCGCCTACTGGAGGGCGTCGTGAATACCGTGATTGGCAGGTCAGATCGCTCTTGTAATTGCACATGCGTGTGGACTCTTGTGTTTTTTTAACAACATTTATTTATATAGCACATTTTCATACAAAAAGTAGCTCAAAGTGCTTTACATAATGAACTTTAATAAGTCTGAACGCGCGGCGCACCCACGAAAACATAAATATTGATATTAGCGAACGGTCTGTGGTATTAAAGGTTTCTTCCGGCACCCTAAAGAGTTTAAATGACAAATAGCAATGCTTGTATTTTTATTTAAATCTTTAGGAACACGGCAGTCTGTCTTTTCTTTCATTCTATTGTATACAGAACGTGTAGTTGATTTTGAAGCAGAGGACAACTGTAATACAGTTATTGTACACTTCCAATCCCGCCTTGTTTTACATAATTCAGTAACGCCGAACTTTCGATGGGCTGCCACGGAAAGGGGTGGAGCTGTGCCCAATAAGTGACATACAAAGAGCGATCAGTGCAGCTACCTGGCTGGCTGAGCCCTCTTGAAGAGACTGTGCTGAGCGGTGACTACACGACAGGAGCGGCACTTTTGAACGGTGCCTGACGTTTGAAGAATTTTTAATCTCTCGCATCTTCAGCGGACATACAAACGAGGCACCAATACGGCGGTTTAACATGCACAGCAGGCTCAGGGCAAACAATAAAGCAAACACTAGCAATTGCTGGTGCTTCGCTAGCAGTCTTTCTTACCGTCAGCTCGCTACATTACAATTCACACACAGTGACAGAACATATTAATTAAATTGCAAAATCTCATACTCTACAAAGGAAGAAAAGGTAGAAAACAAGATAATTTACTTACTTTCAGCCTATCCTGATGAGTATCACCACGTTGTGTTGGTCTTTCCTCAGGAACGTCTTCCAACACAGTGGCCAGTTCTAAGAAGCTCCCTGGCCAATTGGAGACTATAATCATTCCAACATGTCCTGTGTCTGTCCCTAGATCTTTTCCCAATGGGTTGAGCCTTGCACACCTCCCATGGTGGCAGTAGCGTAAAGGGCCTATAAGGAGACTCACTTATTGTTTTGTGACCATGACCTTTCGTGTTCAATGGCAAGACTACCCTCACAGCGGACTAAAGTATAATGTTATGGAATCAAGGGGAACAACTCCCAAGGGCTGTGGAGGATAAAAGTAGTATATCGTTACAGGACCAAATAACAAATCTTGTATAACAATTTCAAACCAACTTGTTGTGCCCCTGCATGACAGTAATCTGGGGGAGCACATGCCTAAACGACTTCAACTGGCTACTTTCAATTCGCAGAAGCAGCTGTTCTACTATGAGAACCTTCTATATTGCTGAGTTTCTCATCCTATCCCAGAGCATGAGTGTAGTAAAAATGTTCATTTTGTCTGCAGGTGTGTGCTCGTGATCTAAGTCTTTCTGTCACTTCTCAGGGCGAGACCATGATGACCATGATGTAGATTAATTGTAAATCAAAAGCTTCTTAACTCTCATTCACCACTATTGTCTGCAAAACTGCACCTGCTGCAATGAGTTGGTAGTCAGTCTCACAATCACCTCTATAGTAATTCTTAGAGACACCAAGGTACTTCAGCTCAGGTAGATCAAGACTCATTGAAGACAGGACTCTTGGCCAATGTATTATGGGAAGAGGTGGGTCTTCAGTTCAAAAGCCTGACCCCATGTGAAAGGTTACTTTTGTTTTACCAGAGGACTTGATTTAACAATATTTCAGCAAAAAGTGCATGTATTTTACACATTTTGAGTATACAAGATGACTTAATGTGGATTATGCAACACAAGTAACATGAAAATTTTTTATGAATGTTTTGATATTATTGGCAGCTGCAGTTTTGTTTACCATCTGTTGCCACTGAAGAATAAACATTGTTACCTCTGTTTTGCATGAAAACATAAGATTCATTATTTTTCTTCGCCATCACTACAAATCACATGGGGTAAGTAACATTTGAAAAAAATATTTTTGGGTGGAATATTCCTTTAAGGCTCCCAAACTGAAGGCTCCTTCAAATCTTGGCAGTGTTTTGATATCCCATACCAGATCATTTAAATCAAGTATAAATGATAATGGAAAAACATACTCAGGAAACAGCTCAAAAAGTCTGTGTTCTGATTATTCTGATTATTATGACCAGTACTCCCACAGTGGTTTAAAAAGAAAATGCAAGCATCACCTGCCCAAATCTGTCTTGTCTCTAAAATCAAGAAGCAGGATTTAAGGCTAGCATAGGACACAAGAAACAAGGTTTAAATTCACCATTAAAAGGAGAGGGAAAACAGTATAGAACCCCTGGATCCAAGAAGCAAAACACATTTGTGTTTCTTATCACAGGCAAGCCCAAAGACTTACAAAGCCAAATCTACAATCAAGAATCGAATCCTCCAACAGAGCAAAGATCCATAACCTTAAAAATTCAGAAAAAAATAGCAATTAGATTAACTAATATTAATGTATAAAAAATTGCAACTCCAGAAAAAAACTGGACAATAGTTAAACTAATGCCTCAGTAATGATTGAGACCTCTGAGCCCATTGTCAGGGATGAAGGCAATCCCAAAGCCAGCAGCATTAGTGGACACACTCTTTGTGTTGTTATGTTGTGTTTGTCATTTTCATTTTTTAATTATTTTTCTTTTTTTTTTTTTTTTTATTTTCTTTTTGTTAATTTTGTTATGTTTATTTATTTAAAACTACCTGTCCCCCATGGCTCCATTCGCATAGTAGTGAAACAGGACAAAATTTAAAAATCAATAAAAAATGTTAAAAAAGTCATAATTTATATTGAGAAGAATTTATATTGATAGCTTTCGTATCCAAGGGCCTCTTGATATACAATATTTTTGGTTTTGCTATAAAGGGTGAGAATATAGCTGTGATCTCCTTGCCAAAAATGTAAAAAGTTGGCAAGTTATTTCTGGCCAAGCAAAGGTTAGGTACACCCAAACGTCGCCACTGTATCTGATCATGTTCAGCTCTGATGGGAGAGTGTCCCCTGCGTGGGGAGAAGAGAACATGGCCCTGATATCTCTGCCAATGAACAGCTACCCTCTAAAACACACATAGCTCTGATCTCTCTCTCAAAAATGTCAAATGTTACTCCTTAATAATCGCTAGATGATAATGTCTGCTGAACAAACAGGTATGACGAGCTAAGCGGACGCAAGGTATGCTCAAACAAGTGGCGACTCAAATGGAGGGTGGCGCATGAGTGAGGATGGCCCCACCCAGCTCCCTACTCCTGAGGTCCCACCTCACCTCCCCTAGGCTGGCAGCGTCTCTTTCAGATTTGCACAAATAAATCGGTGTCACAACCGAACTATAATACTTAGGATGATGAGAGAAGTTGCAAAATCACCCTGAATGTTCAAGCAAATTATAGAAAAAAAACCCAACCTAAATCCGTTAAGTAGTTCTCTCGTGAAAAGTGTACACACACACACACACACACACACACACACACAGACATTGGATTTTATATATAGACAGATGCACAGTATGTAATTTGTATATATTCATATAGAATACATTCTTTGTTTTGAAACCACAAGAGGCTAGGACTGAGTTCCACAGAGGTGCATTAATGTTGGTGAAGGTGAGTACAAGGAGTGAGTATTGTTCTTGTACTTTCTATTTTTTTGTGAATATTTGTATCTGCATCTTGCATTTTTTTCTTTACTATTGGATTTCAGGTTTGGATTTGTTTGCATTGAATATTCTTTTTAGGTAAAGTATTTTTGCCCTTAGGTTACCTTTATTAACGTGTTGTTCTCACTTTTATTAATTACAGACAAATTCTTCATTTGAAAAGACTTTCTTTGGCCTTGTTCTTCCAAGCCAGAGTTTTTATGTTTCTATTTCTTCACCTTTGAAGAACATTTCTGTGTTTTTCGGACATTTAAAAGTTTCGTTGCACTTTCAAATCCATTACCTATGTTCTGCCTAATGCAGGCCTGAAACATTGCCTCTTGACTTCTATTTCTAGGCAGACCACTGAAGGTCCTAGTTGGGTTTTGGTCCTTGTTGGTCAGAGCTTGCACTCTTTGCACTCTTTTATTTTGCTATATCACAACACCTTGGGTTCAACATGGAGACAACAAAGAAAATAAGAATGTAATATGAAGAAAGATATATTTAACATAATACATTAACATAAGAAATGTAATAGGCATATTAATATTTGCTAAGAACACAAACTGGACAACACATTTTTGCTTCTTGAAAAAGTTTTGGTGATTATGATAAGCTGAACACAAATGTTATTTAGGATTGAAAGCATCACATAGGAATTTGGATAAATAGAAATAAAATTTTATTGAATTTAGTGTGTTTAATTCACTTAATGATGCTGACACACTGTGTTCAATTGACAAATAAAAAGCTTTGATTTTCATTTGTACTCACCATCCCATGCTTCTCACTTCAGTGTCCAAAAATAGTCGGTCACTTTTCCATCACTGCAAAGTCCTGGTGAAACCTTTCATTATGTTTGTCACTAACTACACCAAGTTGAGAGTGAAGAAGTATACAGTTAAATGCAGAAAATGAATCTTTAGCAACAGGTTGCACTTCAAGGTTTTGCATGCTTAAACCATTGTGGCAACCAGATGAACACAGTTTGGTGCATCTTTCTTTGCCATCCATGCAATTTCCTGTAGCCCCACTAGCAGATCTTCAAACGGCTTGATATTAGTGGCATGTCTGATTTGTGGACTAACAAAAAAGGTATCAAAATCCTTTTTACCTTCCTTGTTCATCATTTTCACAAAAATTTTAATCAGTCCAAGTTTTATATTAAGAGGAGGAAAATATTGTTGTTAACTTGACAAGTGGTTTATGTGCAATCCGTACCCAGTTCTTTTTCATGTAACAAGGCTCTTTGGCACGTCCATCCCATTCTAGTACTTGGCATATCCAAGCCGCATTCCTAGTGGCCAGTGCCACTACTTTTAGATCAGATCAGGTTTTCCAGTTGTAGTTTTCTTTTGTATATATATACTTATCATAAGAGAGGAAATTACAAAAATTGTTGATTACAATAAAATGGTCCTTGATAAGGAAATTTAAAGGTGATTTTTGTGATAAAACAGACCAAAATCCATAAAATGCACCAAAAAGTTTTAATGAAGAAAAATCCTTGTTGTCCTGTGTAGTACACAAAAAATTAAACAAAAACATATATTAAGGACAATAACCTCCTGGTCCTAATTGTGGAGGGCTAAATCTAACTACACTGAGCTCCTCATCCAGTCCATGTATGATGTTCTACCTACCCCATCCAATTTCTTTTGTTGAGGCAAGGTTGACTCATCAGCATGCCCCTTCTATCTCAGAACAAGAATAGGTATTACTAAAGCATATCCTCCTGCAACCAGCAAGGAAGGGCAACAAGTTCATCAGAGCAGGAGAGAAACACAAGCCTGAGTTAAGAGCAGTAGAAGGGCCACTTACAAAAGCAGCTGACTGGCAGATGAAGGTGGGATTGGGAAAAAAACCTTTAATTCAAGAAGAACATGATAAAGACCACAATATAGTTGGATATCATGCTGTTTCCAGAGACATGAAGACAGGTGGTCATGCTGGAGCTCACAGTTCATTAAGAGGAGCTGAATGAGTGAGTCAGCAAGAGGAAGAAATTGAAGTATGCAAACTTGGTGTAGGAGTGCTGCAGACAAGTTATGCATGGTGAGTGCCCATAGATGTGGGCTGTAGAGGGCTTTCTGGTCAGTCTCTGTGTAAGACCTTAAGCCTCCTAGGCATTCATAATGCACACAGAGGAAAGACCACCAGGGAAACAAAAGTGGCAGCAGAGAAAGCCTTGAGCTGGCTGTAGATTAAGAGAAGTGATTTCTGGTCAGATGGTATTTGCTAATAAGCCAGGAACTGATCACTCCAGTTTGGGACACCTGGGTGAGGGTGTCAGATGTTGAAGGAACCGAAACACCTGATGACCCCAGGTACTATAACTGATGATGTGTCCAAGTGCATCAGTTGATGTTTGTTATGAAACAAAAATGTAAAGAAAATTTAATTATACTAGAGTCAGGGATGAGACCCTGGAAATATAATGACAGTCTGACTATCAATCTAGCCTTCCATAAGAAGTGGGCACCAGGCAGTTCAGTACCAAGTACATTTAGTTTATTCAGAAAAGTCTTGTATTCAGCAGATCAATAAAAGCTACAGATAAAAAAAGACAGAGGGGAAAAATGTTACTTTTTATGAGAATTGTAAAACTTCATGTATTTTATCTTTTTCATCCCATGTGTATTCTAACATAAGAATGTTATAGAGATTCTCTAACCAGGAATGATGCCATTTTATAAATCTATAAACAGGGTGTATTTATAATTAAATAAAAGAGCATTTTGGGAAGAAAAAGTAAGAAGTTGCCAATTTTTAAAAAAGAAAAAGGGAATGCAATTCCTAATGTGTCATCTGAACTTCCTTCACAATTATTGAACGTTCTTCTGTTTGGTACAGAAGCTCACATTATGTTTACAAACAAATTTAAATTAAAATCAGAGATAGGCATCCTTTCCAACCTCAGACAACAAGCTCCTTTCTCATGTTTTTGTTATTTATTTTGGTTTTATATGTGGAGCAATAATTCTGTACTGTTTCTTTAAATATAGTTCTGTTCCTTGTTCTTTTTGAGTGGAGCCTCAAGCTGCAGGAACACCCTGTTATGACGTCTCCTGGATCCTTCCTCAGGCTATTTAAATTGACTGAGAAGGCTCTGGTGTGGGAATCATTCATTTAGTTTTGGATTTTGTAAGTATTGCTGATTATTGCTGGAATTTCTGGTTATTTTTAATCTCTGGCTTTCGTTTATAGGATTCTGATTGCTGGAATGTGTTTTGGAATTTTGCTTGCCTTAGGATTGTCTTTAGGCAACTCAACTCTATGTTGCCTCTTTTTGAATTTGAAGCATCTCATTGTATTATAGTATTATTATTTTTTGACATACTGTTAATAAATCTTTCTTTTATAAGGATCATGTGTTTTCCAATTTCATGCAAGACAAAGGTTTAGGGTCATTTTTATATTTCTGAGAGCTTTTGCTTTATTTTGAGATATCTATAGCTGTTTCTTTTATTTAGTTGCTTCTTATATTTAGGACATGCTCAGGCTTAAGTCAAGGTTGCTTCTGCCGAACAGAGTAAGTAGTTTTCTAGCCTGCTTGCTAGCTTGTTTTGGGAGACCAAACTCACTTATGTCTTGGAGAAAACTTTCATAACACATATAAATGGGGACAGTCAATAGTACAGCAACATACATAATAAGTGTTTATGGTTTTATCAGCTTGCTTGCTTTTGACTCACATGTGACTTTTAGTTTAGTTTACATAAGGCTGAATTTATTAGCAATGGATTTGGAGACACTCCAAAAGGTGGAATTCTGGGTGTGACTCCAGGTCTGTGCACAAATCAATTTTACAAATTTGAAAGAAAGACGGTAAATGGGGAAAGATTTTCCAGCTGCTGATCAAGCAAAACTTAATATTACTGTACATCAACCTATGTGATTATTGTGACAAGTAATAAAATGCACTTACTCACAGTAGCATCACAACTGTGTCTTTGTTTTTCCACTGATAAAAGGTGCAGAGAAAAGAGACCAAGAAATAATCAGAAGTCACTTTATTGGCCAGGTACACTAATATGTATTATAAATTTGTCTTGATAGTATTGGTGCAACATATAAGGACAACACAGAATACAAAACAGAAATATAAAATGATAAAATATGATGCAGCATACTTGGTCAATACAAAAAATAAAGAGGTAGTAGGATTAAAACATCCCAGCAGTCCAGTGTGCAGGTATACATAGATATTGAATAGAAGCTCTGACCTGATTAGTCAGAATAACTGCATGTGACAAAACACAGTTTAGGTGACGTGTTATTTTACCTTCCACTGTATGAAGACATTTGCTAGAGTGAAGTCTTTAGAACAGGTGATGCCCTGGGTGAGTTGAATCAGCAATCTTTCTTACCTTGGACACATATTGGATTTCAATGAGTGGTAAGTCCCAGCCTATGATCCTTTCACAGGCTTTGATGATATGTTGCAGATTGGCCTTAGCCTGAAGAGAAGCAGCACCAAACCAGACAGTTATACCGTAGATGAGGTCAGAATGGACTCAATGATGGAACTGTGATGGACCAATAGTGTTTGAGGGAGATGAATGTAAAAGGTAACCTTACAATGAAATACCAAAGGGGTTAGAATTGAACCACCAAAAATTTCAAAGGGAAATCAACTTGTAGCGGATAAATACACAATAATCTTTAAGCCAGAATTTAAAAAAATAACACAAGACTTTTTTTTTAAGTTATTCACAAAGTTGGAAAGTGTTGTACTCAAAAACATAACACTTTACATCACCACAGAGAGGATGATGACGATCATGATTTCCGGGACCACACCCCTAGAACCATCGACTGCATGCAGTAATGAAGCCACAATTTTGTGGTAACTTAAAAATTTTGAATGCAGCTTCTTAGACAAGCATACATGAAAATACATGAAAAATGCTGACTGCTGCTGAGAGTTGACTCTACAATAAAATAAAAATAAAAAGAGGAATAACCTGGGAGGTCAATCATCTCCCCAAAAGCGGATAGTAGACGTCATGTAATAGGCTATATGTGTAACAAATTTCAGGTCAATCGGTCAAACAGTTTGCGAGCTACAGGTGATTTAAAATCCTGGACAGACAAATGAACAGCCACGGCAGCGTATTATATATCAAGATAGCATTTAATAAAAAAAACATTTTATAAATAATTTTATAACATTTATTGGAGAAACTATTTTTAAAGTTAATGTTTGTGATTAACATATGTGGTGTATTACCTGGGTTCATAGTCACACCTAGATTTTATACAGTCCACTGTGTGTGTCATTATAAAAAATTATTCACCCTTAATGTGACACTTGGTGCTACTTCTCTATTGGTAATTTGTTCTCCAGCCCATTGAAAAGTCATCTTAGATCCTGGGAGCATTGGAATCATCAGATGGAAAGATTCTGTCATCAGATTAGACAGCCTAGGGGAGACTCTACTGTGGAATGCCTGAGAGGCGGGGTACGGATACTTGGCTGAAGATTCCAGGACTTTGACTGAACCTCCCAGATGTTTGTTCTGTCCTGGGATGTTTCTAACTGGAGCTTTTGTTTTTCCCTCCTCCACTGACAACTGCACATAGCTGAACAATTAATCGTTGTTGAATAGTTTCTACTTTGTTTTGTGTGTGTTTAAACAAATCAATGTCTTATGTGTACTAATTCTGTATTTAGTAATTTGTGAAATTTATACCTGCATTTATACTTGCATTTTATCTGAAAACTTGTCACATTTGTTACATCTGCACTCAGTTGAGAAAGCTATTCAAAAATAAGCTCAATTTAATTGAATTTGGTCCACTTCCAAAAAGTTGGCCCACCCCTGTTCTAATGGTTAGTGGTGACTTTTCATCCTGCATCTTCCATGCCCTTTAAGGGGTCAGTTGCAAAGACAACTCCTCTATCCCTCCTAATGTAAATGGCCAACATAATCACTCCTGTTCCCATGTGGGACTGCGTACCCTTCTGACCTCTTTGCACACTCCTATAGTTGTCTAGACTTCAAAGAGTCAATTGCATCTCTCTATCTCTCACTCTTTAAAAAAGAAGAAAGTTCTCACTGTATCTTTGTAGTAGGAGGTCTTGTAACCTCTTGTATGACCTAACTGGCAGTTCTATCATTTTAAGTAGCATTGTAAATCTTCTGGGTCTCATGCCCTCTAGCCCCCTGGGGCATATGGATTGCTCATTGGGACAACTAGAACACAAACTGAGACAAGAAAGAGATGAGACATAAGTGGCCCACACTGCATCTTTGGTGCACCCATTCAGTCACAGAATCCAAATAATCTCCTGAGTCATCCTCAAACAATCTGTCCTACTCACCTCACCTAACCAAAGAACAGGGAAGCAGGAGACCCTTTGGCCTTGCTCAATTCATCACTTAACATATGGAATGAACATATTTTAAGTGGTAAAATGCATATACATGGAAATGACCTAATGTTCATGTTTCATTGCTTGACCATACAGAAAATGGACATTTTTTAAATGTTCCAATGTTTATAGAGGATATTTTATTTCATTTTATTTTATTTTCAGCCCCATAATCCATGCAGTGCTGAAAACAAACAAACAAACAGGCTTGATGGGCTGAATGGTCTCATCTCGTTTGTCAGATTTCTTGTGTTTCTTACTCTCTTATGTTTAATGCAAATTCATACATAGCCATACACAATATTATATGCAATGGAGAAAGCAATGCTGGATGGAACTTTATTTTATTTTGCAAGCATATTTGGGTGAGGGCAGCACGGTGACACATTGCTGCCTATGTGAAGTCTGCTTATTCTTCCTGTGCCTGGGTGAGTTATTCTGCAGGTACAGTATAATGGCTTCTGCTCATATCCAAAAGACACCAGTGTGAAGTTAATTGTCCAGTTGTCCAACTGGGATCCCAACCATTTCTACTTTATCTTTATGTTCATTTTACAGTGGATTGTGCCATGAGAAGGTCAAGTACAACCACACAATAACTACTGTATTAATACCAAGCAAATGAAGACATAACCATACAATTTGATCAAGAAAAAAATTTATTAATTATTCATTCAGCCAGTCAGTCAGTTAATCAAACATTGCAACTTCTATAATTCATTGTCAATACCAAACTGAAAGAGCAGCTTAAAATAAACATTTTATAGCATATCAGTTAATAGTTGGATTTTTATATAATAGAAATGATACTTCTCGATTTCAGCAGAGAGAAAATAAGATTTCACTTATTTTATACATAGCTAATGTATTTTGGTAGGGAGAATTGAATAGTATACAGCAATAAATGCCCATCTGCATTCTTTGTCTCTTGTTGAGGATATATTGACTTATATAGTTTCTTATGCATTTTTGTAACAACCTGTTTAAAGAAGCATCTTTTATGTAATTTTCAGGAAGAAATAAAGTCTGTTTTCCACAATAAAACTGATTGAGTAAAACATAATAAATTTAGATTCACCATCAAGTTTGTGTGCCAACATATTTAAGCAGTAACAGTCCCAGAGTTATCTGAATAGCATAAAGGAAAACGCCAGCTGTTTTATAATCTTATACACCAAATTCAGATGAGGACAGTGAAGAATAATTTGTTGGAATTTTTATTAAAATATTCTTTTTTAAATTAAATGAAGGTGACCCGGACAATGGTCTTTGACTTAATAAAGAAGACAGAAGAAAATAATTAAACATTCTACAAAAACGGTAAGTGGCTCAACATTTTTTGCATACAATCCTGTTTAATAGGACTTGCTCTGTTGGGAAGATTGGCTTAAATTTTGAAACTGTATTACATGGTCTAATTAAGCTAAAATTTTTATTACATTTTGGTTCTGCTTTTGATCTGTTGCCAGGAAACAGGCACTTTACCGCAACTTCTATTTCATTATTTACTTTTCCTATTAATGAGGTAAATAAGCAGTCTCTAGACCAGGCTGATTCCAGTGTAGAATCAGAAGAATGATTTAATCTAATTTAGCAATAATTCCTATTCTTACCACTAAGTCTCTTTGTCAAATTTAATTAACATCAAAATTTCTTAAGTACCGGTACTATTTTACTTTAAAAATCTTGTCATAAAAAACTTTGCTTACTGTATCCCCTAATATTTTGAGAGAGGCACTAAATGATGATAAGTCTTGAAAGGACTTAAGCACAGACCTGGACATGATAATTAATTTAACCAAAAAAAGTAGATGGAGGAGTGACAAAGCCTGTTATAACAAAATAAATATTGTATAATATTTAGAAATATAATATTCTTTAAAGATATTTGTCTTCTGCGGTGGGCTGGTGCCCTGCCTGGGGTTTGTTTCCTGCCTTGCACCCTGCGTTGGCTGGGATTGGCTCCAGCAGACCCCCGTGACCCTGTAGTTGGGATATAGTGGGCTGGATAATGGATGGATGGATATTTGTCTTTCATTCTCAAGCCACTAATGTCTACTCAGTCTGATGATGATCATGAAACTATAATAACTGAGTACACTTTTGACTTGCATCTCTATTTTGCCATTAAAGAAATTAGTAAAGTTCTCAACAAAGAAGCAGCACTTGTTATTTGTGGTGGCAGTTTTGCCTCAAAAAGTATAAGTTTAAAATATATATATTTTTAATCTTCATGAATTTCATTTAACTTTTTGGTTTCTCCTTACAAGGAAAATTAACATTTGGGGTTGTAATGTCAAAAAATCACTTGAGTGATTAAATAAAGTATCTATCTATCTATCTAAGTTGGGCATGAGGGAAGGCACCCGAGCAGATACACAATAATGGCTTTACTCAATTTTGTGTGATGTTTAACTGCCTATGTCCTTATGTCTCATTTCTGAAATTGTTTTTTTTTTTTTTAATTTCAGACACTTTCAATTAATTTTGGGTTTGGAGATGGCTCAAGACACCTCTTTATTCTATAGGTACTGTATATGGGGAAATTTACTTTAAACTGAAAAGAAACAAAATTTTACATATACACCTAATTTGGCAAATGTCAGTTTTGCCAGGGATGAGGGTCAACTCATACAGTTGCACACATGACTTAAATTTTGTCCAGCCTAGGAAATTAGATGGCTGTTGACAAGTCAAAGGGGAAATGGTTTTAAGCCAGTGTCACATTATACAATCTCCAGTCATAGCATACAGTAAGTCAGACTTGCTGACTGCAGTTGCGAGTCTCATCCACACATTTTGTCAATTTAAACTAATGCAACATTACATGTTATTGGGTATGTCATATTTGCTGATTGCAGGGTTAGGGTTTCAGAGATATAGCAAAAGAACGAAAGACGTGTTGCTGAGAGAAAAAAAAAGTCAGATTTGCTATTATCTCTTCAGGATCTCAGTAGCACAAGCTAACTAAAACTTAATAATTAATTTGTGTAAATAAGGGGGAGGTCAGTGGAATGGTGAGGATGCAGGGAGTAGAGTTGGCGAAGGTGGATGAGTTTTAATACTTGAGATCAACAGTACAGAGTAATGAGGATTGTGGAAGAGATGTGAAAAGGAGAGTGCAGGCAGGGTAGAATGGGTGGAAAAGAGTGTCAGGAGTGATTTGTGACCGATGGGTATCAGCAAGAGTGAAAGGGAAGGTCTACAGGACGATAGTGAGACAAGCTATGTTATATGGGTTGGTGACGGTGGCACTGACCAGAAAGCAGGAGACAGAGCTGGAGGTGGCAGAGTTAAAGATGCTAAGATTTGCATTGGGTGTGATGAGGATGGATAGGATTAGAAATGAGTACATTAGAGGGTCAGCTCAGGTTGGACTGTTGGGAGACAAAGTCTGAGAGGCGAGATTGCGTTGGTTTGGACACATGCAGAGGAGAGATGCTGGGTATATTGGCAGAAGGATGCTAAGGATAGAGCTGCCAGGGAAGAGGAAAAGAGGAAGGCGTAAGTGAAAGTTTATGGATGTGGTGAGAAAGGACATGCAGGTGAGGGGTGTAACAGAACAAGATGCAGAGGACAGAAAGATATGGAAGAAGATGATCCTCTGTGGCAACCCCTAATAGGAGCAGCCGAAAGAAGAAGAAGAATGAGCACTGCGACACTGGAGAGAGACAGACATACACACAGACAGACCACCGCAGCCACTGGGCTCCACACATTTGAGAAGTGCCTCTTTCTGCTTCAATATCTTTCTTTCATTTTAATTATTACATCACTATATGATGTAACAACAGCAAATAGAATTTAGATAAACATTGTAGTCTATGGATATACAATGTACAGTATTATAATGCTGCAGCTATTTTGTTATTGCCATCTTGTATTTCCAAAAAGCCAGTGATGTTAAATTACTTTAGGTATTCATTTAGACATACAGGTGGGAGTTACAGTATGCAGCCTCATCTATGCAAATTCTGATGTAGATAAAACTCTTTCTGTGTCATGATTAGGGAGAAAGCCTGACTGAAATTTCTCATCAATGCTGTGGTAGCATGGAAATGGAAGACAACATGTTCTTTCAATCCTTAAGGATTCTGGTATCTTTGTCATGGACTGTTGATGTCATACCTTCATTCACATGTTTGCTCTGGAAGGGATGTCACCTGCAGCCCCTGGCCTGGAAGTCATATCATGGTACTCATTTTAAGAACTGTGATTGTTTGAACCCTAACAAATGTATTTGAACGTAGTTGAAAAATCTATTTAGAAATCTTAGTTTAGGTGTTAGATTTTTGTTTTCTACTTGCCTCTTTTAATTGATTGAAAAAATAATGAGTGTGACTTGTGTTACAAAGAGAACTGGATTACAAAATAAAACTCTCTCCTCTGCCATTTGGAGATTTTAGATTTAAATAGATTTCTAAAACATGTTAGATTGAGGCAGAACTATGTAAAGGCCCTTATGAGCTTTTCATATTGAACTTATTTAATATGAATATGATTGTGGAAAACCAATCAAAACTTTTAGAATTTGGGATAGGAGATGCAAAATATTTTAAAAGGAGCAAACAGATGTGGGTCAATATACTGTGACTAACAACAGGGAAATTGATTGTCAAAATTTAAAATAATACATTGATTCCAATCTGGTGCTCCATTGTAAGGTTATGAAGGATGACGGAACACTATCTCCAGCTCAAACTGACAAAAATGGATCTTTCTTGTTATCCTAGCCGGTCCGACTGTTCATCACCCATCTATCTTACATAGGTAAGAAATAAAGCAAAGTTTCTAAACTTTAGCAATAAAATTCCAAATTTCTAACTAGCTTTAAGCAATGTATGAGCAAGCTGACATCGCACATTGCAATGGTGCAAATCATGTGTCTAGAAACCTGCACTAACAACAATATGGAAGCTATTATTAAAAATTGTGCAGAAAATGGTGGCATTGGTGCTTAAAAACTCTAATAAAATACTGTAGAGATAACATTATGAAAATAAGGTTAATTTTTAATAACTATTAGAAATATAACATTCATAACAAAAGAATTTACCAGAAATGAAACAACAAAGTCCAAAACAGTTTATGGCACTATTGCTGCAAACAAAGCTATTAATTTTAAACAGTATTCCTAGGAGTTTGGAGGACTTTCTTATACCATTTAATACTCAGTCTATGCAGATGTTAACTTACATCTCCATTTTAGCAGTAATTTTTAACATTCTTTATCTCTTATGTAACATTTAAGCACACAATGCAGAGAAAACAACTACTAAGCACAGACACGTCTGTCACTCAGAGCCTGAATGACAATACCTAAATTTTCATTCTTCTTTTTCATTCTTCTTTGTTCTTTTTTGATATTTTGATGCAAATCTCTCCAGCTGACGTATGCAAAGGTTACTGAGACGGAACCAGCCAGGTATGAAAAAATTCAAGGCATAATGCTGTAAATATAATGAGACAGAGATACAGATTGTGTGAGTGACTTTCTATGTCCTTTACTAGAGAGCCTGTGTCTATGAGCAAAAAAGCATGTAACTTTAAAAGTGAAGAAAATTCAGCTCTATAAATGTATAAGATTAATATTCACTAATGAAATTAATAAATGGTAAAAGGCATGTGGAGAAGAATGGTTCTGGAAGTACGAACATCAACAATTTAGGACTCTTTCCATATTTAGGAGTAAGAAGTGGTGAACTGTATCTATACTAATAAAAGGCAAAGCCCTCCCTCCCTCCCTCAATCACTCACTCACTCACTCACTCATCACTAATTCTCCAACTTCCCGTGTAAGTAGAAGGCTGGCAGGCTCATTCCTTACAGCTTACTTACAAAAGTTAAGCAGGTTTCATTTCGAAATTCTATGCGTAACGGTCATAACTGTCGACAACGTCCGCCATGTTGAACTTTATTATTTATGGCCTCATCTTCACAAAATTTGGTAGGTGGCTTCCCTGCGCTAACCGAAACCAATGTACATACTTATTTCGGTGGTATGACGCCACTGTCGGCCGCCATATTGAACTTTCCAACGGTTTTTGTTACTTATGGGCCCATCTTCAAGAAATTTGGTACGCGGGTTCCCAACGCTAACTGAATCCTACTTACATACACATATACGTCCATAGACTTCAGCTCGGTCACCATCTGAGGCAGCGTTGGGTCCCCCATCCCAACGCCTCCCACGTTGCTGGCTGCCTGGTTATATAAGGCCGTCCGTCGCTCCGGTCTCTACATTCCCTTCCTTGCTTCGCCACGGGATTCACGTCTCCCTGCTGATAACTACAGACATTTTATTTAATCCACGGCTTCTCTGCTGTTTAATTGTTCATTTATTACCATTATAGTTATTGTGTAGGTATTTTAGACTTACTTACTTTCCTTTATCGTTCCAACCATACCCCTATTAACATGTCTATCGAGGTGATCACCATCGATCAAAGAACTGTCCCTTACCGAGTGGTTTCCATGCCCGGAGATGGCACCTGCCTTTTCCATTCTCTGTGTTACACATTGCACGGCCATATCAGGCTCACTCTTGATATCCGGAGGAACATTGTGTCTTATGTATTGAATGACTGGGACAGGTTCAAGGTGTGGACTGATGATGGTACAGGAGATAATTATACTACACAGGAGCACTATAAGAGTGGAATGCTTAAGCCCTTCACCTATGGTTCTGCATGTGAGTTGATGGCCGCCGCTGAATTGTTTGGTTGTCGCTTTCAAGTGTACTGAAATGGCCAAATATTTTACACCTTTGGACAACCCGCCAATGCCTCTTAAACATCTTGGATTCACAGGTGACGATTTCAGTAGTGAACACTTTGATTTTTATGAATGTTTTAACTCTCAAAAGCTGGATGTGAAGTTATCAATGAAACTGGTTGTATTCTTACAACGCTTGACAGATGCCGAATGTCACTTCAACACAAGTCCTGCAAATACTGTCATAATTGAAACAAACCATGAAACTCAAACCGATTATGACAGCAGCAATCCAAGCTGTGTGATTTGAAACAAGATTACTTTTCACATGGCCAACTGTACGTTGCATACTCAAGAGTAAGCTCAGCGCACAGCTTGGTCATGTTACAACCGGAGGGCCGAACTGACAACGTGGTATACAAAGAGATCCTTAACAAATAATTATTGGTATATTTTCCCTCAGTTTAAAAAGGTTTAATTTTCTTCTTAATAAAAATTTTAAGGCAGTACTTCGCCGCTGCGAAACGCAGGTATTTTGCTAGTTGAGAATAAAACTGAAATTTAAAAAATAAATAAATAAAACAAACATTTATTATGAGGTAATACATTTAACAATAACTTTGAATATTATATAGAAAGATGTTAATAACTTTACAAAGTTTAAAACTTAATATATTTCCATGCCCAGGGCACCTAAAAATCTGTTTCTCTGATGTTATCAATTATACTGTATAAACAATTCTTTAACACATTTTTTATAATTAACTACAAACTCAGAAAATTCTTAAGAATTAGAAGCTAGCACAAGAATTAACCTAAACAAAACAAAAATGTGAGGTGAAATATAATTAATAAGAAAATAAATCATATATATAAATAACACATTTGTTCTTTCAAAACATGAAAGCCAATGCTTCCGAAAAAGTGGATCCTCCATACATTAATATTAAACTAGGCTCACCCGCCTTTTAAGGCGACCAACTTTTAAGTGGACCACTTCATTAGGCAATTCAATATGTAGATCAATTTGATATTTTATACAAACTGGTTAATTTGGTTATATTGCATTTGAGCGGTATTACTTTAATACTCGTAGTTTCTGTTATTTTTGTGATGAAATTTAAATTTTTTTTCTACCTTTTGAACCCCCCTGATATTTACTACGCGGTGAGGCATTTGTACTCCATCAACATTAATTATTTCCAGAGACATAATTTTGTCTATTTTTCCAGCGCATCACGCACAAAAGCAAGGGAACAATGGGAGCACCAGAACTCTGCTCACATCATGTCGCTTCGTACCGCAAGCTGCAAGTAGTAAGTCTGTGATAAGCGGAATACCGCTACGCTTTCTACTCACGGGACGGAAGGACAATCCTGACCGCTTTTATATAGTAAGAAAGAAGAAGAAGATATCGCACAGTCTGGAGTAGAAAATCATCTTTTACCTGGAAAAACGAAACAAAAAAAAAAACACAAAATGGACGGGGCGTGTGTGAAACTCGGCGCCTGCGTAGCACTCACGGGACGGAAGGACAATCCCGACCGCTTTTATATAGAAGGATAATTTCTGCTTCTCAATTGGATGTGTGTGGATGGCACAGAGGCACAGGGGTTAGTGCCGCTGAGTAACAGGTCCAGAATCTTAGCTTCTTCTCCTAGTCCAGGTACTGCTTATTTAGATTTGTTCATTCTCCCTTTGCCCACATGTACCTTTTATTATGTGGTTTTTCCTCACATCCTTTGTTAATCCTCTTCAGAAAGGCAAAAAGGCATTAAAATGTTTCACAGATTGGGAAGAAATGAGTAAAGCTGTGACAACCCAGCAGGACAATTGATTGAACTGGCTCAACCACATGCTCTGCAAGCTCTTACATAATTCTTCCACATCCTGAAGAATTGAAGCCACTTCTTTCTGAATTCACAGTATGGCCTCAGCTCCAATTTCTATTCAAATACAGTAATAAAGTTTTCTTAAAAAATAAACTCTGGTTTAGCAATACAAAGAGACCATTGAACTTTTTCGGAGGAAGTATATTGTTAGAATAAGACCATTATTTGATTTCACAGATGATAAATAATTAAATTCAACTGGAAAACAAGACACATCTTACTGGCCAAGAATTTGGACTTTTTGCAGATTTCAAAAGAGTAACAATGATCAATGTAAATTATCAATGTGTGTTTACCCTGACCTGTGATGCCATCAATTTACTGCCAAATGCCAAATGACATCATAATTATGTTCAGTGGAACAATGTATGAAAAACAAAAAGGCGCAATTATCAATTCCATCAGTGTCAGTGAAGTACACCTGACATATCTATTTCTTGCTCAAACTGAAGAGAGTTGTTACGATTTTGGTGTATTAAACTAGGACTAAGTGTTTCAGTTAATTGAAGAGGCTTCTTGTACTTTTCAATTCTTTCAAAATATTAGCTAGACTAATTTGTGTGCACAGTGATTGGTAAAACAACAACTAAAATTCTTAATATATTTGAGATAGTAATAAGAAAATCTGCACTTGCCTGATAGAAAAAGATAGGGACCAAATCATTAGAGGCTCCATCTTAACTGGTCCATAATAAGGACTTTATCTAGAATTACTTAACAAAAGTATAAAATAGCAATTTAATGAAATGTATCCATCCATCCACTTTCTAACTTGCCTATCCAGTTAAAGGTTGTCTGTTTTAGTAAAACTGGTCAAAGTACAAGGTAAGAACAATCCCTGAATGAAGTGCCAATTCACTGCAGTGTTTACTTATGCTTGTACAATACCAATGATCCTCAAGTGCACATTTTTGTAAAACCAGGTTATGAAAAAATACTCATAAAGGCAATGGTAGAAACAGCAATTGCTCCACACAGGTAGTACTAGGACAGGTTTCAACCCAGGTGATGTGCAGCAGCAAAGGAAACCACTGTGCCATCTATTAAAAAAATCACAACCTGCAAAGCATGGGACAGGCAGCCGCTGGTAAAGGTGCTGTAGCCCACCGTGCTGAGGGCCTCCTTAGCATAGCTATCTGGATCCTTCACCAACAAATTGGGGTTCAGGTTGAATACCATGTTGGTAGAAACGAACAAAGGCATCACACACTGCGGAGACATAGAAAAGAAGAAATTGATGGTAATAGTGTTCACATGTTGTGTAACAAGAGCCAAGCCAAACAACTTTTTCTGCTCCAGTTACTTGTTAATACTGATTCTGGACCTGTCGTGGCAAAAGGCAGCAAACCCTTTACACAAATGCATTGAAGCACCTAGGATGGCACATTGGGTCAATGCTTTGATATTTTATGATGCTGCTTCCCACTTTCAAAGACCTTCTGTTTTCAGAAAATTAGAAGGAAATTTAAAAATTCATTGTTGGTGAGAACATAATTTGCAGCTCTATCTTCAATAATATTGCCGATCCTCCCCTCATTGATCTTTAAAGGGTCAAGTCTTTAAGACAGTGGCTTTCAAAATTTTTTTTCTCATGACCCAATTTTGTATTTTTTCTGTCTTTGAAAACCAGAATCGCAGCTAACTGTCACCTAGGAGGGTCTCTCTTGGAGAACTGTCAACGCAGGTCATAGTGGAACAATAGCATTTGCTTAAACTGCCCATGGTGACAAATTGCAAGACACTTTGGAAACCGTACCCAACCCTTTGCAATTGAGCACTACTGTGAATCACGACTCTGCACAACCCAAATTCAGACAGCACATTTGCATTAAGATAGTCTTTCCATTACCAGTTTCCTACAAGAAGCAACATGGCTGCTCTCTTTTACATCAAAGACTGTGTGCTGCCCAAATTGTTTGGGTTGGCCTTGTCCTGCAACTTGTCACATAGGAGGTCCTTTAACCTATTGCCTGCTTTCACTGACCTCTAGTGTCATGGGTGAACACGGCCTGCGTATGTCGCCACTGTGGCTCTCGATGCTATGTGAAGAGAGCTGGGAAAATTTTAGCTATTTACAGTCTGCCAGCAGCCATACCACCTGCACTTCAGAACAGGTAATCTACCTGAGCTAAGCATGTTTGGTCCTGGCCAGTACTTGGATGAGAGACTATTTAGGAAAAAACTTGGGCTGATGCTGGAATAGTAATAGTTGTTGGTGAGCCAACAGGGAGTGCTTACCCTGTGGTCTGTATGTGAATCCCAATGCCACAGTGCAGTGACAGGGAAACTGTGCTGCAAAAATGACGCCATCCTTCAGAGAAGACACACAACTGAGGTCCTGACTCTTTGTGGTCAAAAAACTTCCTGGACATATTTAATGAAAGTAGGGTGTTTCCTGATGTCCTGGCTAATTTGCCCAATGCGGCCTAGTCATTCTGGCCCCCTAATCATCCAACATCTCTAACTGGCTAACTGCATCTCTCACTCCTTCACCAGATAATGTCAAATGTATGGTGAATGTACGGACAAAAAATGGCTGCTGTCACATCATCCAGGTGGATGATACACATTGGTGTTGGTTGAAGGGTGGCCACCAAAAGTAAACTACATTGAGCATCTTGAAAAGTGCTATATAAATGCAATGTCTTCTTCTTCATGTTCTGTGCCACGTTAATGATTCCTTTGACAGCTGCAGTCTCCTATTAACTGGTGTGGGATATGGCCTGCCTTTCATCTTGGCCAATACCCCCAGGCCGCCAGGTGGAGCCCTGCAAGCAACATAGAGGTGCCCTGAGTTCCAGCAGGGCATCATGGACAATGGAGTTTTTCATCACAGCCCTGCTGGATACCATGGGGACCTCCAGGGGATGCTGCAGGAAGACACAGAGACTTTGGTTTCACCTATAACCCGGAAGTCATCTTAGTCAAGGCGACAGAGGGAATGACGTACTTCCGGGGTGAAGAAAAGGACTTTTTATCTGACCCACAAGTAATAAGGAATCATGGACTGAAGGACTGTGGGAACACTTCCAGGTCAGGAAATATAAAAGAGTGAGAAAGACACCAGAGCGTCGAACTGACCTGGGTGGAAGGGTGTGGTCTGGGAGTGGTTGATTGGTTTATTGGTTAGTGTATTGTTTAATTTATGAGTATTGTGGAGAAGAGGGTGCTTTGTGCACTGTGCAGTAAGAATAAAGTCAATATTTGGACTTTTATCTGGTGTCTGGCATACCGCTGAGGGTTCAAGGGAGCGATAGCGCCCCCTATCTGTCACACTGGCACTTACTTGCCAGGATATTTAAGAATGTGTGTGTTTTTGAGTGTTTGGTAACTCTGAATTTTTATTTCATTCTATTGCATAGAATATTCAAACAATCTAGACAAGAACAAGCTAAATGCCCAACAAAAAAGTCCTACCCACCTAATTGTTTCAAAATAATATCAAGTTTAGTTCTGAAGCTCCTTAAAGTCCTACTGTCTACCACAATTCAGTATCAGGTGTGTCATTGTCCTGATACTTACTTGTAAACGCCTCAGATGTTCTATGTAATGTTGATGATAAGTCTGTCTTTATGATCAAGTTCATCAATATCAAGAAATGCAATCATCATTGTCTCTTGAAATTCTGCCATTGTGGCTTGGAGAAATAGAACCGGCCAAGTTACCTGCACAATTGCAGAATATGCACTTAATCAACTTTCTACAATGCCACTCGGCAGACTAAATAACCAGACTGTAGGCATATGATACCTAGAAGCACATTCAATAACCTACACTCATGCTACTTGACATCTACAGGAATTTTTCTATCCCTCGTTGTACTTAACCGCCATCATTACCCTCAAAATGGTAATGGTCAGAAGGTATGATCCTCAAATGATAAGACATAAACATAATCCTGGTTTAAACAATGTAATCCTGGCGTAAACAACTATTGATTTTGGTTTTTAACACAATTCATTTTGCATTTTTTATACATAAAGACCATACACTTTGCTTGTATCAATAATTTTACCTGAACAATGATGCCTTTGTCTTTGTATTCTGCATGTAGACCTCTGGAAAAAAATTTAATAAAAACCTGAAAACAAAAAACATCCACCAAGGTTATATTACAGTTCTGCTGTCATTGGACTGGTGGAAAGGCAGTTGCATCACCTTTGTTGAGGAGTAGATGTTCATCATTGGATGAGGATGAGATGCCATTTCTGAGGACATATTGATGATCAGCCCTTTTTTTCTGTGAGAAGAACAATAAAAGTCTAAACTGTTATAATCTCTCATAACAAAAAGCGAAGTCATGAATTAAGATCAATATAGAGATTATAAGGAGGCTAAGGGGACAAGAACTGGGGAATTCTAAATTGAAGTTTTGAAAAATACCTTTTGATCATCTCTGGCAGAAGCATTCTGCTCATCTACAAACAAACACATGCCTGTTAACGAAAGTGCTGCTTTACAAGGCAACCTAGTACTAAAGAAAAGGATCAATGGGATGCAAGGCTCACCTGTGACACGGAGAGGATGTTGCAATTGATCACTTGAATCAATTTCTTTCAATGGAAAAACAGAACATGTCAAATCATGGTATGAATGATAATGAAGAAAATTGCAGTAAAAGAAAAAAAAAGTTTGTCATTAAGTTTAGTATTTGCTGTATATTTGTTTGTTATATCCAAGAAGGTAGGAAAACTAGATAGCTTAGAAAGAGTGGAGAGGGTGAGGCATGGCAACATTCTGTCGGCTGCAACCTGAGAAGATTAGATAGATAGATAGATAGATAGATAGATAGATAGATAGATACCGGGTGGAATTGAAGAGTCGCATAGTGTGGGGGAGGAACGATCTCCTTAGTCTGTCAGTGGAGCAGGACAGTGACAAAAGTCTGTCACTGAAGCTACTCCTCTGTCTGGAGATGACACTGTTCGGTGGATGCAGTGGATTATTCATGATTGAGGCTTCATCCTCTTCATATTTTACCAAACTGCATGGTTTCAGTCAAAGTTGCAGACAACATTCTTGTTTATTTTATTGTTTATATCATTCTTTCATTTTCTAAACATATCTAGCTTATTACGGGATAATGCATTAATAAATTTTAGCCATGTCTTTATTTAAATTCTGGACCATAGGTTATATTTACATTTATTCACTTAGCAGACATTTTTATCCAAACCAACTTACAAAAGAGGTCAACATAATCAAGTAAACAACAGTCCTGGGACAGTTTTGGAAGAAGCACTATGGGACAAGGTTACAAAAATGATGATCAGAAGTGAAAAGCAACAAAGGACCAATTACTGTCATTCTACTAAAATGAACCTATTAAAGCCATTATTAGTTAGACAAAAGTTTGCTGAACAAGAAACTTGTCAAATGCTTCTTAAACACAGTTTGGGTGTTAGAATGTTGAATGGAGGTGGGCAGCTCATTCCACAAGCTAGAAGCTGCACATGAAAACCATCTGGATTGAGATTTGATGCTACATAGAGGTGATATTACCAGACTCTATTCAGTAGCAGACCTGACTGGGCAAATGATTTCATGAGTGCTTCTATACACATAGGTGTTGACGCATTCAAAGCCTGGACCAGGAGTGGTGCTGCATACACCATCAGACATGGTCTAATCTTGCAGATGTTATATGGAGTGAATCTGCATGTAAGAATGACGATTGCCATGTGATCAGTGAAAGATAGTTGGGCATCGATCAGTACTGAAGATTGCATACTGACTTTTCAGGTGTTACTGATAATGAGCCAAGCCGAAGAGAGATGGGGTGATGAATAGTTGGACCGGCAAGGATAACAACGTGATCCATCTTTGTCAGTTTGAGCTGGAGATAGTGTTCCTTCATCCTTCATACCCTTACAATGGAACACCAGATTGGAACCAACACTAGACAGGAATCCAGCCCATCACAACAGATTCATTTATAGTCCAAAATCAATCTAACCTTTTCTAACCTAAAAAACAATGCAGACGGGAGAGAACATTCAAACTTCCAGAAGGAAAGCAATCAATGACCCTAGAGGTATGTTACAGCAATGCTAAAAACTGCCCAATGGAATTTTAATAATAACCAACCAATACTACACACATTCAACAGTTTGTGTGCTAGACTCTAAACAATAAAGAACAATACAGAACTCAAGAAAGTATTTCTGAAACCTCTCAGAACCAAAGATTGGTACTTACCTCAGCTGGGTTTATAATATCAAGTAGCCGGCAAAAATAACCTGCATATATCATTCCAACATTGTTGACTATATGAACACAAAAAAAAGTACATTAGGCACAGGGAGCATAAATAAGGGGTATGCAGAATATATGTTGTATGGGGGTCTCCAACCACTAGGAGGTTCCCAAGAACAAGCATATATACAGTTTTTCCCTGCTTTCAAATAATGGGCCCGTTCAGGGAGATAGATTAAATAATTACAATTTAACATGTTCACCATGACCTCTTTAATTAGGGACATAAACTTATGCTTTGTGCAAAACCCTCTATACTGCACTATCATGCCACTTTGTCATCAATATGCGATTTTAAATAATCATACACTTCCAGAGGTTAAAACAAATTAAAGTATTAGTTGGCTAGTTATACTTCAAAGAGACACTCTGAACAACTGCATCCATCATTCCATCAATCCATCCATTTTCTAACCCACTTAAACAGTTCAGGGTCAATGGAAGCCAGTGTACTATACTGGCAGAACTGCGTCCAAGGAGGGAAATCACACTTAATAGGGGAGGTAGACTTGTGCACACAACAGCATTGACACTTATACCAAGCCAAATTATATTTGGAAATGAACCTATCAGGCATTTCTTAGGGATGTGTGAGAAAAATTGGAATAACCAGAGGAAAACGCATGCAAGCATGGCGGAATGTATAAATTCCACAGCGGCAGTGCCAAGGCGGGTACTGAAGCACAGGGCCTTGGAGTTGTGATATTTACACCCAGGCCTGTCCCCTGGGGTTCTGTACCTTACTCCTTTTTTGTAGACACCATTAAAATTCAATTCTGAAATGTCTTTCTTTAATGATTTCCCAATTTATACATATAACACATGAGGTTTTCTTTCCACAACCCCATGTAAGAGAAAATTTCAAAGTGCTCATCACCAACACTTCAATAGGTAGGTTTGCTTGTAGGTAGTGCCGTCAAAGCCTACAACCCCCATCTCTGTATTTGCAAAGTGAGAGTACTGCTCAAGTTCATGGCCACGAGATGAATGCCTTGTGTCTCATGTCTCATGTCTCATGTCTGCTGGGTCAAGCACTGTGCGATCAATAAAAACATTGATAGAGTGAGCATAGTTTGTTAGAAAGCCAAATAAAATTCTTAGGATGGACGCCACTGACTGGCAATTCACTGTTGTGTTATTCACTGTTACCCATCTGTACGTTTTGTTAGCCTGATTTCTAATGATGCAGAAGATAGCTGATTGTTTTCAGCCGCTTATTTGTACAGGTCTGTGGTATCATAAAAGGTGTGTCATTAAACCTGATCAATAGCTTCAAAGATAAAATTCCACTTGATAGCTTCATTTGACTTTGTCTTTCCTATTGCAGGAAAACTTGTCAAATTTACTGGTGCTCTCACATTTTTTGAACTGGAGGAGATGAACTGTAATGTTTAATGGGCATTCTAAAAAGTTACATTGCTTTTGGGACACATTTATGGTCAAAAGTCTTTGGCAAAAACAGACGTGTATAAATTTTTTATTTTTTAAAAAGTGACTATGTCTGAAGAGATATTGAATGGAATAGCTATATTCTCTATTGAAAATACTCAACAAAAAGTTTAGATTATGAGGATTTACCAGAAGGACTGGTTGAACCCATTGAGCAATAGATTGGGGCAGAGTAGATCAATGGCTCCAGGTGACTTCCTGCAGTGACCAAAGGAGGTGGCATTTGGAGAAGTGGAGAGTGAGCTGGGGGTCATTTTGATTGTCAGTGGTGACTCAGGTGGTTGAGAGGAAGACTGAGTTTAGAAGGGCCTCATGTCTGTTGACTGACTAGAGAGAGAGAGAGAGAGAGAGCAAAAGAGATGGAAGGTCCACTAGTGGATTTTTTTATTTTGTGTTTTAATGTACTTATTGAAGACCTTTTTAAATGGCTGCACTTGAACTCTTTTTGCACTTGATTTGCACATTAATCTTATTGTGTTCTCACTTTCCCTAGTCCATCCTCAGTTATAAAGTACAAGATGCTTCAGAAGAGATGATGATTGATGATTTAGTATGGGGATGTGTGTACAGTAATTTCAAGTTGTACGTCCATCTTTCCATTTTCTAAACTCATTTCTTTCCATTTCAGGATGACTGAACTCTATCCTGGCTCTTACTAAACAAAGCAGGAAGCAGTTATTGATGTGATGAACTTTTAAAAAAGGGTGTTGTTTCTTCTATTCAGTCACACTTGTCTGCAGGTGTGTAGACTAACCTGACATTATACAGTACATTCATACTTTAATTTTTGAACCTTGCTCTTTCCATTGCAGGTTTGCCAGTGCCATTTAGTATAATGAGCAAACCAGGAACTAATTGTGGACTTTATGCAAGTTTATTAGAAGGTTCTCTCATGCACACACACTCACTTACTCACTAACACCAAGCCAACTGAATGTCACTAGGTAACCTAATATGCATATCATTTTAATAAACTACAGTTCCTAAAGAAAACCCCAAGCAAGAAAATGTGTCAACTGCACATTGACTGTAGGGCCAATAACTGAACTTAAGACCATGGAGTTATATAATGCACTAGCAGTACTAACCACTGCACCTCTCTGTTACAATCACTTTATAAAAAGGATTTTATTTTTTATAGTATACCTAGAATTCCAATTTCTAGGCCTTTCAGCTTTTCTTCAATGCCTTCATAAATGGAGAAACCTTCGGTGAAGTCTGCTTGAATGATGCAAGTTTTTTGACCATGTTGCTTTTCTGAAATAAAAATGAAATAAATGGCACTTAATGGAATCAAAACAGTCTAACAGTGTGGAGGGATCATCACTATTTATAGAGGCTGTTAGACTGAAACCACAAGGTTATAGGAGTCCATCCACATTTCCATATTAATTACTGATTCTGAGTGAGTAAATCGACGTGTCTATTGTCCAAATGTTAGAAAACACTGACTTTATAAGTCATCTTGGATCTCAGATCTACTGTATCTAGCATTGAATTTGCAGTTGCAATAGTGTATAGCTACAGTGCCATCTATTGGACATTTTTTGTATTGCATAATGAAACAACTTTACAAATAGTATTGCATTTATATATATTACATGTTCAATTCTTGTTGATTGCCTTGTTAGAACCATACCTTCATAAACCTATCTATACAGTTGTTCTACAGCAATGGTTGGATTAGTTCCTGTGTCCTAACCGACACACCACAGCGACTACAGATAAACTGCAAGTCTGCCCTCTCGTATATTAAAGCTACCTTGTCAATAGTTACGTAATAGCAAAAATGCATAAAATTAATAGATCATGCATAATTAACAGTAATTGAATAGAACAAAATTATAAAAAAAATGGGAAAAAAGAACAATAATGAAAAGTGAAAAAAAAAACAAAAAAAAAACAATCAATTCAAACATAAAGCCAAGGGAGAAAGAATCTCTGGCTTGACCACAGTAGCTGCTAGCTCAGTTCTTGCCTCTGTGTCACTGGGTGTTTTGTTATGAAAGGGTTTTTCAGGTGACCGTATCCTAAAAACACAGATACTTTTATTCCCACGCCAAAAGACACACATAAATGCCCTCCACACCAAGTCTTGTTTTCTTATCCTTGAACACAAATAACCTGGAAGGAGAGACAGTCCGGCAGCTGCAATGCACTTGACCACTGGGACTATGGACCCAGGCTACACCCACTGCTCACTGCTACTATGCTTCACTTTTCCTATTAGAGGACACCTCCTCTGTATTAATTTATACCTCAGGTGGCAAGAGAGTGCAAATATTACATGCAAACAAGGGGAGCAGGTGATATACTTTTATTCTGTCACTACAGTCTTTAACATTCCTAAATATTCTTAATGTACCAAAAGCAGAAGAAAAAGCAAAATGGGCGATGGCAAATCACCAATAATATCACCTGGCTACTTCCGGAGCTGTCACACTGTAGATAACACCCAAAGTATGTGGCATTCAGTCTCTTCAATTGAGAGCGTGTATTTAGAGATGATGATGACTGGCTTCTAAGTCGATTTAGATTTCCAGGCGCTATCTTCTTGGAACTCTTGATATTTTTAAGATGAAATGCAGTAAAGTATATATATTACATTATACAGATACATTTTTAACTTCATTTAAATAATGTATATTGTTAATGATTAAATATGCGAGGACTCGGTGGGCAGCGGTAGCAAGGAGCTGGCGGCCCCATTCAGGGATTGTTCCTGCCTGTATGCTTCCTGGCTCTGGCGCAACCCTGAATGGATAGATGGATGGAATAATTAAACATGTATTACAAAGATATTTCAATGTTCCTTAAAAGTTTTGAAGAATCGGCATTCTAAGCTTACAAATGCCTTGACATTTATTAAATAGCTGAATGTGTGGCAATTGGTTATTTGGAGAAAGAAAAGGAAGGACCAGAATCAGGGGTTAGTACATTATAAAGAGGCAGAACTGCTGCAATAACTTATTTTACTGAGGATTGCGCACAGCGCAGCAAGCATCTTGCGGAATGCAGAAACAACCTCTCGAAGGAGCGCCAGCTCGTCCCTACCACTGCACCAACGTGCCTCAATGTTTCATACATGATTTAATTTCTGTCATCGGGAAAATTATGTTAAGTATACATCTTAGTATTTAAATTGTTCAGAGAGCTGTAACATTATGAATGTAATGTATTCTGTGTCCTGTAGGTGTAAAAGAAAGCGCATTTAACAAGCACGTAATGATTCACACACATAAGAGTACACAGAAAAACACACAGAATTTAACATGCCACTTTAGTTACGATGGGATCTGAGAAACCATTAAATTAAATGATATTAAGATGAAGTTTATGACGTTCTGCTTTAACGACAAAATAAACTACGTGATTAAAGTGGATTTTTTTTCTCTGTAAGCTAATACGCTTCTGTACAATAATAATAATAATAATAATAATAATACATTTTATTTATTTGGAGCTGCCTTTCTAAACACTCAAGCACACCGAACAATAGACAAAACACAGATTATAAACAAAAGTAAAATACAAAAATTAAAATCAGACAGAGCAATTTTAATCAAAGAGAAAAAGTAGTCTTAAACAAATGAGTTTTAAGTTTAGATTTGAAAAGTGAAAATGATTCAATATTTCTAAGCTTAAATGGTAGTGAGTTCAAAAGCTGGGGAGCAAAGCAATTGAATGCTCTGCTCCCCATAATGGTAAGATGGACGAAGGGGACAGTCAAGTGGATGGAGGCAGAGGATCTAAGGGTGCAGGAGGGAATGGCAACATGGAGGAGGTCAGACAGATATGAAGGGGTAAGGTTGTGGATGGCCTTAAAAGTTAGTAGGAGAATTTTGAATTGAATTCAGAACTGAACGGGATGCCAGTGAAGCTGCTGCAAAACGGGAGTGATATGGTGAATAGAGGGGGTTCTACTAATGATGTGGGCAGCTGAATTCTGAATTCAATTTAATTATTATAAAGAGATTTGCGAGAAAGACTAAATAAAAGGGAATTGCAATAATCCAGACAAGAAGTGACAAGGCTATGAAGAAGGATAGCAGTGGTGTGGGGAGTGAGGGAGGGGCGAATACGATTAATGTTACGCAAGTGGAAATATGCAGACCGGGAGATGTTATTAATGTGTGACTGAAAGGATAAATTACTGTCAAAGGTGACACCCAGACTCTTAACCTGTGGGGAAGGGGAGACAGAGGAATTACCAATAACAAATGAAAAATTATCAGTTTTGGATAATGTTGATTTTCTACCAAGGAGGAGAACCTCAGTTTTGTCACGGTTTAATTTAAGAAAATTTGAAGAAAACCAGGATTTGATTTCTGCTATGCAATCAATAAGTAAAGAGGGTGGAAAGGAAGCAGTAGGTTTGCTAGTGAGATAGAGCTGGATGTCATCAGCCTAACAGTGGAAGCTAATATTATATTTACAAAAGATATTGCCAAGGGGAAGGAGGTAAATAATGAAAAGGAGGGGCCCCAGGACAGAGCCCTAGGGCACACCTGAAGTAACAGTGATGGGTTGGGATGTGAAAGTTTTAAGCTGAACAAACTGAGTGCAGCCTGAGAGGTAGGATCTGAGCCAATCTAGTGGAGTGTGGGTAATGCCAATCGAACATAATCTATTGTGATCGAACATAATCTAGTGTGAGAAATAGTGTTAAAGGCTGCACTCAGATCAAGGAGGATGAGAATAGTAATTAAACCAGAATCAGCTGCCATAAGGAGGTCATTAGTAATTTTTATAAGTACCATTTCTGTACTGTAGAGGGGAGAAAAACCAGACTGCAACTGTTCATACAGATTATTTTGAGGTAAATGAGAATGAAGTTAAATAGCCACTATTTTTTCAAGAATTTTGGAAATGAAAGGTAGATCAGAAATAGGATGAAAATTACTGAAATTAGTCAGATCGGCACCAGTTTTTTTCAGTATTGAGGTTATTGCAGCAGTTTTAAAAGATGAAGGAACAGTACCTGTAGTGAAAGAAGAGCGTATTATAGCAGAAATAATGGGGACCAGAGAGGGGAGGCAGGCTTTGACCAGAACTGTAGGGAGGGGGTTCAGTTGACAGGTGCATGGCTTACACTAACAGACAAGATCTGAGATTTCTGAGAAAGTAGGAAGCTGAAAAGAGGAAAATAAGTTAGTTGGTGGGTGAAATTCAGATGAAGTACTGAAGGAATCCGTACAGACAGACTGATGGATCTTTTGGATTTTTTCATTTAAAAAGGACATAAGAGAATTGCAAAATTTGGTTGAGTAAAGGTGAGAAGGTATAGAATCCGGGGGTTGTGTGATATTATTAAGCAGTGAAAACAATGACTTGGTGTTGCCTTCATTGGAAGAAATAATGTGAGTATAATAGTTAGATTTAGTTTGGGCAATACAGTCCTTGTAATAAAGTATATGTTTTTTGTACATCTCTTTGTGAACAAAGAGTCCAGTTTTTGAATATAGCCATTCAAGTTGCTGGTGTTTGGCTTTCAAAAGCCAAAGTTCAGGCATGAACCAGGGAGCAGAAAAGGAGAAAGAAACAGACCTAGTTTTTAACAAAGCAAGAGAGTTAAGAATGCTAATGAGTCCAGTGTTATAGTGCGAGACCAGTTCTTCAGGAGTGAATAAATTATGAATGTCCATAAGGAAATCAATACTAGAGGAAAGAGAGTCTAAGTTAATATTCTTAATACTGTATTACGGAAAGACATGAGACGGGAAAGCTTAGTGTTGGAAACTGCAAGTTTAAAAATGGTCAGTTATGGGGAGTTCATCTGCAGTACAATCAAGCGGGGTAACTCAAGAACAGCAAATCAAGTCCAAGATATGTCCTTTAGAATGAGTGGGAACATCAGTATGCTGCTGAAATGCAAAACTCTGAAGGCAGGATGTAAAGTCTCTAGTAATAGGGACAATGATATTATCCATATATATACTGAAATCCCCCAGAAGTATTATGTTTGATGAGACAGTAGATAAGTGTGTAAGGAAAACAGCAAAGTCATTCAGAAAGTCATTATTTGGTTTAGAGGGCTGGTAAACAGTTGCAATAATAGTAGGAATAGGTCCATTTAATTGACACACAAGAGATTCAAAAGAACTGAAGGCAGGAACAGACAACGGCAGGACTTTCTATTTCTCACGATACATTAACGCGAGATCTCTTCCCTGGCCAGAGCCTTGGGATTGAGGGATGTAAACAAACCCCGGGGGAGTGGATTCGTTAAGTTGGAAAAAGTCATTAGGTTGTTGCCATGTCTCGGTTAGACAGAAAATGTCAAACTTATGATCAGTGAGGAGATCGTGGATGAAAGGCTCCCTGCTCGTGAGTGAGCGAATGTTCAGCAGACCAAAGTTGACAACGACATTATCGCATTTAGCAACAGTGTTAGCCGACCGTGCTAGGCTGGCTAACACACTGTGGTCAGCGACTCTGCCTAAATTACGTGGAGGACTTCGAGAACTGGACCAGATGGAGTTTATTATTTTCGAACTATCAGCTTGGATACTCCAGCGGGACCCGCTGTGGATGTATTTTCAATGGGGGAGGAATATGATGTCTGGGTGGAAATACAGGCGAGTCAGCAGAGGCTTGGACAGGTGAAAGCACAGTTGGAGTAGCTCGGCAACTGAGTACTGAAGCAGGCCTGTCGCAGGTAGGATAGTGAGCGACAGGAGGGACCAAACAAACACGAACCAAATAAATATTCTACTGGTCCACATGTTAAGCGAAGACTCAGACAACTCAGATGTCCAGAGAACAAAGCCAGGTAAGTTTCAAAGCAGGGATAGGACTAAGAATAGTCCATACACAGCCAAATCAGCAGTCAAGCTAGAAATCAGTCTAGCTTTAAATGATTGAAAAATAAAACAACAAATAAATCTGCCCAAAATGAAAATGAAAACAGCTGCTTAGTCCATTAGATTGTAATTAGATAGTGTGACACTCAGACAGTGGGCTATGACTCGCCTTTTCACGGCAACTTTGATATCTGACCACTTCTTATTTATTTCAGGCACTGTGTGACTTTCTGAACTTGAATTTTCGAGTTTCTCCACCACTCTGTCACTCGATCATCTTCCTTTGGTTGTTTATATCACTGCTTAAACCAACAAATAGTACGTTTTTCCTTGCCTCTACTTGGTATTCACTGAAATTCTTCTTTTTCCCTGTGCGTAATTCTGGGAGGAGTCTGACTGGGGCCACAGGCAAGTGCACAAGTGTTACTTTTCACGCTGACCAGGATTTATGGAGTGGAAGAATGTGGAAGTTGGTGTACACACAGATTTATGCATCTGCATTTTTTTGTGCATATGCACATTTCTGCTTTTGTCCATACGCTGTTTTAGTGTGAATTCTACGCACGGTGTTTTGCATGGGGCCCCGGGAAAAATGTTTAACTAATTGCTTTGAGGCAACCTTTAAAGGTATGCTAGAAAAAAATGGGAAGAACATTGAGGAAATAATACAGGAAAATGCGAGTAAGTTTGAGAATGGTGCTCAGCTTGAAGACGTTAAGAGAACTTTCACAATTGGTACTGAAATAGTTGAGCAACTGGCATCTACCACTGAGGAAAAAGCAATGGCTGCAAATTCTGAATGCAAAGTGCTTGAAGACAGACTAGCTGCACTGGAAGATGGAGACAGAAGGAATACTATTACAATTGAAGGTCTCCCTGGAAACCATGAAAGTCCAAACCCAGTAAAATTCACAGCTGAACTATTCTCTAAAATAACTGGAGAGGACTTCCAATCAGACACCAAGATATCAGCAGCCTACTGCATACGTGGATCAAACTCCTCAAAACCTAGGGGCTTTATTGTACGTTTTGACAGATTACAATCTAAATTAAATTTAATGTCACTTCTCAGACTGAAACAAGAGATTATATTTGAAAATAGCCACATTCGCATTTTCCCTGATTTCTCACCATGAACACCCGCTAAACATGCCGCATTTTACAGCTTTAAACAGCGCTTACAGAAAGCTGAAACCAGATACAGCCTCTTGTATCCTGCTAAACTGAGAGTGGATACTCAAGGTAAGTTCTACATTTTTAGTTCTCCTGATGAAGGAGAAGAAAACCTAATTAAATGGATCCCGACACATTTTGAAATACGATGGTGAGTCACATCATGTCCTGGCAAAGCAAAGAAGATTTTACCTGCAATTTGGTCCATTCGCAATCAGAGTTTTGCCATAATTATACATTCTATTTCCTTCTTGTCAATTTTTAAGTTCTAATTACAATTATTATAATAATTTTTGTCTCCCCAAAGGGGACAGTTTAACATCATACCCTTGGTTTATTGTATTAGGATTGTACTATCATACATTATCTGTTTTTCCATGGGCACTGTTTAACATCATTCCCTGAGTTTATTCTTTTGGGACTTACGCTAGGTTAGGAGAACACACTGATACAGCGCATTGCCACACCCACCACATGACAAACCAACTCAGGATCCAGATTAGGACCCAAGTGCAGCCATGCAATGGGTGACACCTCTGTTTAAAATTATATTCTAGGTTTATAGTATTTGGACTATTTTGCCAATAGTGGTGGGCTTGTTTTGTTTTGGACGTGCTCTGTCTCTAGGTAAGTCAGAGGACTGGGACTTCCTGAAGTGTGGTCTAACCTTACATGGGGAGGCAAAATAGGGGGATGCGGAATCAAAATGGGGGAGTTGGGGGTTAAGGGGGGAGAGAAATAGAGCAAGCTATTTCCAATCTATCCTTTTTACCCTCACAATTGTAAGTACCAACACAACAATAGGCTTCATTTAAATAACTCCTGGCAAAATTGGAAATTAAGGTTAAAGCTATCTTAAGTAATAATGTACTACCTTAATTTAAAACTACAAAATGTCAACAAAAGTTCAGAAGCAAACAGTGAACTTTGTGAGCTAGAATGCCAAATGTCTTAATCCTGAATTAAAGAGAAAGAAAATATTCTCTCACCTAATAGGTCTAAACGCCAAGACAGTATTTTTATAGGAAACTCGCTTATTAAGCAAGGATCAGTTTTGGTAGCAAAGACAGTGGACTGGCCAAATATTCCACTCCAGCTATACAAAGAAAACTAGAGGTGTGGGAATCTTAATACATAGAACAATTTCATTTGTAGTATCTGATGTAGTATCTGATTCTGAAGGGCAATATGTGATTGTTGTGGGTAATTTATTTAATTGTAAAGTGATTTGGATAAAAATCAACACACTCAATGTGGATGATAGAGACTTCATCCAAAACATATTTGCATCCATTCCTAATGTGAATACTCATAAAATTATAATGACCAGACACTTTAACTGTGCTTTAAATCCAGACCTGGATAGGTCTTCAGCCACAGGGGCAATAACATCTAACACTGCAAAAACAATTACACAGTTTGTAATTGATCAGAACTCATCAGACCCTTGGAGACTTCTAAATCCAAACTCAAGAACATGTTCCTGCTTCTCACTAGTACATCATTGTTACTCAAGAATTGATTATCTCTTTATAGATAACAATTTTTGCGCACAATCAAATCCTGCAAGTACGATAATATAGTTATCTCTGACCACGGCCCTCTGATCATGGAGCTCAAATCACTATGCCCCAAATACTCATCTCACATCTGGTGTCTTAACCGTCTCTTATTAGCTGACATGAATTGTACAAAATTTATATCCAAGCAAATTGATTTTTTTTAGAGACAAATACATCTTCAGAGGTCTCTGCAGGAATCCTCTGGGAAACTGAAGGCATTTTTATGGGGACAGTTTATTTCACATCTCTCCCACAAAAATAAATCAGAAACCAAAAAGACATCAGAGTTAATCAATGAAATCATCAGAATAGACCAAGAACAGCCAGGTTCCCAAATGACGCAATTAATAGGAAAAGACAGGCTTTGCAATCAGAACTCAACCTCTTGGCAACAAAAGAAACGGAACAACTAATTTTTAAATTGTGACATCATCACTATGAACATAGAGAGAAGGCTAATAAGATCTTAACTCAAGAAATCCACAACCAGGAAGTTCACATTTCAATACCAGTAAATACCAACACAGATGGAAACAAAATCATTGACCCAAAAAAATAATGCACACATTTAGAGACTACTATAAGTCCTTATATTCGACTCAATTTAAAGAAGACAAGACACAATCTAATGAGTTTTTTGATGCATTACAGATACCACAGCTAGATACACTGAGTGCAGAGGAATTGGATAAACCTCTGACATTCTCAGAATTACAAGACATTATAAACTAACTTCAAAGCAGGAAAGTCCTGAAGGCTACCCAGGAAAATTTTATAAAACAAATTTCAATTAAGTTAGCTCCCCTTTTATTAGAAAAATTGATAGAAGCAACAGACAATAAAAGTCTACTTCAAATTTATCGCTAAGCATTAATTGCCATCTTTTCTAAGAAAAATAAGGACCTATTACAATGTACTTCATATAGACCAATCTCACCTCTCCAAAGTTCTAGCTAGGACGATTGAGAAAGTGATTCCTTTGGAAATATCACAGGACCTAACCAGATTTATTAAAGGCAGACACCTAGCTTGCAATCTTGGTCCACAATAGAAATAAAATCCAGCAGTACTTCTTTATATTCCTTGCTTTGTGCCAGAGTAAACACAAGTTATTGTCTATATACTAATAAGCCAATTGTCCTTCATTCACTCAGAATATGGAACCAATGTAGGAAGCACTTCAAGACAGAGACGCTTTTATCTGTGGCACCTCTACACAATAGCCACCTTTTTCCACCATCTCAAACTTACACAGCTTTTAAAGTTTGGAAAACGTATGGGATTAAATTACTTAGAGATCTGTCTTTGCATCCTATGAACAATTACACTCCAAATTTAGCTTCCCATCAACACAAATTTTCCACTATTTCCAATTTAGAAACTTTACTGAATGAAATCTGCTCAATTTTCCCAATCTCCCACCTATTTCTATTCTATTGATCAGTCTTGAGGATTCAGACAGCATTTCTATATTATATAAAAAACATTTTATAGTCCCTTCCTTTCAAAGATCCCAGAGTACAGTGAGAAAAGGATCTCTTACTCAACATACCAGAAAAGGAGTAGAAGGTAGCGATGCACCGAGTTTACTCTAGCTCCATATGCGCAAAGCATACAATAAATCAACTTAAAATATTTTATCGAGCACATCTGTCTCGTTTAAAATTGTCCAAAATGTTTCCAGAGCAAGATCCAAACTAAGAATGTTGCAATCGAGCACCAGCTTCACTGGGCCACATGTTTTTGGCATGTACCAAATGAACACCATTCTGGACCAAAATCATTAAATGCCTTTCAGACAGCTTTGGTGTCACAATCACTCCTAATCCATTAACAGCTGTGTTTGGTGGACACCCAGATGGGCTTAAAGTGGAGAAGGACAAACAAACTGTAATTGCCTTTACTTCACAAATTGTCAAGTAGATTTATCTTGTTCAAATGGAAGAATCCTAAGTCACCTCTTTCAAGTCAGTGGATAACTGATGTTATACACTATTTGAAATTGGAAAAAATCACATTCTCACTTAGAAGATCTGTTCAAAACTTTTTAAAACCTGGCAGGATCTAATCAATAACATTTTAGAATAAGCTTTTATATTGGGGAAAAGGATTATCTTCCATTTTTTCTACTTTTAAAGTTTTACTGTGGTTGTTGGCCTTCCTCTCTTTTTCTTGGGAGGGAGTTGAACTGAATTTAGTTTTGTTAAGTTTGACTTGTTTGTATGAAATGTTACAGTACTTGCTTTTAATAAATTGAACAACAAAAAAAAAAGGTTACATTGCTGCGTTATCTTCTTGGTGAATATGTTCTTCCTCCTTCTGCTCCTTCCTGAATCCCTCTCTCTCTCTTCAATCTATTTTTTGACTTTAAACTGCTGACTTTTTACAGCTTATTAAGGCCTAAATGAACATTCCTAGCCCCATCTCTGTCCAATGTCATTTTGACAGACCACATCAGCACATGATCACAAAGTGTGCATGCACAACGATAATCAATGGTTTGATAGTGTTATTTTTATGCAACTGGAAAGTACACAAAATGATCATTACAACTTGACATTAATTATAATATAAATTTCTTGCTCGTCTGCAAAAGGTGTCTTTTTGTTTTTCTCCCTAAAGAAAAATCTTCTCTTGTGTGAGAGTGCCTTTCATCTCTAACAAAACTTCCACTGTGTTTAAAACAGCGTTTAGTGGCATCTAAAGAAATAGTGTACTTACAGATTATGCATTTTTACCACAATAACATTGTTTACAAGAAATATAACACTTATGCCAAATAAATAAAATCACATCCCCCTACACTGTGTAACCAAGTCACCAACCGTGCCTGTAAAAAAATACCTGTGAACTGTGGTAAATTATTTTAAGTCACCTTGAATAAAAGTGTCAGCCGAATTACAGATTTATAACAAACATTTCATAAGTTACCAAAATGGATCTTTAGACTAATATCATAGGGGAACCATTTTTGGTTCCCATAAGAACCACCCACATGAAGTGTCCAGAAAGAACCCCTTATTTAGATCCATAGCAGGTTCCATAAATAAATCCATGAATAGATGACAACAGATTTGTGAAATACCAAAGGGTTCCTGATTTTAAAAGGACTCTTGCTACATACAAAAACACCGGCTCAATTCAGGTTTTCTTGATCTGTCAGTATTATGCTTTGTAGCCTATTATACATTAAAGATTATGTTTTGTCAAAGAAAAACTTTTCAGAACTCAAAGAACAAATGTCATATCCAAAGAAACCTTCCCAGAAATCAATGGTTCTTTGTCAAGCAATGGTTTTATGAGCAACCACACAACTTAGTAAAGGGCTGTTAAGGAACTATTATTTTGAAGAATGCAGTTATATATTCATAGATGAGTACAAGAAAGTGACTGAATAGGACATGCCACTTCTATGACATATGGTAACTGGAGTTTTAGTGAAGCAGGAAATTCCTATGGCTGGCATTCATCCACAACTTAACTATGGATATGGAGACATCTGCATACATGCCAGCACTATCGCTTGCTTGTAAAAGCATTTTAAAGATGTCTGAACCAATATCACCATCAGTCTTGTAGTTGCCACAGGCAAACTGCCTCAACCAAGACATATACCAAGAACACTGGCCAGTACTGTCACACCAGTGAGCTGGTCCAGGATGCAGCACTTCATTTTGAATTGAACAAAATTATATCACAAGAAAATGTTCACATTTCTAAAACATGGCCAAAAAAGAAGCATGAATAGGGATGGAGATTTCATAAAGACAGATATAAATTTAAATTGGTTTGACTGACACAGAGTAATTTTCTTTTCATATCTTTGTTGAATCGTAAAATGAATATGCTCATTAAACCTGGAACAGCTCCAAAACAGAATGGTGTGTGAAAATTTTATTCTCCACAGCATGCTACAAACTGCTTGTTTTTCCTCATTTTCCAGTTGATTAGGAGTAAAAGTAGAAAAAATAATAAATACTTTAAAAAAATCAGCGAAAGATTTTAAAAGGTTTCTTCTTTGTAACCAATTAATGAATAGTTTTAGTGAAGTATGAGAAGAACAGACAGCTCCAGTTACAACTTTTTTAAATTAGGCATTTACACTGCTGTCAGTATTTCCCTCTCGATCCAAGGACACATAAACTGCAGTGTTATACTCATAGGAAGTCTTTTAGTAATGAAGATAAAGAGTTAATTTGACATTTTTTTAATCAATGTGGCATTTTTAAGTACAGGATAGATGGCTGAACAACTGCATGGATTTGAAAGCAGTGAAGCAGGGCTCATTCTGTGATCAGTTACTGTGAAGCCAGCTTTCCTGTTAAGAAAAACATCAGGAGCCTCTTGGGCTTGAAGAATGATCCTTAAGCTTAACATTGACAGCAGTTTGTTTTTGTAACCCCAACCCCATGTTTAAAAACTGAACATTGGAGTCTCAAGTATTGAGTCCTGAAAGAGGGATGACCCAACGTCTGGCCCTGTCAAAATCCAATCACAGTGGTGCTGTGATCCAACCCTATCTAAACCCTTTGAAAACCTTAAAGCAACTCAGGAAGATAAAAATACAATAGAAATGTAGACATGGTGAAATAATACCGATTTCTGCAGCCACATTTTTCAGCCTTTCCATACAGCGGCTGATTAAGATGACATTCAGGCCACGTCTCGCCAACTGCAAAACAAAAAAGCACAAGGGACATCATAAATCAGATGATTATTCTCATCAGCACTTTATGTGCATAATAGAAAAAAGTAATCTTTAATAGGTAAATCTATTAATACTATTTTTTCTTGTACGGTGAATTTGGTTTGTTGATGATCTTCCTCATCACTAAACTGCCAAACAAAGAACTAATTTTATTTACAGTCAAATGACACCTGCATGTCTTACCTCATGTGCATAGGCTTTTCCAATTCCTGATGTAGCTCCTGTTACAACTGAAAGAAAGCAGAATAAAGATGACGTCCACAAGTGGATTACATTAGCCATGTTGTGCATAATCTGCAACATACAGTGGAACCTCGGTTCACGAACGTCTCGGTACACGTACAACTCGGTTCACGACCAAACAGTTCGGCAAACTTTTGCCTCGGTTCACGACCACACACTCGGTATACGAACAAGCCAGTTTTCCTTTCGGTTTGTGCGCGCCGATGATTTCCGCACATGTTGCATTGTTCTCGGTCAGACGTGCCTGCCTGCCTGCGCGTGCTTGCGTGCGTGCCTGCCTGCCTGTGCGTGCGTGCCTGTCTGCCTGCCCGCCTGCCTGCAAAAGAAACCCAAGAAATCACAACAGAGAAAACACCTGAAGGAAAACCTCCCTCCATAGCGGAGCCAGACTCTCCCTCAAAACTGTAACCTCCTCTCCACCCAGTTCCTCCTCACTTCATGCCAGAACTCGACTCATGCAAGGTAAGTTTTCTTGGTGGTTTATAGTTTTTGTAGTACGGATTTTTCAAAAGTTAATTTTTCAGTTCATAGCGTGAATTGTTGCAATGTTACTTTTCTCTTTTTTCAAATGTTCCTTTTTTTCCCTGTGCTTAAAACTCATTTTAAAAAAAGTGTTTACTGTACAATACAGCAATCGGGCTGTAAGGCTATTAGCGTGAACTCCTGTTTTTAAATTAAAGTTCGGATTTGTTCAAATGTTCCTATCTGTTCTCAGAGCTCGCTCGCGCGTGCTGCCCTTTGGCTTGGGGGGAGGGAGAGTGCGTGCTGCTGAGAGAGAGAGAGTGAGCGAGCCTGCCTGCTCATGCAGCTGAGCAGGGAGCCTGGGTGTTTTGTGTCAGTGTTATTCAATGTTTTTACATTAGTTTACTATTACACTGTGTATTCTATGGTGTAATTAACTACATTTGTGCCTAATCTTTAAAAAAAATATATTTACACAGTTCGTACGATCTGAAACGGATTAATTGTATTTACATACAATCCTATGGGGGAAATTGCTTCGGTTCACGACCAACTCGGTTTACGACCAGAGTTTTGGAACGAATAATGGTCGTGAACCGAGGTTCCACTGTACATTATTTATATTTAAACATAATGACCTAAAATTGAACAACCCTCAAAAACAGTCTTCCCCAATATGCATTAAAAAACGGAATACAGAGTACATAACACATAACTAAGAAATAATTTTTAAAACCACAGCAAAGAAACAATGTAATGATCTTGAACAAGGCAACATAATGGTAGACAGTGTAATGTGGTGGTTAAGGTTTTGGGACTTCCAACCTTAAGGGCTGTGGGTTCAGATCAACGCTACTGATACTGCGTGACCCTTAGCAAGTCACTTCGCCTGCCTTTGCTCCAACTGGAAATAATAAAAAAAAAAAACAGTTGTATCTTAAATGTTTTAAGTTGCCTTTGATTAAGGCATCCACCAAATAATCAGTAATTTGGCATTTGGATAAAACGCTCATATAGTTGCTGAAAAAAGTTACAGAATGGAGTCATACAAACATTATCTAGCTGCAGGAGGAGCTGCCCAAAAGGAGGCAATGGTTCACAATGATTGAAAAGAAGATTGTTCATAGTATTGCAAAATGCTTTATGTATATGCCCACATATGCAGTAGCTCAAATCTCCATTAATAAATAAGCTTTTTCTGTTTCTGTGTAGATTGTGAATATATAGAATGCAATTTATCACAATTTGATTTTATTTATCAAGAAATACGCTAAACAGATGAGTAGGTTAGTGCTTTAGTCCCTCCTTCTCTTCCTTATTATTATTATTATTATTATTATTATTTAGTAGACTCCATTGCACAAGATGTTTCCTGTCTAAGGAAATATAGGCATGTAGCCATGACGGAAACTGTTTCTCTATCTAATGTTATGCTGGCTATATTTTTCTGTCTTACTTTGTCATGGAACAGAGCTGAACATGATATCATATGCTCCATCAAAGTGGAGCATATGATATTATTCATCTTGAAATACTTTTAGAAAGTATTTGATAAGGTACCACACGAGGTTGGGCATCAAAATAAAACAAATGACAGTTCAGGGTGTAGTGTGTAGATGGGTGCAGAATTGGCTCAGACACAGGAAAGAGATGTTTATGGTAAACGTTATGTGAAATCTGTGTTGTTAAGAGTGATGATCCTAGTGCTAGGGCTGCTGCTATTTTTATATTATATATATATATATATATATATATATATACATATATATATACACATACACACTCACCTAAAGGATTATTAGGAACACCTGTTCAATTTCTCATTAATGCAATTATCTAATCAACCAATCACATGGCAGTTGCTTCAATGCATTTAGGGGTGTGGTCCTGGTCAAGACAATCTCCTGAACTCCAAACTGAATGTCAGAATGGGAAAGAAAGGTGATTTAAGCAATTTTGAGCGTGGCATGGTTGTTGGTGCCAGACGGGCCGGTCTGAGTATTTCACAATCTGCTCAGTTACTGGGATTTTCACGCACAACCATTTCTAGGGTTTAGAAAGAATGGTGTGAAAAGGGAAAAACATCCAGTATGCGGCAGTCCTGTGGGCGAAAATGCCTTGTTGATGCTAGAGGTCAGAGGAGAATGGGCCGACTGATTCAAGCTGATAGAAGAGCAACTTTGACTGAAATAACCACTCGTTACAACCGAGGTATGCAGCAAAGCATTTGTGAAGCCACAACACGCACAACCTTGAGGCGGATGGGCTACAACAGCTGAAGACCCCACCGGGTACCACTCATCTCCACTACAAATAGGAAAAAGAGGCTATAATTTGCACGAGCTCACCAAAATTGGACAGTTGAAGACTGGAAAAATGTTGCCTGGTCTGATGAGTCTCGATTTCTGTTGAGTCATTCAAATGGTAGAGTCAGAATTTGGCGTAAACAGAATGAGAACATGGATCCATCATGCCTTGTTACCACTGTGCAGGCTGGTGGTGGTGGTGTAATGGTGTGGGGGATGTTTTCTTGGCACACTTTAGGCCCCTTAGTGCCAATTGGGCATCGTTTAAATGCCACGGGCTACCTGAGCATTGTTTCTGACCATGTCCATCCCTTCATGACCACCATGTACCCATCCTCTGATGGCTACTTCCAGCAGGCTAATGCACCATGTCACAAAGCTCAAATCATTTCAAATTGGTTTCTTGAACATGACAATGAGTTCACTGTACTAAAATGGCCCCCACAGTCACCAGATCTCAACCCAATAGAGCATCTTTGGGATGTGGTGGAACGGGAGCTTCGTGCCCTGGATGTGCATCCCACAAATCTCCATCAACTGCAAGATGCTATCCTATCAATATGGGCCAACATTTCTAAAGAATGCTTTCAGCACCTTGTTGAATCAATGCCACGTAGAATTAAGGCAGTTCTGAAGGCGAAAGGGGGTCAAACACCGTATTAGTATGGTGTTCCTAATAATCCTTTAGGTGAGTGTATATATATATACTAGCCATGTGCGCCCAACTTAAAGTTGTCTGTGAAGGGCTCCCTGTTTAAACGCTGCTGCCAGTCGTGAACTGGGCCCTTCGTCGCACAGCATTATGATTTTTTATAAGGGAAACAAAATTACAAAAGAAAACCCTTGGACATTGATTCGATATGAACGGCCTACTCGGAATCACTGTCCGAATCGTAATTATGTGGTGGTGTAGGAGCATTTCTGCTTCTGTCCGTTCACAGTCCGTCTCGTTTTCACGATGCTGTCGTTTCCTCTCACGATCTCTTCTCAACCTTTCTCCAATCTCGCAGGTTGCTTTGTGGCAATCCAAAGAGTAAGGCAATATACACGGAGCAATGGTTATAAAAGGGGGACACATAGGTATCCAGGCTCTTTAAAGCATAAATAGGGATCACTTCACTGACATGTGAGCAAGGCACGGTACAACTGTGAGACGCGCAGCACTCGCGGGCTACAACGTAACAATAATAATTTCCGGAACGTGCTGTTACGTTGTCATTCATTTTATCCACTCTCTTTCTTTCATTCATATGTTACGTAGGCACGTACCTTTTATCTTCGGCAATCTCATTCTCTAACCAGGCCTCAGGAGCTAACCAGCGTAACACTGTCCACCACCCCTTTCGTTATTCCGGCACATTGTTGACATCCGTGAGTAACAACAACGTACTAAACTGGAAGGTGGTCTACGCATGCGTGGAATTCGCGGACAAACAAAGATCAAGATCTAAATGAAGATCTCTTTAGTTAAAGCACAACAATTTGTTTAGTTTGAATGTCTGTGTTTTGAGGTGTGACTGGAGTACTACAGTCTTCAGTAGTATAAGCCTGGAGGAGATTCTTAATGCAATGCCTATGTTTTAGCTGTCTCTCTACTGCCATCTAGTACTTCTTCTTCTAATTCATTCGTGGACAAACAAAGATCAAGATCCAAATGAAGATTATATATATGATTTCGATAGAAATGTAGATAACAAGCTGGCTAAATTTGCAGATTATATCATTAATCGAAAGTTTCAGGGAGAATTCAGAAGCCATTAGGAAGGCTAACAGAATGTTAGGATATATAGTGCCCTGATGAGTAGAGTACAAGTGCAAGGTGGTTATGCTCAAGCTTTATAATGCACTGGCAAGGCCTCAACTGGACTGCTGTGTGCAGTTTTGATCTCCAGACTACAAAAAAACGTAGCAGCACTGGAAACAGTCCAGAGAAAAATGACTACGCTGATTCCAGGGCTACAGGTGCTGAGCTATGACGAAAGATTAAAACAGCTAAGTCTTTTCAGTTTAAGCAAAAGAAGATTAAGAGGTGGCATGACTTAAGTGTTTAAAATTATGAAAGGAATTAGTACAGTAGATCGAGACTGTTACTTTAAAATGAGTACAGTAGGAACACACAGATATAAGTGGAAAATTGTTACAGGTACATTTCGCATAAACATAAGGAAGTTTTTCATTACACAGAGAATCTTAGGAGCATATAATAAATTACCAAGTATTATGGTATTGTGGAGTATGGTATTATGGAGTTATTGGTAGAAAATATTGCTACTGTTGGGCAAAGAAGATGGAGAAGAACAAGATGAGGAAAATGGGTTCAAAAACAATGGGAGAGGAGGAAGGGAAAGAGTGTGGAGTTCAGGGTCGGAACTTTGAAAGTTGGCACTATGACTGGTAAAAGGAGAGAGCTGACTGATAAGATAGAGCAGAGAAAGGTAGATGTACAGGAAACCAAGTGGAAAGGGAGTAAGGCCAGAAGCATCGGAGGTGGGTGCAAACTGTTCTACCATGGTATGGACAAAGAGAAATGGGGTAGGCATAATTGTAAAGGAGGAATATGTTAGTAGTGTTTTGGAGGTCAAGAAAATATATGACAGAGTGATAAGCATAAAGTTGGAAATCGAATGTGTAATGTTAAATGTCATCAGCGCATATGCTCCGCAATTGGGTTTTGAGATGGAGAAGAAAGAATATTTCTGGAGTGAGTTAGATGAAATGGCGGAATGTATACCAAAAGAAAGAGGTGATTGGTCCCATATAAATATTACATAATTCCAGGATCTGAAAGTCAGGTACCCTACATATGAATGTGATTGCTTTGTTCTAAAATAATTTGTTTGAAAAGAAACTCGATATCTTGTGTAGAATGCCAGTGAGATCAAAAAGATATATGGGAAAAAAAGCATTGGGAAGAACAGGAACTGAAATATAACAACATTGTCAAGTCAATCAGAAATAGTTTAAAGGTGAGGGAATACATAGGGAGGCAGCTGCTAATACAGTATACTACTTTCCATGAACCAGTTGTTACAGGCTGGCCTATAGAAACTGATTCAGCACTAGATATGGTTGTGAATAATGTAATACATTTACAAATCTTTACTGAAATGTTTATGGCCATTATTATGTTTGTTGACTCATATTTGCCTATATTATGCTATTGAACTGTTAGTGCAGGGTCAATATTTCTGCAGTAGTGGGTTCAGCAACAGATGTATTTCATTTTACTCTAAGGCACAATATCAATGAATTGAAATGAGAAAAACTGAACAAGGCACCACTACAAATCTGAAACTCTGCCTAAGCACCCAGTCCATTTGACTAGGAATTCTGCATTAGTAGAATAATTACAGTCAACAACCAGGAGATGGTGATGTGAGTCTGGTCAGGACAATGATTGTTTTGATACAACAGATGTTTTGTGTCACACTTCTGTCAGATGTTCTTTTTAGCTTCATTGGCTTGGTCTTGGAAATATATCTTATTTAATATTAGATTAGACTAGATTAGATATACTTTATTAATCTCATTTTGAAATTCAGATGCATATAGCAGCGGATAGATAAAAAACAAGAATACCAGCTCACAGGAAAAATAATGCAATCAATCAATCAAATAAATAAATACATGTATATTGTACAGATATTTCAAAATGAATTTAAGAGTATATCGGCAGGAAACATTAAATAGCCTGGTAGCAGTGGATAGAAAAGACTCGCCGAGGTGCTTCTTAGCACAACGTGTTGAAATGAGCCTTTGGCACATAGCGTCACGCCTGCAGTCCTGAAATCTGCTTAGAAGTTCTTCTCTGGAATGTACTCATTATACAGTTCTTGAAATATGAAGACTAAAGTTGCACACAGACTTCTTCACCTTATGAGAAGAATATTTTTCATTTTGTTTGCATACCTTAAGCACAAGCTCACTAGGTAATACATAAGAGCATCTGTACACATGCTTAGAAAATTTCTAAGGTGACTCAGTCTTTCTCATAAGGTGCATGATAGTTAGCAGTTTTAGAAAATCTTTTAGAAAGCACCTAGGAAGAGCAGCTGCAACTGCATCAGAGACATGTCAAGACTGAATTCAGCACCAGGTTTCTGTCTCTGTGATGTCTGCATGTTGTACCTATGTTAGTGTGTGTTTTCTTTCTGGTACTCTAGTTTTCTTCTCACATCCCAAAGAGAGGTTTGTTAGGCTAATGCAATGAGATGGCATTCTTCTGATGTAAGAAGGCCAACAGAATGTTAGATTATAAATCAGAATGTGAAGAGTACAAGTCAAAGAAGATTACGCTCAGGTTTTATAACACACTGGTGAGGCCTCAATAAAGAAAAAAAAAGACACAGAAATGTAAGGCAAATTCACAGAGGAGTGATGAGGCTGATTCCAGGACATCAGGAAATGATTTATGAGAACAGAGTAAAGACTTGAACCATATCAGTTTAGGCAAACAGAAGTGTTTATAATGATGAAAAGAATCAGTACAGGAGATCCAGGCTGCTATTTAAAAATGAGTTTCACACAAACATTAAGAAGCTTTTCTTCACACGGAGAACAGTAGACACGTGGAATCAATTACTGGTGGACAGTAGCACTCACAGGACATTCAAAACTTGACTTAATGTTGTTTTGGAAGAATTATGTAGGTGGGATTGCTGAGTTTTGTGGAGCTGAGTGGCCTGTTCTCATCATATTTTTTTCCAAGGTCCAAATATTCCTATAAGTGTTAGTTGGTTCCTGTCTTGAACCCCTTACTTCCTGGGTTAAATACAGCCTCCCATGACCTTTGAAATTAATTAAGCATTTTTGAGAATGTTAATGTTACTTTTGCTTCCACTAAAATCTGAATTTTATTGTACATCAATTTGCAGAAAATTAGCAGATTAGGGCCTCTGCCTCATACAGATATTTTAGTGTCAACTGCTAACATATTTTGTAATTTGTTATATTTTTATGTAGTAAAAATAATAACAGCAGTCACTCTAGAACCAATTTGAACAGAAACACATTTTTGAAATCACCTAATTCAATAGAAGATCCTTATTGTTGTATTCTGTAGTTAAGTCAGCACTGTCCTGCTGGGCCCTGAACCCTTCCAGCTTGTAATTTAATGATTTGTCTCATATAAGGAACCAAAGCATTAATTTCTATTATAATTGCTAACATTCACTTTGATAAAAGTAAAGCCATCTGCCCTATAATTACAAGTGATAACCTTTTCTCCTCCTTTGTACACTTCTACAGTGCTGGCTAGCTTCTCGTACACTTTGGCATTTCTTTATTTTATAGTCTGTTTTAGGAAGAAGGTATTAAATATAGGCATTAACAAATAATTACTCTCTTCTCATTTCTATTTAAAACCTCTTTATTTTGTACTGTGATTTGTATGTGCAGAAATCTGTATTTGTGCATAGATGTGTTTGTCCACTTGTATAGTCTTCTCTCCAACCCTGCTCAAAGTAACTGAACTGGCCTTTGTTTAACTCCTCTAGGTGTAGGGCTTTTTGTCTACTTGTGGAGGGGTTTTCAGTGTCTCTGGTAGGGTTTTTATTTCACTGGCAAATTAGACTATTGTCTGGGAAAGTTAATTCAAATACAAACTATTCATATAAAATAGCTTTTTGAGCATAAAGTATTATCAGCATAACACTGACAAGGTGAAATTGCTTATTTTCGGCCCATTCACTGCCTGTGCTTTTTTGCTTTTACTCCATCCTTCCAAGGAATATGTAGGTTAGGGGGACTGAAGATTCTAAGTGTGAGTAAATGTGGATGTGTATGAGTGTGTCCTGAGCAGAGGTGGATAGTAACAAGTTACATTTGATTTACTCTGTTACATTTAGTTCAGTAACTTTTTTAAAAAATGGAACTTCTAAGAATAGGTTTTACTGCACCATACTTTTTACTTTTACTTGAGTACATTTGTGAAGAAGAAACGCCACTCTTACTCCGCTACATTGGGCAACACTTGACTCGTTACTTTTTTCATTTACACATTACACTATATTTTTGTCAGAGAGAAGTCACCAATGGATCTACTGCATGACTGTTTCACCAATCAGACATAGCAACAATAATCACATGACTACGTTTTACCAATCAGACTTAGCAACAATAATCACATGACTCCATTTCACCAATTAGACGTAGCCATGCAGTCACATGACCACACACAAACTTCCTGCGTCTTGCATCCTGTGAGAGACTTTTTAGACATGCGGGGCTCCTGTTCACTGCTAAACGGTCACAGCTTCACCGCAAGAACCTTGAGAGCCAACTCCTGCTGAAGCTTAACTATCACTTCACTGAGTGAAGAACAAGCACGTTTTAACCATACATGCACAGACAGTCATGGTAAATTCAGTCTTCTTATATGTGCACATGCTGCCTTGTTCTAATGTTATTTTCTATCAGCTGTGCTATTTGAAGGGCAAGTGCGTGACGATGCCAGTCCCTTACAGACTCCCTCTTCCCACATGGGAGTCTGCTGAACCCACACCGTCGATAGTTATAACCGAAATGAGCTGATATATGAGGATAATTCACTGAAAAGGCCATAGGATGGCGGAAAAAGTGCTCAAGTGCTTTTATTAACAACCAGTCAAAACAAAAGTAAAATCAACAAAAGCGTCAATGGTGCAGTGTTCTAAAAAACAGTACATATATAAATCCACAAAAATCATTGTGAAAAGTAAGGATAAAAAAATCAATAAATAAATCTGTTAAAAATCCGAGGTTAAAATGCAGACTAACTCCTCCTGATCTCAGCCCACCTCCTTCTCATTCTCCTGGCTCACCAGTTGCTTGCGTAGCCGGTGGAGACTCAGCAGCCACAAGCTCCTTTCGGCCAACCTCCATCTTGGCTGCCACAAGGCATCACGGCCAGACCATCCGAGATCGACTCTCCTCCTTTCTTCCTTCGCGCTGATGTTGTTGCACCTCAGAAGTATAGAGAGGGCACCTGCCTTGCTCACCACACCCCACCCAAATGTTCAGTGGGGTGAACTAGCCCCTAGAGCGCCACAGCTAATGGTCTTTCATGGGGTCCTAGCTCGTACTGCTTCCTCCTTCCAAGTGGCCAGGTCATCGTTCCCAAGCCTGCCTTTCATGTCTTTTAACCTCTTTTCTATTCCCGTTTTCTTTAATTCCCCGTTCTTTTTTTGTGCTGACCCGTATATATACACTACCGTCTCCGTGGGCCTTAGTCACACGCCGCAGGAAGCCAATGAAGCAATTGAGAACGATCACACTCACACGTGCAGGTGCGACTCGCTCCAACTATCTCATGAATTCCTCGCAGTCATGCAAAGTGAATATACAGTATTATACTGTCAGTGTACAGTATATCTTGTCACTGTAAATAGTTTGCACTGTTTAAACATACATGTTACCTACTGTAGGTATTGGCTTCAAAAGCTTTGTTGTGAAAAACTGAGACTTGGAACTTTGTGTTATTTGTGCATCTTTATTTTGTAAAGATGTTATTTATTTTTACTCATTTTTTTATTTTACTATTTGCACATTATTTTATATTTTTGTCTGTCTTATTACAACATTTCTAAAAAATAAATAATTTATTATGTTCAAATAGTTACTCAGTACTTGAATAGTCTTTTCACCAAATACTTTTTTACTCTTACTTGAGTAATTTTTTGGATGACTACTTTTTACTTCTACTTGAGTAATATTATTTTGAATTAACGCTGTTCTTACTTGAGCATAATTTTTGATTACTCTACCCACCTTTGGTCCAGAGATGGAGTAGCATTCTATCTGGTGTTTGTTCTTTCCTTTCACCCAGTGGTCTGATCAGTTGTCTGAACTAGGGATGTAGGTTAGAAAGTGAATAGATTGATGAAACGAAAAGACTCCTTCAATAAAAAAGACAGATAGATAGATAGATAGATAGATAGATAGATAGATAGATAGATAGA
>JANRMT010062791.1:137763952-137823361 GCA_026402145.1 Polypterus bichir lapradei
AGATAGATAGATAGATAGATAGATAGATAGATAGATAGATAGATAGATAGATAGATAGATATTTTTAAAATGCCACGATGAAAAACTCCCAATGATTAATGAAAAAATAAGTGTCTCTGCAATTACTATGTAGGCAAGTCACTACGAGGAATCAGGAGAGGAACTTGATGACCAAATACCAAAGTATGCGGTTTACACCCAAACAGCTGCACGTTTTCACTAAGAGAGTGGTAGAAGACCCATAGTAGAAATATGATACACTGGTGTTTTTAAACTGTTCTAACCTGGGAAGAGCCTGAAGCAACAAGTTTTATCACTTCCAAGAATATTATAATCTGTTCTGTTTTAACAAGTAACTGCAGTATCTTGTAGCAAGAAAAGTTTTAGGTTTGCCCAAGGCACTCCATTTCATTCAAGGAGGACTCCTTCATGTTGTTAATAGGCAAGTAGAAAATAATTTAAAAAAAATATATATATTGAATTCATCCAGTGTAATACAGTAGACCTGCTCAGTTTATTGAGGCTGGAACTGGAAGGTGAAATTTAGCCCTAAACAGGGTTCTATATATACTTCAGGCCATTTTAACCTCTCCTGTCTACATTACTTTCATGTCTTTCCAATGTGAGAAGATACCAGAACACTAGGTGAATGTGCAAACTGATCCCATACAGTACTTAAGTTTGACTCCATGACTCTGCAGCCTAAAGATATATTAGCTTTCTGGAGAATAAAGTATATCACAACAATACTGGACAAAAGCATGAACAAACTCAGGGTTGGTCAGCAGTCTGTTACAGTGCCTACTCAAGCACACGCTAACACATGACCAATTTAGAATCACCAGGCAAAATAGCACATGCAACTCACTGGAATGTGAAAGGAAAAACTGGAGAAAAATTCAGGAGAATGTGCAAACTCCACATACACAGTGACCAGGCAAAGGATTCAAACACAGGATTCTGAATCTGTGAGGTAGCTGTGCTAACTACTATGCCACCATTACAATGACGTGGTATATCAGAATGAATAAAATATCGGTTTGGTTAACATTTAAAATAATATTGATTTGCGACATGCTCTATTTATCAGAGGCCTGTTTAAAAAGTACTAAAATTGTTGCCATGGCATAAGTCTTTGGGATGTCCTGATGTCTCAATGTTCTGGAAATGATCTATGGATCAAGCCAGTGGTTTAGAATACAATATGATTACATTTCAAAGGCACCAAAGACAATAAGAACTATGATGTAAATACAATCTGCAAAGGATACTAGTTAACAGTTGTTCAAAAGCCCTGCATTTTGCTATAGCTATGAGATTTTCTGGAAGATACATATAAAGAGAATACAGACAGGAAAAGACACTGGATTCCTTTTGTAACCCAACATATACTGTACTTTTTAACTAGTGAATGGCACACCCCTGTACTCTTAAACTGAAATGTTCTCTATTTAGAACTACGACTGAAAGTTGGGCAGTGGTCAATGCACTTCTGGGGCCTCATGTATAAATGGTGAATATGAACAAAAATGTTGTGTAAGCCTGTTTCCACGTTCAAATTGCGATGTACCTAAACTTGGCGTAAACCTACGCACATTTCCACGGTAGCTCATACCCTGGCATATGTAAGTTCTGCGCTCGGTTTTACAGACTGGCGGCACCCAGCGTCAAAGCAGTGCTACTGTTCTAGTGTGGTTACCCTTTATTTTTTAGATCCACATCCCTGACGCGGCTTTATAAATAAACTGAAATTAACTGCTGTGATGAAATAAAGTCCACAAAGCAATTATAAAGTGTTGGAGAATTGCCCCGTATATTGCTAGGGTGCAATAGCTGGTCAAAATTGTTTTGAAAATCAGACATTTGACATACATTGATGTGAGAAGCTTGTTTTTATACAGTAGGAAAATGGCTACAGGAAATGATTTGGCAGGAAGTTAGAGGTAAGCGGAAGTGGCGTCATCCGAGCTGGACAGAAGTCACATCATCGGTGAGGGACCAGAAGCGACGTCATCCGGGCTGGACGGAAGTGACGTCATCGGCAAGGGGCCGGAAGTGACGTCATCTGTGGGAGTCAGAAATGATGTTGTGGTTGAAGAGGAGAGTGTTGTGGAGCCATTTTCAATGGTGAGAATTGTTGATGGTGCATGAGGATTATTATTTATCTTCTTTGGTTCTAGAAAGGTAGAGGGAGAGGCATCAGTACCACAGTTCAACCCCCCATCTGATAATAAATCGCTCAACTCTGAACTTGTTGACTGCCTCCTAAGCGCACGTGTGTGACACTGCATATTGTTTATTAGTTTAATGCATCTGATTGTAATTAACCTGTAACAATATAATGGTCCGCGGAATGGCAAAACTATTCCAAATACCATAGCTGCTTTAGCATTGTTACTCTCACTGCACCTTTTTTTTACTTCTTTCAGCTGCTTCCGTTAGGGGTTGCCACAGCAGATCATCTTTTTCCATATTACTCTCACTGTATCACTAAGAGCAGCTGAACAGAAAGAGAATTATCGGTATACAGCATCAAGCACATGTTGCCTCAGCCACGTTGTCTATTGAACCGCTCTTACATGGCAAATACTATAAAACATTTCCTGTACGGTCCTCGCGGTTCAGAAACAGTTGCATCCCAAGAACTATAAACGCACTCAATCAGTCCATCAAGTGCTCCTTTTAGAACTGTTTGTTTATTTTATTAGTACAATCACCTCACTGTACACTTGCACTACAGATATAATATTGCACAACCTGAGCCACTTTATAAAGCGCATATTTACATATGATAACAATATCATTTTTAAGTTGAAATGCACCAAAATATGTTTATTACATTATACAGATAAAACTTTAACTTCATTTAAATAATCTATATTGTTAATAATTAAACATGTGAGGACACGGTGTCAATGCGCTAGCAAGGATCTGGCGCTCCGTTCATGGATTGTTCCTGCCTTGCTGGGATTGGCGTGACACTGGAAGGATAGAATAATTAAACATATACTACGAAGACATTTCAATGTTCTTTAAATGTTTTGAAGAATCGCCATTCTAAGCTTACAGATGGCTTAACGTCTATTACAGAGCTAATTGTGTGGCGATTGGGTATTTAGAGAAAGACAAGTAAGGACAGGAATTGGGGTTAGTACGTTTGAAAGAGACAGTACTGCTGCAGTAAATTATTTCATTGAAGGTCGCGCACAATCACTGCGCTACAGTGTTCCCATGTTTAATAACATGCTTTTACTCCTATCATCATGAAAATGATATCACGTATACATCTCAGTATTTTAATTATTCACAGAGCTGTAATATTACAAATGTAATGGATTCTGTGTCCTGTCAAAGGAAGAGAAAGCCCGGAAGCACGTAGTGATTCACACACATAGAACACATACAAGAACAGATACAAAACAAAGAATTTAACGTGCTACTTCAGTTACGATGGGATTTGAGAAACTAGTAAATTAAACAATTTTAAGATGAAGTTTATGATGTTCTACTTTAATGACAAAATAAACTGTGTGATAAAAGTTGAAATTTCGAGATTAAAGTTGACATCTCATACTTTTTTCCCACTGTGTGCCTATTTTTTTTTTTTCTGTACCCTAATAAGCTTTCCTATAAAACTCAAGACGATGGGCTATGACTCGCCTTTTCACGGCGACTTTGATATCTGACAACTTTTTTTTATTTCGGGCACTGTGTGACTTTGTGAACTTGAGCTTTTGAGTTTCTCTGACACTCTATGTCACTCGATCAACTTCCTTTTGTTGTTTATACCATTGTTTAAACCAACAAATAGTATGTTTTACTTTGCCTCCACTCAGTATTCGCTGAACTTCTTCTATTCCCCTCGTGCTTTTCCCATTGCCTTTTCACAGAATGCTGAGCTTAAGGGCTATTTATATTGATTTGCATATTCAAAGAGACGTAATTCTGGGAGGAGATGGGGTCGGACAGCAGGCGCGTGCACATGCGTTTCTTTTCACGCTGACCATGATTTATTTAGCGGAAGAACGTGGAAGTGGGTGAACACTCAGATTTATGCATCTGGATTTTTTTGTGCATAAGCACATTTCCGCCTTTGTGCTTACGCCATGTTATAGTGTGAATTCTATGCACGGCGTTATGCATTAGGCCCCTGGTCTTTGAATTAGAAATTTTTGTCTCTGGGTTGTTTCCAATTACAAATAAAAATAAATACTATGATAGCATCCTGAGTATCTAAAGTAAGTAGGACTTTCTTATTCTGTGTATTTATGAATGCTTTTAAAAATCTGGAAGTATTCACTTTATTAATCATACACTTAAAAATCTTACTTACTATGCTGAGCATGCACATCTAGTACTTTTTGATTCGGAGACCCACAGTTCATGGCCAGCTGTTCCGTATGAAGGTGATAGTGTTGCTAGGGTTTTATCTCTTTCTTTCTTTATTTGTGTATTATATTTTGTATTTTTGAGTATATTTTTGTTTCCATTTTAAATAAATATTTATTACTGTGGTTTGACTGCTTTTGTTATGGTATGTCTAGCTCATGGAAATCAGAATGAGGCTTTGTCCCCAAAATCTAACCTCAGGCTTCAACTGAGGTCTAGAAATCAAATTAAGGCTCACCTAAAACCCAAAAAGCAGACTGCTGGCAGTCACAAGCCCAAAAATGGTGCTATGCTTTAAAAGTTCAAGAAAACTCAGAAAGGGAAGAGGGGAACCATACAACTACTGACTCAAGAACAAAAGAAAGCTTGTTAATTATAAAACAAATAATCAATTTGAAAATATATGCCTAGTGCACAATTCCCCAAATTCCTCCCAAAAAAAGAAAAATCAGGAGCACTTGCAAAATCCAAAATAAAAAAAAGGTTCCAAAATACAGGGCTCTTAAATATCACTGCCCCTTAGGCTCAATACATAGTGCACAAGAATCATAAAAATGATAGGATATTAGGAAAATATACAGTATATAGTCAACAAAACAAAAAAAAAAATCAATAGTAGTATTTACAAAACATCCATCCATCCATTTTCCAACCCGCTGAATCCTATTTACAAAACAGATAATTAAATTGTGTTTTTATTTTTATTTTGCTAATTGTGGACTTATTATTTTGGACTGTTCAATTCAGTGTATACTATATGTTGAAACTAAGGGAATAGGCCCTCTAATGCTACAGCTTAGGGATGACCCTCAACCTTTATAATGTAGTGTGAAGCCTTAGTTCCTCGCAGGGGTTGAATTTCTTTTTTTTTTTAAGGCTCCCCCTTTGTGTATTTTCATTTTTGTTTGAATTTTTTCTTTTTTTATCTTACTGGATTTTGATTTTTTAGTTCTTTTAAAGGTTTTGATTTTTATCCCACAGACTTAGGTTTGTTTGCTTTTTGGTTTACCCTATTTGGTTCTATGTTTATTTTTGAGAAGTTTTATTGTTGAAAGCTTTAAAATTAAAGAAACAATACTTTGTCATTTTGAGCCATGGGTTTTATGGTTCCCATCTCCCTTTCAATAATATTTAAGCCAAGGCTTCTTTTTAAAATAAGAATGTTGCAAAATCTGATTATCAAATTTTGGGACAGGTTAATTTGTGCGTTCCTACCTCCCCATTATTCTCATCACATTCTATAGAGGCAGCATCATGAGAGTTCTGACCAGCTGCATCAGCATTTGGTTTGGAAACAGCAGTGTCCCTGACTGCAAGATCCAATACTGGATAGTACACACAGCAGAAAAGACAATTGGAACCTTACTACCCTCCATTAAAGACATCTTTATTAAGCATTTCATTTAACCTTGTGCAGGACTGCTCCCACAGCTTCCATGGTGACAGAAGGTACTGTAGCATCTGAAACAGTTCTGTCAGGTTCTTGAACATCTTTTACACTTTGGCTCTCCAGACAATAAACTGTATACTGTCCTCAGGTCTGCTCCTAGTAGTTCATTTATATGTAATACATGTGTTACTACTGTTGCTTTATTTATTTATTTTCTTCTGTTTCCGTTAGTACTATGCATTAGTTACCGATTATCTATTTATCTATCTATCTATCTATCTATCTATCTATCTAGTGTGGAACGAGCCCCGGACATAGACAGGTAGACATTTTTAAAAGCACCATCACACATTTATTTTACAACTGCTATATACAATAATAAGCGCACACAACCCACAACTCTCCCAAAGTCCAGGCCTCTCTATCCAATGCCTCCTTTCTCCTGACCGCCTCCACTCCTCTCCTCTGGAGCTCTGTCCTCTTCCACCCAACTCCAGCCATCGAATGGAGGGAGGCGGCCCCTTTTATAGTCACCCAAATGTGCGCCAGGTGCCTCCCGACAATCTTCCATCAGCACTCCCCAGTGTGGCAGAAGTGCCGGCTGCGCACCCGGAAGCACTCTGGGTCTCCCCGATCCTCTTCCCCGCAGCACTTCCGGGTGTGACGGAAGTGCTGAGGTCCAGGGCTCCAAAGGCATTGGGGCACCCCCTGGCGGTGACCAAGGGCCCCTACAGGGCTGAGCTTCAAATCTCTGTACCCGTGGTCCCCATAGCCACCAGGGGCGGTCGTCCTCATGTAGTCTGGGGGAGGCATAAGCCTTCCTCCGGTCCTCCTGGGCGTCCCGGTCGGGTACCACCCCCAGCCACCTGTGACACTATCTATCTATTATAGTAATAATTAATAATAATTCTTTGCATTTATATAGCGCTTTTCTCACTACTCAAAGCGCTCAGAAATTGCAGGTTAAGGGCCTTGCTCAAGGGCCCAACAAAACAGAGTTCCTTTTTGGCATTTATGGGATTCAAACCGGCAACCTTCAAATTGCCAGTGCAGATCCCTAGCCTCAGAGCCACCACTCCGCCTGTATAGCTCTTTACTTGCCCTGTGTTTATGTATATGTTGCACTGTGCTCTTGGGAAACATTATTTCATACCACTGTAGGCTGCAATTGTATATATAAACAGTATGACAATAAAGCCATTTGACTAGACTTGTCTTGATGATGGAACTTCCTGTAGTGTTAGACCAATAAACTGAGATCTCCATTTACTGATCTGGGTTTGTCTTATCTGAACATTTTTCCCATTCTTCACCCTCATATTCCCCTTTATACCAAGAACCCAGATTTTCTGGTGACTCTGTTATCCTTCACCTACTAAGCACATATTTATCTGAATCTAGCTACATTCAATTATGCATCAGGTATTGAGTATTACATGTATGTATTCAGTTTCAAAGCACACAAAGATCATGCTGTTTAAACACATACAGTGTCTTCTGGAATATTAAAGAGGTTCTTGTTCCATCATGAATTTAAGTTAAGAATAAGTATTTCAAGTATGCCTGGATTTGTAATGAGTAAAGCATATGGCATTTTGCTTTCCAAGGTAAACAGATCAGTATTTTGATTCTCATTCTAGTGAGAGAATAATCACAGATATTAAATTGCTTAATAGAAAAAATACAAGGAAGTGGAGGTAGCCAGAACGGGCAGGCAAGATTGTAGTATGGAAAGCAGGCAGATGTTTAAGAAAATCCAAAAGTAGTAAACAAAACCAAGTTCTGAAACCAAAACATTTGTTCCAAAAAGGCATTCAAACTAACTTACCCATAATACTAAAATGCAAGATAAAGTTCATAACAAAATATTGTGTGCAATTGTATACATATGGAACACAATGACAAAGCACATTGCATGAACTCCACTTTACGTGACTAGTGATGAGGATAGCAACTGCAAATAAAATGATAGCGCTCATTAATATGTACCACAACATGGGAGAGCCCAGTCAAGAAAACATGAAATGGAAGCATGCTAATGTTACTTCTCTAAATATAAAAAATAAATAAGAAGAAAAACACATTCAAACATTCCAAAATGAAATAACCATCCCATATATGCTCAGACGATGTGAGGGACTTCCTACAAGATTCTGAGGTTCAAAATTGTTAAAACATCAATAAACTTCACAAGAATCTATGCAGGATACAAAAGTCTCTCGATAAAGAAGCCTGAAATTTTATTCTCTAAGTACTCCAATTTCCTATCACATCCCTAAGGTTCAGATTAGACTAAACAGAGATGCTTAGTTGTATCAGAGAGTGACTGTAGCTCTGTAAATAAGTGTGTCCTGTGATAGACTGCTGTCCAATCCACAATTGTTTTCCTCTTGAATCCAGTGCTACAAGGAGAAACATCAGCTTGCTGTGACTCTAAATTAGATACATTTATTAAACAGAATATTATTGGATGGATGAATGGACAAGGAAGTGGATTCAAATTGTATTCTATTAAGTGTTCTGAGCATGTTGCCTAGACCTCTAGAGTTTTAAGGCCACTCAAAGTAGCTCTCTGAGGGAAGGCCAAAGACACTGATTTGGAGAGACCAACGTCAAGAGAGAGATATGAGATGAGAATGAGCTGCAAGACAGGATTGACTGAACAAACAACTATAAAGACATGAGTGGAGTTTGACATTTAGGCTGGGTCAGACAAACCACAAAAAATAATGTCATTTTCTATTGTACTGCTGCATATTTATATCAGATCCTATTTCAAATATGGCAGATTGTTTGTAATATAATTTTACAACATTATGTAAGTTTAACTTACATTAACACATTTAAAACTCCTGTTGAAGGAAATTACGAAAAAGTATACAAATACCATTAACAAGATATTGCCCCCTTCCCGGTCCTTCTCCGATCCAGGCGTCCTGGTGGGGCAATGTCCCTGGCCACCTGCCACAATGACCACTGTTTTTGTCCACTACGTGTTCTTCTTTCACCCTTATTCTCCTGACCACACACACAAATGAACTTTAACACCCCATAGTACACTACATTTATAAAAATAAAATTGTATGCCATTTGGATATCTGTTTGTTTGTTCAGTAATCATTGAAAATTGGCTGAACTGCTTTTTACAAAACATGGGTCCAACTTAAAACATAAGGTATTATTATGTTGTATTGAGAAGAGGGCTTACAATGGGATAAATGCAACAGAAAACAGCATCAACATGGGAACTACAATTCCCATCAGGCAGCATGAGTTCCTGCAGTGAGGATATTGTCAAAATACACACAAAGTTTTGTAGTGGCCAAAACCGAATCTTATCTAAGATCCCAGGTACATATAGGTATGTTTTCTTCTTATTTAATTTGGATAACAATTTTATTGTCTAGCAAGATTAAAGCTTTCATAGGTTATGTTTAGCAATGTGGAAATTTTAAAAGAAAAGTTTGTCCCTAGTTTATATCCAGGCAATGCCAAGTACTTTAGCTAGTAAAAAACAAGTAGCTAGACTAAAGACATGCACAATAGGAGGAGGCACTAAATAGTTTGATGGTTATGTGTAAAAGGCAGATTTTCAACTGTTTATTTCCTTGAAGGGACAGCATGGTCCGATACATTCCACTATGGACTGCCTGCCAGACCTCCCTGGATGCAGCCTGGAAGGGAGAACTTGGCCCTAGCTTCCCCTAATAGTACATATGTGGTGTTTCCTGTGGGCCAGGAGGTCTTGCAGCCTTTTGGCATACCTTTATGACATGCCTGGGTTGCAATCTAGCATCTTGGGTTGAACAATGTGAAATTTCCCTCTAGTTTAAAACCAACAAACAAACTTCTTTAGTGGCCAGTACACATATAGGGAATGCCTTCCTGTTGCAGCCCTTGCATAGATCCTGCCAGGCATCTCTTCACACATTAAACAAGTCATTTAGCATGCCAGTGGTGCAAATATCAAAACAGAAACAGTCTTTCTCTAGACTTGTGATTTTTAAATCTGTTGTTATCTAAATCAGGGTCAATAGGAGCAAAAGCTTATCCCATAAAGCAAGAATCAACCCTGGACAAGGAGCACACATGCATATATCCAGGGAGACAACTGACAGTAGCCAATTAGCCTAACCTTTGAATCTTTGGGATGTTGTAGGAACGTGACGGATAAGGAGGAATACCCCATGAGTAAAGGCACATAAAAAAGAGGAAAGCTGGGATAATTTGCATTTCCTATTAAAACTATGTTACCATTTACATTTTTACTACACATTACCTTCCTTACTTTGACTTGTGGTGATCTAATTTCAACCAAGTAATTTATTTGGAAATGTAAATTAGTTATTACTTTTTGTTAAATTGCTGTTTTGTTATCATTTCTTTTTAATTTGCTCAGAAGTCAAGTATACATGTACAGTATACAGCAGTTTAACTTACAGGTGTTGTGTAAAATGAGAGAAACAGAGGAAAGGAAGTAGAATTTTACTTAAATAACTAAAGTTATGTTAAGTGCCTTATACTTAACTACATTTTTTTCTATAAAATACAGTTATTTCACTGTATATATTACTTGTTTCCCTATGACTGATGCTCGTTTAATGCCTAACCATTTAGTTGTTAAGGAAATGTCTCTGTTACACTGTGACATATATATAGTAAATATACTAAATGAGGAACTTGATGACAAAAAAGAGAGTTTGGGCATCATTTAATGTCCAAGTTGTACCAACTTTTAGACTAAAAACAGCAGTTGGAAATTAAATTACATGGGACAAATAAATGGGAGCTTGTTCTTTCTGACTTCAGTCTGCTGAATTCAGAATGAGTGAGACCCAGAGGATGGTGGAGTATATCCAAAACCTAAAGTTTCAGGCGGGGGTACAGCAGACTCAGATCACTGAAGCAGAAGTATGTTGCCAAGCCTGTGCGGCTGTCAAGAAGGAACTATAGATGTGACCATCCCAGGATCTCTTAACGCTCCATCCTGATAACGATATCAAGATGTACTTGTTGAATTTCAAATGAACTGTAGTGCATCACCAATGGGACCATGTCCCTGCATGAAGATGCAGTCGATAATTACAATAAGTTAAAGACTGAGGTGCTGCTCAGATATGAAATCACTCCGCACCAACAGGCTAGTGCTTGTCACGAGTGGACATTTGACCCTGAAAACCCAGAGATCTGGGGTTGCTTGGCTCGATGGCTTAAACCTGAGGCCAATTCCGTAAAGTGAATCATGGAGTTGGTGGCTGGTAATTTTCTTGCGCAGTTGGTACTAGAAAACCTTGCCCATCTGGTCCACAGGCAGAAATACAAAGACATGGACATCTTGATTGCAGCCCTCAAGCACCATGGTGTTGCCTCCCAGGTCAAAAAGGCAGAGAGGGACTCTGATCACCACAGGCCCTGACAGGGATGTTTTGCTATACCTGAGCCTTCTTGGTTCAATGTGGACCCTGTAGTGCATGCACTCCTTGCTGTTACTAATGTGGAGAACTTGGCCACACCATTCGAACTGTCCCCATTTTGGTGAATCAATGAATTATAGTTTGGCAAAAGGAGAGACATACTGTTTTTTTGCAAACCCTTTGTCTTTGCCACATGATGAGGTTGTTGTAGTTAATGGGCACTAAGTACCAGCACTAATCGATTCCAGCAGTAACATTTATATTGTAGCTCATCGTTATACACTCTCGAGACAATTGGAATCTGGGTCAATCAGTCTAAAGTATATCCATGGGAAAACCAAATTTATTATAATTTATAACAGGCTCACACAAAAGATCTGGGTAGTTGTCATGCACAGCCCTCCCATCCCAGTAATGCTCGTGTGAGACTGGTCAGAAAATAACAGCAAAAGTATTATCTCCACCTCTATTAAAACACTGGGCCTTGATAAAGATGGACAAAACCCATCACAGACTGCTTCCACGCCTCATATGCAACCAGTCAATGATATGGCTATCTAATTTGAAAAGGGTGTAATTCTTCCATCAAAGTCTTGATGATGTAACTCAGGCAGAGAATGAGATTGCATGGGACATAACTCTGCCCATTGAGGTCACTAATGATCCTCTGTCTCAATTACAGTTTCAGTTTAAACAAACACCAGCTTCATTTAAACGAGAATGATTGAATGATGATTCCTTAAAGTTTGCATTAAATGCAGTTGTTCTGATAGACGGCAAACGCACAAATTATCTCATGCCACAGGGACCTCACTTTATGTTAAAGAATGATTTATTTTATCAGATAACAGGCCATGAGGGAGTGTGGACATTGTTGTTAATCCCACAGACTTTCTGGGAACAGCTTTGTGAGTTAGTGCATGCCCACCTCTTAGGTGCCCATTTACGTACCTTGGAAAGAATTAAACTATTTCTATTGGCCGGGAATTAATGAAGAGATCCATCACTTTTGCATTTCCTGTCCAAAATGTCAACTGCAACAGATTCCTCGGAAGGATCATGCTCCTCTCGTTCTGGTCCTGCTCATTGACAAACCTTTTGATCAACTAGGGGTGGACATTACTGGACTCTTAGAATCCTCTGCTAGAGGCCACAAATATATTTTGTCATTGTGGGCTATGCTACCTAATATCCTGAAGCCATCACACTAAGCGTGGCTAATTCTAAAAATATCACATATGATTAACCTCGTAGGGGTATTTGAGCAGGCTGGCATCCTTAAAGAAGTTCTAACGGACCAAGGGGCATTCTTTACTTCACAAACATTCAGGGAGGCTGCCAAATTAATCCAGAATAAGCACTTAAAATGCTCAGTGTACCATCCTGAAACTGATGGTTTAGCAGAGCGGTTCAGATGCTCAAGCAAATGCTCTGCAAGGTGGTCAGCGAGGATGGAAGAAACTGGGTTCAGTTAATTCCACTCATTCTGTTCTCCTACCGGGAGGTCCCTCAAGCCTCCACGGGCTTCTCCCCTTTTGAATCATTATATTCTGGCAATTTTAACCATGCTAACTTAAAAACTGTAACACCAAAGCTTTTCCAGCATGTGAACTTTGCCGCAAGAGGTGAGAATATTCTGGAACTTTTTTACACAAATATTAAAGATTCTCAAAAGGCTGTACCCTGCCCCCATTTGGGATTCTCAGACCACCTCTGTGTTCAGCTACTCCCAGCATACAGGTCACTGCTGAAACAATCCAGGCCAATACAAAAAGACATCAGACTTGGCCTGAAGGAGCCAACTCAGCATTGCAGGACACCTTTGAATGTATAGACTGGAGTATGTTCAGGGAGGCAGCCAATTATGACCAGCATATTAATTTAGAGGAATACACTGACTCTGTGACTGGGTACATAGGAAAGTGCATTGAGGATGTCACTATTGAAAAAACTATCGTGATACATGCCAACCAGAAGCCATGGCTGACGGCTGAAGTCTGTGCTCTGCATAGAACAAGAGATGCTGCCTTAAGATCAGGTGATGAAGGGGCTCTGAGATCAGCACAGGCTGAACTTTCCAAGTCCATCAGGAAAGTTAAAAGTCAGTATGCACAGAAGATGAAAAACAACTTCTGTGACGCATGTGGCAGGGCATCTGGGCCTTAATGAATTATAAAATCTCATCACAGGCTTATATCACTGATACTTGCCTCCCTGAAATGCTCAACAACTTTTTATGTGCGTTTTTCAGCTTAAACAACACATAGTCATATAAGTCCACACCCTCCCCTGAGGAACAGGGCCTTCGTCTGGACCCTGCCAATATAAGGCAGACTCTTTCCAGAGTCAATTCACGGAATGCTGCAAGACCAGACAACATTCCAGGGCATGTGCTTAGAGATGGTGCTGACCAACTGGCTGATGTCCTCACAGACATCTTTAACATCTCTTTGAGCCAGGCTCTGGTCCTCACATGCTTCAAAAAGACCACTATCATTCCATTGCCAAAGAAGTCAACAGTGACATGTCTTAATGTCTACCACCCTGCAACACTAACTCCAATCGTGATGAAGTGCTTTGAGTGGTTGGTTAACAGACACTTCAACTCCATCCTCCCCACCTCTCTGGACCCACTCCAGTTTGCTTACCGTCCAAATCAATCCACTGATGATATCATCTCATAAACCTTGCACACTGTATTATTTCACCTGAACACCAGGGATTCATATGTCAGAATGCTGTTTGTTGATTTCAGCTCAGTGTTCAAAATGATCATTCCCCATCAGTTGGTGAAAAAACTCTCTCTGCTAGGCTTTGGCACTCCTCTTTGTAATTAGATTCTGAACTTATTGATAGAGAGATCACAGTCAGTGTGCATTAGCAGCAGAACATCTAATACCATCAGGCTGAGCATAGGTGCCACCCAAGGCTGCAGGCTGAGCCCACTATTGTTCACACTGCTCACCCATGACTGTACCGTCAAGTCTGAGTCCAACATCATTGTTAAGTTTGTGGATGATACAACCATAGTGGGTCTCATCAGCAACAATGATGACATACCGTACAGAGAGGAGGTTGAACACCTGATGAGGTGGTGTGGTGAAAGTAATCTATCTCTTAATGCTGATAAGACAAAAGAGATGCTTGTCGATTTCAGAAGGACATTGGCTGACTATTCAGCACTGCTCATCAATGGCTTTGCTGTGGAGAGAGTCAGTATCAATGAGTTTTTTGGGGTATATTTTTTTCTGATGACCTCTCTTGGACAATCAACACCAACTCTATTGTCAAGAAAGCACAGCAATGCCTCTTTTTTCTGCAGAGACTGAAAAGAATTGGCTTACCACAACCCATTCTTACCACCTTTTACATAGGATCTATAGAGAGCATTCTGACAAACCGTATCAATGTGTGGTTTGGGAACAGCAAAGCCCATGAGCGCAAGACACTGCAAAGTGTAGTGGAGGACTGCTGAAAGGATCATAGGAATCTCCCTCTCGACAATCTAGGACATCTTTCAGACACACTGCAAAGCGCCAACGCCATTGTGAAAAAGTCTCTCACCCATCACATGCATTGTTTGATCTCCTGACATCAGGTAGAAGATACCATAGTATTAGAACCATAGCCAGGTCCTGTAACAACTTCTTCTCCCAAGCTGTCAGTCTTCTGAACTCCTACATGTCACCCAGTACCATATCCCTATAACATCCCCACAATTATGTACTGTCATTTTTCAATATTAATGTTTCACTTTAATATGGGTATCGAGCATTTTTCAAGCTTTATAGTCATGCATATTTTGTCTTATTATATTGTATTGTTGCTGTGGTTTTTGGTAATGCTATGGAGTATGTTGTTTTGTCTATGCACCGGGGGCTGTAAGGAATGAAATTTCATGCCGTCATATACTATGAATCTGTGGTGGCCTGGCGCCCTGCCTGGGGCTTGTTTCCTGCCTTGCACCCTATGTTGGCTGGGATTGGCTCCAGCAGACCCCCCCGTGACCCTGTAGTTAGGATATAGTGGGTTGGATAATGGATGGATGGATATACTATGAATGTGAATGAATGACAGGAAAAATTGAATAGATTAAAGAACTGCTAGTTATTTTACTCCTTTTGTCCCCTTAAGCTCTTATATTATTCTTCCCCTCAACTTCCTGTTGTTTGTCCTTCTTTGATGTTAAATTTACTTTTCCTATATGTTCTCCTAACATTATTACATCCCTGCTTTGAAAATCTCTGCTCACAGTTTCTATCCCTACATATTAATGAACTCTTACATTTCCACCCTCTTAATTACACTACTATCTTGACCGCTAAGTACTATTCTATGTAGTAAACGGTTTACTTAGAAAACTTGCTTACTGAATATCAAACAAAGATTTTAGGAGCAAAATATGTCTTTTAAATATCTCTCAAACTTCAGAACACAAAACTCTCAGCACTTCCTTAGTGTCTAATTCCACTTGCATAAATGACATCAGTATATCAGTTCATTTCAGTCTCCAATCAGTAATACATCATTTTCATTAAGTCATTTGTACAATAATAATGCATTGAGGTCTGAATAGAATTAAATTTAATATATATTTTAATAGTTAGCACTATTTGACATGTATGTTTTTTTTTTCTTTAATAGTACTTGGTGGGGGTGCCAAATATGTTTGCCAATTCTGAGGCTGCTGCAGAGACTGGAACTGCAAGGATCTCAGTACAAAGTATAATGAATATACCTAAACACTGTTGCTCTTTAAACTGATATATTTCAGAGGAACTGAATTAATTGATTAATAAGCACTGGCTATTGTCATCACGTAAAGTTGACCTGAAGATGTACAGTATCTACAGTATAGCAACTACCCTTTTTGTCGAAGGAACTCATTTTAAAGTAACATTTGGCATTCATCTAGTTTACCTTATTCATTTAAACACTTCTTTAATGTCTCCTCTTAATCTCCATTTACTTAAACTGAATGGATTTAATTCCTACAATTCATTCAAAGTGTTTATACTCTGCAGTACTGTAATCTAGTTGTACGTATCTGGGCATGTCCCAAATACAGTCACATATCTTTCACATAATACAGAGACTAAAGCAGCACCCAGTACAAAAGAAAGGGTGCATTGTGCAACACAAGCATGACCTCCCTTGAACTGTAAGCCCTTCTCATGAGGTGTATTTCCAAGTTTAACAAACCCTGTTGTGAAATAAATCAGATATTTTTACTTCCTATTTGTACAACATCATATTTATTTACACTAAACTGCAATGGCCAACATGTGAATTCTGTCCAGGTTTGCCTGTATCATTGCTTCTGACTGAAGTTTAACATCAAGTTTATTGCCATGTGTACATAGTACAATGAAAAGAATCTGGCATTTCATGGTGTACTGTATGTGTCATCTACAACACATTAACAAGCACATTGAACAATTACATTTGTATCTGGCTCAAGATCATTAATTCATCTGTTCATCCATCCATCCACCCATCCACATATTTTGTAAGCAGGCTTATTCAGAGTAGGGCTGAGGGAATGCTGGAGCTTATAACAGTAAGCATCAGGCGCAAAGTAGGAACAATACCTGGACAGAGCGCCAGCCTATCGCAGGATAAAAACACACACACGAGGGGCCACTTTAGAATCACCAGTCCACTTAACCTAAATGTCTTTTGACTGTTGAAAAAAAACTGACTCAGCCATGGGGTCCCATGTGGACACAGAGAGCCCTTGGAATGTAAATTAAAAATAACAGCGGCCCCAGCATTGACTCTGTGGAACGGCCAGTTTTAAAATTTCTTTTAAAATTTTGAAATATTTCTTGCTATGTAATCTTTTCCATTCTTCTGTACATTTGAGTAAATGAAAAGGCTTTCAACATAAATAATAACATATGTGCTCTGGCAACAGAAGTTTTTGCTGCATCTGTAAAAATTCTAGATAGTTCACAAAACACAATCTCCTGTATGAACCCATGTTGACTGTTCACTAATGTACCTGTTCGATCTTTTATTAAGTGCTTTTCAATCTTTTATGTAGTATTTTCTTTCATTACTTTACTCATTAGGCATGACAGGTTTATTGGCCTATAGTTACTAAGATTGTACAGATCATTTTTTAAATATAATAGAGCTTTTGTTTCATTGCAGAATTTTTAATTCTAGTAGTACTTCTTTGTGTTTAATCACCAATTCACCTTTAGGTGTGTTTATATGTAATGCAAAAAATACCTACTGTGATTGTCATGTCTGTGCCATCTGTGTGTCTATCTCCATGAAACAACTCAGCACCCAGTTAACTGATTTTACTGAAATTTGCCACACATATTCTTCTAAAAAAGACTTACCAAATCCCAAAAAACTTCCAAAAATGCCCACTTGAGGAGAAAACCAAGGGCAAACACAGAATTTTTATAAATAAAAAGATTTATTCTTCACAAAAAATGCTCTGTAACAAAAAGAAGCTTTGTGGAGCACAGAAGTGAAAAAAGGAATTCCCCGAAAAAAGGCAAAGTCAATCCAAAACAAACAATCCAAGGCAAAATCCAAACAGTAGTCAAGAACAGAACAAAAAAGTGAAGAAAACCCAATAAATCGCAAAAGCCCAAAGAAACACCAACTGACAAATGCATTCAAATGAACTTCAAGGAACTATAGGCTGCCCTCATCTTTATAGAGCTAAGGGCAGTTTCTTGGGTTTATGGGCAGATGGCCCTACCTCTTGGGGAACTTGGACAAAATACAAGGCACATAACACAGACATTAGTAATACAGTAAATAATAAAAATACCATTAACACAAATTAAAGACTAAAAAATGAACAAAAAAAGACATAAAACAAGAAATTGACTCCCAGCCAGGGAAAGAGCCCTCACTGAAATATAACACCATCATAGTCCAAAGCAGCCAACAATTGTATCTTGAGACTTCAACAGAGATTTTACACTCCATTGGGTACTTTGTTTAAAAATGCTATGTTCAAAAAAAGTCAACTACAATTTCAACAGCTTTATGGAAAACCGGTCATTTAGTCCAACAAGCTAATTATAGACCCTCCCCATCCAACAACTAACATTAATATATCAATTAATTCTATTTTTACATTACTTAAATTAGAATCTGCTGTCAATATAGGCTATTTGAGATATGTTTGTAACTATATGATGTTGTAAAGTACTCTTAAGATGCATATATTTAATGTAGTCCACTTATGTGGGTAATTGCATTCTATTATTGCATTTCTGCACATAACACATTGTTACAAAAGTATTTACGAAACAAGAATGTTGCAGCTATCAACAATGTAACTAAAAAATTTTATCTCCCCAACGAACTTCAATTTTATGGCATGTGGACATTTTCTAACTTGTTATTTAATTAATATTTCCTTTAACAACTGGGAGGTTATCAAGAAATAATATGAATTGTGAGCATTTCAGATTTCCTTTCCCATATGTTTAATATGTTCCTATTATTCATACTATACTTCATTTCCTCTTTGCCTGTTCTTTTGCTTCTAGAAAATTTGATTTTTTAGCAAATTTCTTTCTTGTCTTTTGGAATTCCATTTTTTTTCTTTTAACTGTTACTCTCATAAGCCATATGGTTATGTGCTATTGTCCTTTTTTGTACATATTCTACATTTGCTTTTTCTTCTTCTGCAATTTTCTTAATAGTTATTCATTCACTAAAAATTTCCTTTAAACTTTATAAGAGCCTTTAAATTTTGGGATCAACTTGTCTTGTTCCTCATTGCTCTTTGCTCTCCAGTTTCCTTCTTTAAGAACTGTGCTGTCTAATGTATAACACACAGCCCAAAGTTGGTACATTGTCTTTCAAGAACACATGTGGAGAGGCACCTGTACAAAAAATATATTCTCAGTGTTATAGAAACAGCAGATGACATGCAAAAGAGGGAAGCTAATGAAGTTAAACATCATCAGACTCTATGCTGGATATGAGTGAATCTCATCACCTAATTGAAAGCTAAACTATGAACAAAATAAATCTTACACCTACTTTGTAAATTCTTTATCTTGTTCTTGCACAAAAATAACTTCGGCCCTACCTGCAGCACAAAAATGACACTACCGGTCAAAAGCTTTCTTACTGCCACCTGGCCTGCCTACCTGCAGCACAAAGTCTCCTCTTCACAGTAGAAACTGAGAATTGCTTTTTTTGACCACTGTTAAGCTGTGCCTGAAGCTTTTGTGTTGCGAGGTGCCCATCACACAAGCTGGTGACCCTCAGAAACTTGTCTTCAGATTAGGTGTTGACTTTGAATCTGCCTGATCTCTTCCTACCAGAGTTTCTTCCAGTTTCCAATTGCCTTTGGATTGTGTAGGTCACCACTGTACTCACACTTTGATTTTTTTTTTCAATTTTTCTAAATTAAAGGCCTACACTTCCAAGGATAGCAATGCTCTGTCTCATTTCATTTTTTAATTGCAGTTTGATCAATGACATTCACTTCACCTGTTTGTGCTTTTAATGTTTTGGCTGATCAGCACATACATAGGTTTACAGTTGCTTGTATGGAAAAAGGCTTGTAGTTTTGATTATTACAATAGCTTTATTAACTTTATTTACTCAAAAGAATGTCAGAATGGCACAGTACATTTAGGTACAATCTCGTCAGTGCTCAAATTGCTGGCCTTTAATATTTACACATTCTTGAAGTCTACTTGCTACACTCAACCACACTTTAATAATAATAAGACAAGAAAGGAATAGATAATACAATAATAAGAAGACATATGGCAAAAATAAGTAATACAATAATTAATAAATAAATAATAATACAAGAATAAACTCTGTGTTTTGCGTACTCACATCTGTAATCCTACTTTTACCCATCTCTTACACTTAAGTGATCTATATTTGCTTGCCTTTCTAGCAAATGAAAGAACAATAGCAAGCGAGCAGTCATTTCCTAAAAGAGAAATAACAAACTTAAATTTCAATAACAACTATCTGATTAGAATTTTTATTGGCACAAGACAGAGTATCAATGTGAATAGTATAAGTGTAAAAGGTAAGAATTTTTCAAATTGAAACTGAGGTGTATTCAAGCTGTCCTTCTCCAAGTCAAATAGGCTGCAGAATAACTGAGCTCTTGGTGCAGACCAGGCTAACACTGTTTCAATAAATTCCATGGTACAACTACCAGTAATCTGAAGAAACAGGTGTCCCTACCACCAGTTTATGATTGTGAGCTTCTCTCTCTAACTTTCCCTCTCCCTCTGCCCCTCTCTGTCTTTAGTAGTTAGAGCATGTAAGAGGACAAGACTATGTGTCGTCAAAGCTCAATTTGATGTTACTTTGTTGAAATGAGGAGGATAGGATTGACAAGGTTTGTTAGACTGAATGGCTTGTCCTTGTCAAACTTTTTCTAATATTCTAATACCCCCCCATCTCTTTTTCTCTCCACATTCTAGCAACAAGTCTACCATTCAATGACATCCTGGTGAGCTTTATAGTGGGCTTATGTTCCACAATGGGTCTTCTTGCTGGCTAAGACTGTACTCAAGTCCACTTTAAAATACACAAAATACCCCTTTTTGCATTTCAATGTGCAGGCACTGCCTGCACTAACCCAAAGCCATGCTGCATATCACAATAGTCTTAAACCTGCTTGATTATATTCAAGGTCAAACAGGGGCCAGAAACTGTCCCAGCAGCACTGGGCACAGGGTAGAAAAGAGCCCTGGAATTCGATGGCAGGGCCATAACCACACCCATACTGGGAATAATTTAGACTCACTCATTAGCCTAAAATGCAAATATATATAGGGTGAACATGTGGACTTTGCAAGAACAACAACCAGGTGTGGGTTTCAAATGCTGAAGTCCTGAAATAGCAGTACTATCCACTGTGCTACCATACCCTGCTTAGTAGCATCCTGAAATTAATTTGGACAGTGTGATCATTATTTAAAACACAGTGGTTACAATTTATAGGGTACAAATAAATATTATCCCTTGCTTATTAATATATTTTGGAATATTGCGTATTTATGCAGTACATATACAACACCTAAACTATATGAGTATAGCTGTTTCTTTATATACTTGAGAAACACTCAAATCTAAAGGTCTCTTGTTCGCAAGTTCATCCATTACTTAGAATACAAAAATAAAACCTAAACTGTAAACAAATAGAAAACCTTTTGGAGTTAAACTGTAAACTTTGAACTTAATGTTAGCCTTAATTTAACACGATCAATGCATCCAAAGTCCAATTAATATTAAACGGTAAAGTATTTCGCTATAGCACCATAAATACAACAAACAAAAAAGTAGCATTGCTGAATACAACTAACTTAACTAGTGAAACGTTGTGTTTAATTAACTTAATCTGCTTGAATTTTATAAAAGGTATCAGAATACTGTTTCAGCTAATCTTTAGAATCCAAACGTGACATTTTGGCATGTCCTTTAATATGAAATACTTTAAATAAATTGCGGTTATTTTTGTAATGACTTTGTCCGGCGTGAGGCCGGGACTGAACTTGAATATAGGTTTTAGTTAAGAAACGAAGGTAATGCAAATGGTTATTTCTCAGACATTTATTGTGTGGTTCGCTAAAAGCACACCCTATTATACCCACATGGCAGTTGGCGAAGTTAGCGTGGGACAGGAAACAGAAAGAGATTAATTATTTACAAGTTCATTTGAGTAAGCTTTAGTGCGATCAATATGTTTAACGCTGTCCTAGGTTTTCATGGATTTTATCTACAGCTGAGCATTTGACTTGTCCACCCTTTGAAGAAACGGTGTTATCTCAACTGCAGATTTAATTCCCGTACAGCTATTCTTGGAAAATGCGTTTCAGTCGGTACTGAAGGGTTGTTAAGAGGGACGGAACGCATGCCGCTTCTAATAAACGAGACAAACTTAATAGGCCTATGTACTGAAAAAGTTTTAGCATTCGTCACATTGTGAAAATAAATCAGTCCTGAATGCGTGTTTGAAATGAAGTTCTTTTTTTCTAGGGATACTGGATTATTGCACAGTACCTGCCCACTCTCCAAAGGACTTCAGATCGGTCTTCCAAAACAACGGCATTATATAAGAAAGAAATCCACGCCAGATATTCCCAACCAGCTGGACGGCTCCTACCGTGAAGCTGAAAACTCCTAGTCCAGCAAAGACGTACAAAAGCATATCCCCATTCATATCTAAAACAGTCATTCTCAGCGTCCAAAACTGAAACTCAGCAATACTAAGGAGTCGTCTCAGTGTAAGAAGATTAAGTACTGGGTTAGAATCAGACACGTGACGTTGACATATGACGCGAAGAAGATTTGAAGCTCCACTTACTATTGGCTCATATTTGAGACCAATTGTAAAAACGTTTTGTGAAACTATTATGAAATATGGAATAAATTATATGCAGGTAAAGAACATAGTTATCCATTAAAATCATCAAATGAAACTGAAATATTTCCGGATCTGCAGTTTCGATTTAATGTCATATTATAATGAAACCAATCATAAAATTCACAGTTATAGAAGCAAAGGTAGACGCCAGTCCATAGCAGAATAGTTTTAATCTACACACCCGCACTCTCTCCAACGGAGTCTGTTACCCCAATTGTTACAGCATGAAATGACAGAGGTCACAGCGGCAGTGGCAGAACACCGCCTCCAAGCGTAAAAAAAATTGGACATTTGTGTTAATCCTGTATTCATTTTGCAAATTCAAGAATGGGAAACAGAAAAATTACAAAAGATAAATCAACTGGACACATTAAAAAGAACATAGATCGATTCGTCTGATTTTAATTGTCAATAAGGTAATCTAGTTCAAAACACGGTTTTACTTGGTAGTATGATTCCTACCAGAATAAACATGCATTAAGGAAGTAACCAAAAGGTATTTATTAATAATGCTATAAGAAATAACTTTTAAAAATCGATTCCCGGTAGAGCAGTAAAACTAGTTAAGGTAACAATTTTCAGAGCAATGGAGCACGTATATAATAAAAGTTGATATATGTTAGATATGTAGAACATTTGTCCCCATACAGGTGAGATTTTGGCTTTCTACAGAAGCTCATTAACTAAATTAACAAATCAATAAATACACACACACAATTCTGAGTACACACACAAATGATTAAAAAGGAAGAAAATTAAACAAGAAAGAAAAACCTCTGGCTTGGCAGTTAATAGTCCTGTATGGCATTATGCAGAGGTATTGCTGCAGGAGTCCCAGTAGTGTTTCCTGTCACCCTTCTGCTGAATAATTCATTGGCTGAAAATCCTTAGTGTTAGTGTTTCAGGGAGAGGATATGCAGCATTGTTAATAATGACATTTTTTTTTTTCTTTCTTTCTACCACCTGGGGGCATAATAAGGCTGCCCTTTCAATTAGCTTGTTGATTTGATGGTACTCTCTATGAAGTGAATTCATCTGCTCAGCACAAAACAACATAGAAAATCTCACTAGTCATCACAAAGTTGAAGATGTCCAGGTAAAGGATGTCACTACCCACATTAAAGGAATGCAGTCTCCTAAGAAAAAATGGCCAGCTCTACCCTTTCTCATATAGCTCCTCTGTGTTATGAGAATAAGCCCATCTTGTCATTGATGAACGCCCCCAAGTAGTTTTAGCAGTACAGCACCTCTATTCCCTGAATATTGACTGGACTTAGATGCTCAATGTGATGAAAGTCAATAACTAGTTCCTCGATTTTGTTAATGTTAAGTAACAGACAATTCTTTATGCACCAAGAAAGAACGTTCTCCACTCGACTCCTATACTCTGTCTTATTCCCCTAGTCACTACACCCCATAAGTGCAGAATCATCTGAGAATGTCTGCAAGAGACATGACCTAGTGTTGTATTTATTGTCTGAGGTGTGAAAGGAAAAGGAGACAAGACTGTCCTTGTGGTGCTCCAGTGTTGCTCACATCCATATCAGAAAGACGGTCTGCTTCACAAACTGCAGTCTACTAGACAGAAAGTCCATTTTCCAAGACACCATAGGCTCATCCATCTGCATATCTCTGAGTTTAACAGGGAAAAGCTGGATGGTACTGAAGATACTGGAGAAATCAAAAAAACATCATCCTCACAGTGCTGCCAGCTTTGTCTTGGTGAGAATAAGCTTTGTGGAGAAGACAGATAATTGCATTCTCCACTACAATCTTTGTCCAATAGGCAAATTGCAGTGGGTCCATGTGGTCTACCACCAAAGGACTGATATGGTCTAGGACCAGTCTCCCAAAGGTCTTCATTATGGTCTGTAGTCATTATAGTTGGAGACACCAGCCTACTTTGAATTAGGAACACTTCAGCAAGTTTCCCACAGCAGTGTCACTTTCTGGAGCCTTATTGGGACAGACTGAATAGGTGACACCACAAAGTTTGTCAGCATAGGCCTTAACAACTTGAAGACTGACTCCATCTGGGCCTGTGGCTTTTCTTGTGTGTAGCTTCATCAGCTGTCTACTCACTTAGTCCTCAGTTATAAGCAGCCCATACTGATGGTCAGGGAAGACTCATCAAAATACAGTGGAACCTTGGTATACATTCTTAATTCGTTCCAGACCCTTTGACTTATACCAAACAGGACGTATACCAAACAAATTTTTCCCATAAGAAATAATGGGAAAATGATTAATCCGGTCCCATGAAAAAAAAAATCCTATTGCTATTGGCATATTATACATTGATGGGGTTGTATAAAATAATTTAAACAGAGCTTAATACTAAAATACATAAATACAAAAGCAATTAGATGAAATAAATGAAAAATTTACCTCACTTTACTTTTTAATAACATCTTTGTTTTTCACAATCGTAGATACCGTCGTTCTCGGCAAACGGTATGCAACAGCCATGTCCGGATACGCATGCCACCTTCATACTTTTCAACAATCAATCCAAATTTACATGAAAAAAACACAAAATCACGTTGTGACGATGCAGGTTTGCTGTATGCTCCCATCTGCTGCCGGGGAGCCCTTGAACCCTACACCGTCGGTAATGTGCCTCACTGCTAACCTCATCTGTAAAGCAAGGGGATGGTGAAAAAGTGCAAAGTGCTTTTATTAAAACAATTAACAAAACAAGGTGTTCAAATTAAAGTGCGGTCTCCAAAGTTCCAATAAATAATCCATAAAATCAGAAGTGAAACGTGGAGGTTAAAAACAATAGAAAAAAGTCTTCTTGAAAACAACGAAGTTAAAATAGAGCAGGAAGCATTCTTTAAAAATAAAAAATAAAAAAAAAAACAAGAAGAAGCCCGGTGCCTTTTTACCTGGCGGCCCCCCTGCTTCCCAACAGGGGAGTCGCCCTACTTGCAGCTGACGTTAACTCTGCCTGCATCAGCTACTTCGCTCGCTCGCTCTCTCTCTCTCTCTCTCTCTCTCACTCACTCAACCTCCCGTCCGTTCTTTCTGTTTACTCCCCTTCTAGCTGACTCGCGCTTCTGTTTATCAAGATAAGCAGCCCCAGGAACAATCATGAATGCGGACGGTCCCTCACAAGTGCACTTTGGTGAGAAACGCCCACATCGCTAATCGCCCTGACAACCTTCAGCCACATAACCACCACGCCCCCTCACCAAGCTGCGAGCGCGGTGATTATTTATTTTAAAGCTGGACTTTGACAGGAGCTGTGGACCCGCTATATCACACACGTGAAAGTTCACAGAGAGTTATAGCTAGGGTTGTTCACTGAATGCTAGCAACTGGCGCACTAACGCTCGTGGGCAGTCGTGGCTTTGTCTTGAGAGAGGTAAACAAGGTTAGCACGCAAGTCGTATTCCAAACAAAGGTCGTATACCAAGCAAAATTTTTCGTGTCCAAACAGGACGTATACCAAGTTGGACTTATTCCAAAGCAGACGTATACCAAGCTACCACTGTATGTTGTTTTATTTTTTTTTTTATTTTATTAATTTTATTGTAATCATTCCATACAAATAAATCCATTTTTACAAAAAAAAATAGGATGAAAACAACTTAACCCCCACCCCTAAGAAAGACAGCATGGCCAACGGAGTAAAACTTAAAGCTTGTAAACATACCTAAATTGATTAGTTTAAAAGGGCAATAGAGATGAATGGAGAAAAAAAAGAAATGCGGAAAGAATTGCTTCCTCGGTGCTTTAAGAGCTTATTTGAAAATATTATTGATTAGATCCTTGAGTAGCAATGATGTACTGCTGAGTAGAACGAATATGTTCTTGAGTTTGGGTTTAGAAACCTCCAGAGGTCTCATAAGTTGTGGTCAATATGTTGTTTTACTGATTTGTCCTTTTGTCTTTATAACGTCCTTGTGTGGATTTATGACGAGGGTGAGCAATAAATAACCGCAAGTAGTTGCGCATGTGCATTACCTATGGGCTTGCCCACTGTTGGCAAATCAAAACGTCACGCAAGGACTAGCCCGCCTCCCTTAATTCAGGGGAAACATCTTCGTAACACTGTCATAGAAGTCGGATACATACAGCATTGGTATCAACTATCATTTTACACAGAAACATAAATGTGGAAGAACCAAAAAATGCTGATGCACTTCGCCATATACAATGCAAGTACTGTGCAGAGATTTTCTAAGCTTATATGTTTATAAAACGAACAGTATACTAGTTAAATAAAATGTTACCCTTACGGAAAGTAGAAAAACCAAAAATGCTAGAGTATGTATTTCTCAGAGTTAATTTACAGGACTTAATTGAAGTCTGGAGCTGGATGGGGTATGGAGAGATATCGGTACAGAAAGAAGCGAATAAATATTGTGACGTACTGTAATTAATGTTTTCTGTTTACTCTGTTTAGGGAAGGCTCCGCGTTTTTACAACCACATAGAAAGAACGAAGGGAGGGAGGAGACAGGAAGGAAGGGGGGTGTGGGAAAGGTGTGTCTGGTGACCCTAAAAAAACACAGCAGGTTGGGAAATTTTTTTGGCTGTTCTACCCAGTTCTAGTTTAATAAACTCAGCATTTTTGGAGCACCACGTTTTCCAGCACTTGCATCGTGTCTCACCGTCCTTAGTCGTTACAGTGGTGTCAGGAGTGGGACGATGGAGCGAACTCCCATAGCGACTACCAGAGTGAACGTACAAGAAATACAAGACTTTACCGCATCTTTTAGACAAGTCCTTGGGGAAAGTGCACAGCGTCCGGCTATGCTGTCAAACGTATGGGATGCGCAAACGGCACCTCGCCGCTGAGTTAACACGGAGCCTCAAGTACATGATGCGGTGAGTCATGAACACATTGTAACAGTAGAGTGCGGTAATGTTTTGCAAGGAAGTTTCTGGGGACAAAAGCGAGAGCCAAGATACGATGTAGTACACGTGGAAAATGAAACGAGACGCGTTTACGAGACACCAAGTCCGCGCAGCGAGGTACGTTGCCTATACCTGTAAATCGAGAAGGGTCCGGCTGCAGGTGGCAGACTTGGCCTTCCACGCCTCCTGCCTTGCACAGTCCGCCCACAGTCCGTAGAAAGAGAAGGAGAAGAGCTGCTGTACAGTTTTTCCAATTCGAAAAAGAAAATGAGCTAAAAACGTTTTCCGACACGGAACAATGGCACAACAGAACACCAGTTATGGACTCACAGAATAAACAGCTCAGTACTGTATATTTAAAGAAACTTTAGATCCATTAAACAAAACTAATGAGATGTACGATTATATACTGTATAGCGAATTCAAGTGTTCTCTGTTTATCGTCATTACTGACATATCCTATTTTTAAGCATATTGTTTTAATTATTTTTTACCTCTTATTTCTTTTTAATATTTGCCATATTATGTCATATATTAACATTTTCACTTATTTATGAGATGTTATGTAGAGAAGCTGCAATGTTAGTGTACAATATGAAAGGTATTTATGTTTATCGTCGTCATTAACGTTTGTTAAATATCTTATTTAACTTGATTTTTCTGTAGTTAAGTTAGATATTTATAAAAGCACGTTAGCGCTTTCTGCCAAATTAGTATTACATATTATTTTTGTCTTGATTTCCACAATCACATTTCTCCATAAAGACAGAGAATATAAAAGCAACTTTGATTACATTGATTAAATATCCAAATGAATCCAAGTGCCCTCATTGTAAAAAGCAAAGAGACTACAGCATCCTGCTGCCTGCCTTCAGAGTCATGAAGACCACATTGTCAAGTATGCAGGTAGTGTACTGTATGTATGCCAGGAGTGTATGCTTGCAAACAATACTGACATTTAGATTTCTGAACTGGAACTTTTTTAAATACAGTTTAAAAAGATGAGTATTTTCTGTTGTTTGGCAGGTTTTACTATTTACAGATGTAATTTAATATTTTTCTTTAATTTTTTTTACCCCTTGTATTAGGGCCTCCCTAATGTGTGCTTGGTGTGTGTGTGTGTGTATGTGTGTACACCCTGTGGTGGGCTGGCACCCTGCCCGGGTTTTTGTTTCCTGCCTTGCGTCCTGTGTTGGCTGGGATTGGCTCTGGCAGACCCCTGTGACCCTGTACTTAGGATATAGCGGGTTGGATAATGGATGGATGGATGTATTAGTGCCTTCCAAGTCAGATGATTAGCCATTAGCCATGTTGATGGTATGACCATTTCATATTTTAACTATCTTTTTTTGTATGTTTGTAATTAATGTTGTGTCTAGGTTTCCAAAGGACCATTTTGTGGTGTCTCTGTATTTCACCCTCGAGGCTCCCTTCAGTTTTAACGAGGTGTGGATTATATCTGGTTACTGGTTCCCATTTTTGTCACCTTCTACAATTTGTGTTGGATATTTGTGTTATGTTTAATTTATTTTATTATATACTGTATATATACAGTATATATATTTTTTTAATTTCAGCATACTGTCCATAGTGGTTTTGAAGTTCCAGAAATGCCTACCTTTCAAAATCCAGATATTTAAAATGTATGTTTATAATGGTTTGCATAAATATTTTTGTAACATTAAACTCCTTTAAACAACGTGACTCTGCTCAGTTCTCTTTAGAATGACATGCCAGCTTTGAATGCTGGTGTAGAATGTTACTTGAGAACTCCAGCACCAAGGGGTAAAAGAAATTTAAATTTCATTTAATAACTTTTATTCACTTCTGCGGTAATGTGGCAAATATACTTAGCCATATTGTAAATCAAAGACAAATAGCCAAAATGCTTACCATTATAAACTTAGTGCTTCTTTTTAAAATAATTGAAGTAACTGCTCACATCAGACTGAGCGAGCAAACACCTTTCTAAATGAAGGCCAAGAACCAAACAAAAAATTAGAAGGTACAGAAATAATGGACAGCCAGGACAGGGTCATTTATTGTGCTTATTCTTTTGGTTCTTTTTTAACATTTCCTTAGGTAAATATTATTTTCTCTGTTTTCAGGTTTAGACTTTATTGAGCCATTAATGAGAAGACAGAGTAAAGACTTACACGAGCTCTGAAGTGAACAAATGTCTTGCTATTCTGTTCCATAGCACTGCGTTTTGCAGGTTTCAGATCTTTTCTTTTAGAAGAAACTTGAGCCTCCCTTCTCCAACATCCAGAACAGGGCACTGATGAGCAGGTACAGACACATCATTTTATAAACTTCCATAAGAAAGATGAATTACATTTTGTTGATGCTGGCTTACAATGCCTATGGTGTAGTGAATACAATGTATAAAAAGACTTAATGCTTGTCTCAGATGCCGACTGTTAATTGATAACCAGTAGGAGTCAAAGCCCAAAAGACTAAAAGCCTGTTTTACATCTTCTGACAAACTGTAGTACTAGTACAACTCTTAACGGCCTTAAAACATTTGAAATGCATTGTGTGCTGTGTTAATAATAGTGTATTTAAGAAGCATTGAAGACTTGTAGAATCTGTGATTGAAAGCAGTAATGTTAATAATGTATAACAAATTAAATATACTGTACATTATTTTTTTTACTTTCCTTACATTCCTTGTAAATGTGGAGGAAAAGGCTATAAGCTTTATGATGACCATGTAAAGAATATTCTTTCTTTCTTTTCTTTTCTTTTTTTTTTTTTTTAATAAAACGTATTACAGCAACATGGAATCCTTCAGCATTTTACTGAGGCAAAGAAGTGGTGTGCTGAGAACATTTCTGTGTTCAGGAGGCAAGTCTCACTCCCTGCATTACTGTCAATGGACAAAGACGACATTGAGGAGGCCCTTCAGAAATTTGATTTGCTTGCTGAATTTCCAGAAGAAGAGAGGGAATATGTCTTTAGACATATTTTTTTCACATATGGAAGACATGCATCTGTTTTTAGATAATGTGAGAGGAAAAAGGAAAATTACTGTTTTGTGAGAAAATGTAACTAATATACATGTCCCTTATTGTTCAGTTACAACCTACAATTCTTGTTCTATATTTTATATATTCTTTAGCTTTTTTGTAAATGTTGCAAACCAACTTCATCTTTACAGTCCATTGTCTCAGATCTGCACTTCTTAGTGTTATGTATTAAAATAATGTTTTATAAAGCAGGCCAAGGCGATTTTTATTTATAGACCACATTTACAACAGCAGCCAGAACTGAACCAAAGTGCTGTACAAGAAAGAGTAAAAGAAGCAGTTCAAATATACTGTATGTACACAGCACAAAACTGCAAGAATAACAAACCATTACATAAAAAATAAACTTAAAATACACATACCTGTACATACATATTTCTAATCATGAGTGTATGTGAGCCAACATATACGAACAATGTCAACCTCTTGCAGGGTCAAATGGCAGCAAGAAGAAATAAGACTTTAATGATGACTTAAAAATGGCTGGTGCTGGAGCAGACCTAACATAATAAGGGGTGCCATTCCAGAGTAAAGGAGCTGTTGCAAACACCCGATTTCTCTGTTGCTTCAGCCTCGACCTCGGCACAACTAAGAGCATCAGGCTAGTAGACTGCAGGGCTCTTGTTGGCACATACAAGTGAAGAGGTTCCAAGAGGCAAGATGGGGCTGATCCATTCAAACATTTGAAAACATGAAATAGAATTTTAAACTCGACTCTGAGACGGACCAGAAGCCAATGAAGCGAGGTCAGTATTGGTGAAATATGCCCACACTTACAAGTTGTGGAATAGTTGTAGGTGTCATAACAGGTCCTGACCAACACCTACATACAAAGAACTGCAATAGTCCAAATGAGATGTTGTAAAAGCTTGGATGGCCTTTTCAAGATCACTGAAAGAAAGAAATGCCTTTACCTTAAAGTCTCAGCTGGAAAAAGCTTCATTTAACTTCACAATTTATCTGTTTGTCTAGTTTGAATGAGCTGTCACAGATCACACCTGGGCTAACTGAAGCTTTATGATACATACTGTATATGGCAAGAGGTCCAAGAGCAACATCAGGGACACTCAAACTTTCTTAACTTTTGGACACTATGCATGATCACAGTTTAATTATCATTTAGTTTAAGAAGATGCATTGCCATCCAGGTTTTTATATCATTCAAGCGTCAAAATTTGAGTGTCACCAGTATAGAGAAGCCATACTTGTTAACAATGGAGTCTAAAGGGCAATTTGTAGGATTCAGGCGTTGCACCAAATCAGACAACAGAGACAATGACACACGCAGCTCAAAGTGGTCAAAGACAGCTGAACACACTATAGGAAGAGATGAATCCTTAACAAGCAGTGAAACCGATGACCTAATAACGGTAATATTATTTACAAAAAACTATATCTCCGTTTGGAGAGTAAGTTGGGGTATGCGACAAATGACAAATTCCTAATACAAGAAATGGTATATGGCGATTAAAGGATTTAAAATCACTAAAAAATTGACTTGTAATTATTGCATCAACCCAAACAAAACATTTTTAAAGTTAAGTTTAAAATCTGTTAGTTCAGTTCCAAAATAAATAAAAAAGACGGTTTATGGAAGTGCAACTTTCAATAATGCAAATTTTTACATTTCTTTAGAAAAACAAACAATATAATATCTATTAAGCAATTTAAGAGATTTGCTTCACTTCTTTTGATAAGTACATACTTATAAGTTAGGGTCCCAGGGAAAACAATTATGCATTAAAATTAAAAACCAGGTAAACGTTTGAAGGTTTAATAACTCCACTTGAAATGTATCAACATTATAACAGCAGTGTAGAACAAAATTAAGAAAACACAATTCAAGACAGACAATGGAAATAAAGGTACCCATGAATTGTATATAGTAAGCTGGATCATTTAAAAAATTGTTCAATACCGAAGGAGTGACCACGGGGTGCCTTCGGTGTGCACTGCCAGACCAATGAACTGGCTCTGCGTGGTCACAATCACGTAGGTGGGGAGGACGGACTTTTCCTTAAGTCCTTTGATTACACAATCAAAAAAGATGCCAAACTTGCAGAAATTGTAAAATACATCCCAGACAACGCAAAATACACATCCAATGTAATTCAAAATGAAATAATTGAGACTCTTGCCAAAATGGTGGTAAAAGATATCGGGACCAAATATGAAAAAGCTGACTCTCCTGGACTTTGCATTAAAAGTGATGGTACCAGTGATCACTGTGACATTGAGAATTTGTCTGTAGTGATTAGATTTGTCCAGAACTCCATCCCTGAAGAACACCTGATTGGCTTAATTGAACTGAATCAGCTTGATGCTGAGTATATTTGTAACCAAATTCTGTCACATCTCTCTGAGCTAGGTTACAGCCCAGACAATTTAGTGTGTCAGTGTTTTGATGGTGCTTCTGTCATGATGTCTGGGGCAAGGGGTTGTGTCCAGGCTTTGTCACAAGTACATTCCATACACTGCTACAACCACCAGCTCCATTTAGCAGTGATACATGCAATGGAATCAGAACCACTGGCTAAGAAGTTCTTTGACTGGTCAAATTTATTGAACACATTTTGTCACAGACATTATGTTTCACACACATACAATACACCCACACTGAAAAGACTTCTAGAAATACGATGGACCAGTCATTATGATGTCACAAAGTCAACAATGAGGAAGCTATAAGGGGGCTTCTCTCAGCGGTAGCAGAAGCTGGCACTGCCCCTTTTGACATTTGCATAGAGGCATGTGGTCTTCTGACCCAATTAAAAAAGCAGAATTTCTTTAATACAGGAAAATTCCTCCTTCATGTGCTTGGTGTGCTGAAACCAGCCAATGCAATTCTACAGGCACATGCAGTGGATTTGTGCACTGCTGGGGAGATGGTGACAGTGTCACTGGCCACACTGACGGAGATGAGATGCGACTCATTCTGGGAGGATCATTTCTCTCAGTGTGAAAGTAGGCCTACCAATTCTCTCAAAAGGAAACGGAAAGTTAATTCACAGCTTGATGATAGTATTGTCGTGTCTACGCTTGGGCATGGTGACTCTGATGAACAAATTGCTCCTAATCAGACTTTTAAAAGGGCTATGTTCAGCATTCTTGATACATCTATTGTGGAAATGGAGACAAGATTCTGCCAGAGAAATGTTGAATTATTGAGGGCCACATCGCTTCTCCTGCCAAAATCAGAATTATTTTTTGATCATTCTCTCCTGAAACCTCTTCAGGCACTTGAAGGCACAGAGCAAATCAGCATGAGCTTGCAAAATGAAACTGCTGTGGCAAAAGCAATGTTGATCAATAAACTGCCAGCTGATGCTAATCTCTGTGAAGCGTGCAAATGCATTCAGCAGTACAAAGAGGGCTTCCCTATGTTGCATTCGCTATACGTCACAGCACTTATCATTGGTGTGTCTTCAGCTGCATGCGAAAGCTCCTTCTCTACTTTGAACCGCATTCTCACTGCACTCCGCCAAACAATGCTGCATTCAAGGAAAAGAAATTTAGTCATTCTGGCACATGAGAAAAACATCCCAGAAAATCTAGACATGAATGAATTTATTTCAGAATTTGCCAAGAGTAACGGCAGACTGGTCCTGTAGATAATATCCAGGTTAAACACTGGAAACTGATATCCTAAAGCCTCCCTAATGACTACAATGAGCCACGTTTCTGTTCTTGCTCTCATATGTTGTATACATTTGACTTTATTGATATTTACCTTGTAGATGTAGTTCTATATTTGTTCACAAAGAATAATAATACAAGTTCCATTGCCTCTGTTAATTTTATTGAATAATAGGTTATGATTTATGCCACAATTTTTGCTTTTATATGTTATATAAAACTATGTTGTTATTATTATTTGACCCCCCCCCCTACAAAAATGGGGATGGATGGATGGATGGATATTTTTTGCCCCCCCAGACAAGCCAAATGCCCACCCACACATGATGTTCTGGTCACACCTCTGTTCAATACAAACAATTTCATAAGTTTCTTTTACTGAGAACTCGAAAGTTTAGACCTTCATTTTCATGCCTGCTGATTGTTATGTTGTGTTATTGATAATCATTTATTTTGTAACATAATAAATTAATGTCATTAACAGAATTTTCCTTTATTGAACGAGGTTCCAGAAATAATGTCAGACATGCCGTTTAGTACAAAAGTACCATAAAAATAACTTCAAATATTTTGAATGATAGAATTCACTATAATAGCAATTTAAGCAACCACATTCATATTTAGTATGGTGTTTCCTTAATCTAAAAATATGTTATGCCCTCTTTCTTTTAACTATATTGAATCCTGACTCAGAAATTATAAAACTGTTTTTTGTTTCTAAAAGTAAATACGAGAGTAATACCATAAAGAGATACTGGGATTCTTGCCTCGTGATTGCAGGAAGTCATATTAATATCGTCTTTTAGGGTTACAGGGTAAATGAACGTTACTAGTTTTTCAACGAAAGCGATGCGGACGGACGTGAATGCTGGGGGCGTGGAGTGGAATGCTGGAGGCGTGGAAGCCCGGGGGCGTGGAAGGTCGAGTCTGCAGCCGGATACAATTGTATAAATCCGGATATGCTGAGCAATGAATGGAACAATCCGCTGCGGGTGTTTTCGGAGGAGGCCCAAGCCGCGCACGGACCTGACGGGTTGCAGCAACAGATGTCAGCATGTGAAGGTCAGCTACCTGCGGAATCTAATACTGCATGGAAGAATCTTGCAAGAGGAGGGGCTTACATGCAACAGGCATCAGTGGATCGTCATATCAAAGTAGGACGCTATAAAGGTAAGAATTCATGGGAGGCATTTCTAGCCTGCTTCCAGTTAGTTGCTCTAGCCAATAGTTGGAATCCGCGAGATCAAGCTTTGAACTTGGCCATATCCCTTGAGGGTGAAGCATTGCAAGCACTAACTGATGTCAGAGTAGAAGATAGACTCAACCTTAAAGCACTGACCAATGCACTTGAATGGCGTTTTGGAAAGAGGGAATCTGAAGCAGACCTGCGTAGTCAGTGGGCCAGCAGGGTCTGTGACGAACGAGAAAGTTTAGGAAACTTTGCTGCAGATGCTCAGGCATTAACTAGAAAAGCCTTCTTTCAATTCCCTCCAGCCTCTCAGGACGCCTTAGCCACAGAGGCATTTCTGAGGGGATTGACACCTCTTCCCTTGAGAAAGCATGTGCGCCTGGCAGCCCTATCTACCTTGGAACAGGCTCTACAGATAGTTCAGAGAGTGGAAGAAGTCTTGAAAGAACCACCACCTGTTAGCGGTAGCAGTTTACACATGATCAAGAGCCAGCATCTGTTTCATCAGGCATGGGGAGCACAACCTGTAGAAGACGGGCCACAGAATTCGATTACAAGATCAGGTTGCCAAGAAGGCTGTGGGCGAGCTGTGTCAAACTCTTGTTTGTGTTGACGTTGTGGAAGAGGTGGACATTTAAAGAGGGATTGTCCAGTAAAAGATGAACAACTGCCGGGAAACACTGGGGGGCCAGAGTAGATGTGACAGTGCAGGTCCCTAAAGCTGTCCCGAGGAACAATGGGGGATTGTTAGAAAAAGTCACTGCAGAGGAGTTCAATCCATCTTGTGAGCTGGAATTCTGGGTGGGGCAGATAGGTACAGGGGCAAGCTGCTATGTTGCCATCCATGTTGAAAATAAGCCCTGCTACGCATTGGTGGATACTGGTTCTACAGTTACACTTGTACGCCCTGACACCATCCCACAGGACTTTAACCTTCAGCCCATTACAACACACTTGAGTACAGTCACTGGGAAGGAAACACCAATGATTGGAAGGTTGAAAGTGAGGATGGAATTGACTGGTTGGACCGGAGAGCATGAAGTCTGGGTAGCTGCAGTGGAAGATCCATGTATTCTGGGGCTGGACTGTTTGCAGAACCTTGGTGTCAGTATCAATTTACAGACAGAAACTCTGCATCTGGCTGGGGGTTCTATCCTACCTTTAGCCTACCTTTAACCTTTCCTCGGGATCTTTGGAGAGCTCAGCCATGGCTGCTGTATCAAGCTTGGTCCAGCCTGTCACACCTCAAAACCAATCTACTACCATAAAATCACCATACTTGGATGCCCTTTCTGCTGTACAATCTCATTCCAGCCTCTTGATGGGGGTGGCACCAGAACCTCCACATTGTCCCGTTCAGGCAGACAGGCCTTCATCAAGCTGCAAAGAAACTGGTGTACCCCAAGTGTCGAAAATTATTTAAGCGATCTGCGAGGCCAATATGGAGGGGCCAGTGCCTGAAAGCACTCTTAATAAAGTATAAGGATTGTTTTGCTACCAATTCATTTGATGTTGGACAAACCCATCTAGTCCAGCATGATATTGTGACTGGTGATGCCCCCCCTATATGGCAGACTCCACACAGAATCCCCTTTGGCCGGCAGGAGGCAGCAAATCAGATCCTGGAAGAGATGAAAAATGCAGGTATTATTGAACCTTCTGAAAGCCCTTGGGCCTCCCCAGTAGTAATGGTAAAAAAAAAAAGATGGCAGCTGGAGGTTCTGTGTTGACTACCGACGGCTAAATAGTGTCACACTTAAGGACTCCTATCCTCTACCCCGGATTGATGAATCTCTTGAACTGGTTGCTGGGTTTGCCTGGTTCTCCTCATTGGACCTTCACAGTGGGTATTGGCAGGTGGCTCTTACCACGCAGGCACGACTTAAAACTGCTTTCGCTAAAGGACGAGGTTTGTGGCAGTTCCAGGACATGCCCTTTGGACTATGCAATGCCCCTGCGACTTTTGAACGCTTGATGGAACGAGTGCTTGCTGGGATTACACCTACACAGTATTTGGTGTACCTGGACGATCTCTTGGTACATGGGAATACTTTTGATGATGCACTTAAAGCCCTAGAGGATGTTTTACAGAGGATATTAGACTAAAGCTTCACCCACAGAAATTCCACCTGATGCGAAAGAAAATTTTATTTTTGGGTCATGAGATTAGCCACAAAGGTATAGCCACTGAGGAGGGAAAAGTAAATACTGTGAAGCAGTGGCCAGAACTGAGTGACCGATGTCAAGTTAAAGAATTCCTAGGCCTGGCCTCATATTACCGTAGGTTTATCCTAGGATTTGCCACAGTTGCAGCACCTCTACATAATCTCTTGCACACAGATGTGCCTTATCACTGGACAGAGGAATGTAAGGAGGCATTTAGTGGACTTAAACAAGCCCTCAGCCAGGCTCCTGTTTTAGCTCCTCCTGACCTGAAGTTGCCCTTCCTCTTGGACACTGATGCAAGTAATGTGGGCTTAGGGGCAGTACTTTCCCAGACACATCCTGATGGTGAACGGGTGGTGGCCTATTATAGTCGGGCATTGTCAAAAGCAGAAAAAAACTACTGTGTGACTCGCCAGGAACTCCTGGCTGTAGTTTCTGCAGTTCAGCATTTTAAACATCTACTATGTGCGCTTCCATTTGTCATCCGCACGAATCATGCTGCTCTACAATGGCTGCTGACATTCCAAGAACCCGAGGGACAGGTTGCCCGATGGATCGAGCAGCTTCAAGCATACAATTTCTGTGTGGAACATTGAGCTGGACAGCATCACAGCAATGCAGATGCTCTGTCCCAGAGGCCTATGGAGCCGAGGGTTGTGGTCATTGTGATCGTCAAGAAGCCCAGGATGCTGAAAGAGCAGGTGAGACAGAACCGGGGTGTCGAGCCTTAAATTTGATAGACATGGTAATAAATTGGGAGGACCGAAAGAAAGAAGATCCAGCCCTACAATTGATCATTCAGTGGTTAGATACCCAGCGTAAACCCAATTGGGCAGAGGTGGCTAGAGAATCCCTGGAAGTGAAGGGCTTGTGGGTACAGTGGGACAGTCTTGCTCTACAGGATAGGATTCTAATGCGGTCCTGGTGCGTACCTGCCACAGGTGAATTGCAGTGGCAAGTGGTGGTTCCAAAAGCCCTCAGGGAGCAAATTTTCAAAGATCACCATGGGGCCCCAGGAACTGGGCGTTTTGGCATAAGAAAAACTTTATGCCGGATACAACAAAAATACTACTGGGGTCACTGCCGGAGGGATGTAGAAGATCACTGCAAGAGGTGTGATGTATGTACAGCCCGGAAAGGCCCTCCCGGACAGTCCCATGCACACCTACAGCAGTTTCAGGTGGGAGCTCCCATGGAATGGGTAGGTGTTGATGTGTTAGGCCCTTTTCCTAGGTCAGAGAAGGGAAAATGTTATGTTCTTGTAGCAATGGACTACTTTACAAAATGGCCAGAAGCTTACGCCCTTCCTGATCAAGAGGCTGCAACTGTTGCCCAGGCACTTATTGAGGGTTTATTTAGCCATTTTGGCATCCCAAATGAACTTCATTCTGATCAGGGGCATAACTTTGAGTGCCGGGTGATCCAGCAGATGTGTCTGCAGCTGGGGATCCAGAAGACTCGGACTACCCCTTTACACCCACAAAGCGATGGATTAGTGGAACGGTTTAATCGGACTCTGGGTATCCAACTTGCAATTTTCACATCCCAGGGTCAGAAGGACTGAGATAACCAATTACCACATATCCTCATGGCATGCCGTTCTGCTGTCCAAGAGTCTACTGGATGTACACCTGCACTCTTAATGCTAGGACAGGAGATCAGGACTCCCCCAAACCTTGCTTATGGTTTTCCCCCTGATTTGCTCTTTCCTTGCCCAGGTCCCGAATATATTCCGCCGTTTGCAAGATAGACTGGAGAAAGCCCATGCCTTTGCCAGGGACCAGCTGAAGGCTGCAGGGGAGCGACAATGGTGCAACTATGACATCCGAGCCCAAGGAAGGCACTTTCGAGAAGGAGAACAGGTCTGGGTATACCGCCCTCTGCGTCGAAGAGGGCGTTGCGCAAAGCTGAACAGCCCATAGATGGGCCCCTGTCAGATCCTTGCTCGCCAAGGGGAAGTAGTTTATCATGTACAAATTGCACCAGAAGGGAAGAAACTTGTTCTTCATCGAGATCGGCTTGCACCATATTTAGGTGCCCATTTAGTTTCTTCTTCAAACATGGATGCCAAAAACGCCCCACCATTGACTTCCATCCCTATTCCAATTGTAAGTACCAGTTCAGGGGAGCATAGTGATGGCGGATCTGGAACTCAGGAACTGTAATTAATTTTTTTCTGTTTACTCTGTTTAGTAGTGATGGGCCGTTCAATACTGAGGTTTCGACACTGTGTCGAGTTTTCGAAGCACTGGAGCTCGAAGCACCGCTTCAAGGCTTGTTTCAAATGCTGCCGTCACGTGATTTTGAGGCGAGCTAGCATAATGACGTCATTTATATCTGCGCAGTCAGCAGTCGATTTGGTCAGTCACTTGTCTGCTGAACTGCTTTGACTCAAAGCGTAAACACAATTGTCCGTGCTACAGCAATAAGGTGCGCTAACGCGAGTTCAAATCCTAATTGGGACATATGTTGAAATAAGGATTTTGTATAAAACAGTTATTTAGTACTTGTCTGTAAGTTAACAAATATATTTTGGAGACATTATGAACGATTTACATGGGGCACCTTTTTCCTTGGTGTGGAATCGTGTCCACCTAGAATCTGTAACAAACTGATGAGCATATTTTGCGTAAGGTAGCACGTATTATAATAATGCAGAATCTATTCTACCCCATGTCGATCATATCAGAGAGGCTAAGAAAAGCTTCACTAAAGCCGACGTATATGTGCAAGACACTCCTCATTAAACGTTTTTACTATTCAGTGATTCCCAGATCTGTAGCTGATTTGTATTATTGATTTCCATAAAGCAATGTGAGTAAAAGCGTGTGCTGCATAACTAATCACAACTGTCTTTAAAACAGAATCAGCGCCATCTAAAGTGTCTTCTGCAATTTTAGGAAAGCCTCGGGATTTCTGCATTAATGAGACAAAAAAGTTGCAAATTCATCCAGAGGTTGACATAAAGATCACTCAAGTACTGACAAGAAGGAGCAGCTGGATAAGCACATCTGGAGCCAAACTTTCAAAAAAGCACCTGACTTTGTCATCAACATCCTTTCCTTCTGAATGCATCTTATCAAAGACTGCGGGCAGGGTAAATATCTTCCGAACTGCAGCACAACAGAGTAAATCATTGATGTAAATAGAATTATTGAAAGACTAAGCTTTTGTCTTTTCTGTATTCTTAAACCATCTTCCAGTTACACAATCCGCCGCAGTCACTGTCACATTTAACGTTCACTGCTCCTTAACCTGTCTTGTTACCCAAAGCATCAACACTAAGTTTCATTCAAGGCTTTACCATTCTTCCTTTCATAGACATAAAATATGACACACATTTCCTCTATATACGTGTCCAATAATAATAGTAAGCTGGCAAGAACGAGAAAAAGCACAAGATGGGAATATTCATGACAACAGTCTCGGCATCAGGGTGAAACTGTGCCTTGTCACCCATTACGTGAGCTCATCTGCCACCCCTCAGTTGCACTGGCACACGTTACATTTGGGAGCAAATGCAATGGAGAATACTGACAATGTACACCTTCAGAAGTGGAATAAATTGACTGTATAAGTAGAACATTTCAGATAAACTATGAATTTTGTTAATCATAAACAATGCAACATAACTATTACAGTATATGTGTTGTTACTTTTTTATTTATTCTCACCAAATGTTACATATCTACCTGGGAAATGAACATGGGTAATATGTTTATAATCATTTTCACTAAAATACACTGTCAAAATATATTAATGAGCAAATTGAGACACATTAGCCTTTAGGAAATATAAAAAAGCGTGTGCGCTGTCATTTAGGACAGAATGCATTGTTAACGTGACACACTCTTTACTGACGCGATGTCACGAAAAAAAAGAAACAGCGCAGTCCATGCAAACTCAAATCCTCCTTGATTTTTGACCTTATGATTAATTGTCAATATCAAATGAATAAAGTCATTTTAAGAAGATGACAAGTCTGCTATAGTCAGTTCAATTAACGCTCCTTTTAAAAAGTTTGCTTATACAGAATATAAAACAGAATCTCAATGATACGGGACTTGCGAGTAGTAATGAATAATATGTGACACTGAGAAATTATAATTTCTAATAACGGGAACAAGTAAAAACTACGACTTCCTAAAACGGACACTGTAAATGTAGGCATTTCAATAATTAATTTAGGAGACTTGTGTGTGTATTTCAATATCGATTTAAGAACTAGGTAGGCCACCTGTTGTACTATAAATGGTAGCTCAAGCAGCACTTAACAGTAAATAGTCTAACAGGACAATGACTGACTGAAACGAAGATGCTGCACCGCTACAATAAAGGTTAACACTGTCATTCTGCATGTTTAGAAGGCGCTGATTGGCTGAAACTGTTTATAGCGAATTGTCCCAAGTTGGAAGTGCCGTATAGTGATCAGAAACGAAAAGACACATTGAGGCATGCTGCACAGTAGTTTGTTTTTCTACAATACAAATTCAGTACGACACCAGGGTCTCCAAACACACAAATATGAAGCTTATTACGTTTTACAGTGAAACTCTTTACATACACAATATAATTAGGGGTGTGTGCCCCCTGGCCGACTACGGCGGCCCAACCTTCCCTCGATAGCTCAATTCGCTCGCTATCCGTCCAAGCTGAAAATATTGTTAAATGGAGGAATTGAAAGAAAAACTTTCACAAGAGGAGGATCAACAACGCGAACCCCTGTTGTTTTTACTGAGAGACAGTTGCAATACCATTGAGCCACCTAATCGGGATAACTAACAAGCTCCACACAACTGAACTACTACTACTGTTCTTACTGTGGCGGATGTAGAAATATGTTATTTGACATATACATGTTAAATTGGTTTAATTGACATGAGAGTATCATTGTTGTATTCTTCTAATGAAGACGAAAAAATTATATTTATAGATGTATACTATATGAGGTACGGTTTTGAACAAAATTAAACATTCCATAAAAAGGTTGCACGATTTACCTAATCTTTTTATATATATAAAGTTGATATATGACAATATATCTTTGACACTATGTATCAGACAAAGGAAATCACAGCAATCCACAAGAACAATAATTAATTCTCATTAACTACCTGAATTGTAGTTTAACTATATCAACTGAAGTGTGTAATGTCAATATGAATTACAAAATACAACTAGAGAGTTAAGTGTCAGAGAGACTCTCAAAATATAGAGGTCAATGTCTTTGTGTGTGCTGAGGCTTCACAAAGATTCAGTAACCAGTGACCATGTCTGCTGGAAGCCCTGTCATGATCCAATCTCGGTACTACGCATGTCTGAGGCTTCGGAGCCCCGTCATGATCTCAATACTACGCATGTCTGAGGCTTCGAAGCCCCGTTTGAAGCCCGTCATTACGAAATCTCAGTACTACGCATGTCTGAGGCTTCGGAGCCCCGTCATGATCTCAGTACTACGCATGTCTGAGGCTTCAAAACCCCGTTGGAAGCCCGCCATGACACAATCTCACTACTACACATGTCTGCTCAAAGCTTAGACTCATTATTTATTCATTGAGCTCCCGTTTGAAGTACATATGGCATCAACAGAGTTCAAAAACTCGACAGAATTCCCATTGAAATGAATGTTTGTAGATGATCAATACATGTTAAATGATTGTGCCCGATAATTGTGGCAAAAAATAAAATTATAAATTATATATCATACAAATGCCAACTTGTAGAATGCATAATGCTAAAAAGAAGAGCCTTAGTAATACGGGTGGCGACACATCTCTCACTATAATACTGTCATAAATATCCATTCTTCGCTTCATGCAACGTTTTCATGCAACATTGAACATATGTCATATAGTATACATCTATATATAATTCTTTTCGTCTTCATTACATACATACATGTGTAATGGGCTAGATCTCAGTATTATAAAGAAAATAATATTTCGGTGTGTTGCTTAGTGTAATGGGCTATAAACCAGTGTTTTAAAGAAAAGGCAGAATTTCTGGAAAATTCTGCTACAGGTTATTGCTGATGGCTATCTGCAGGACATAAATATTTACCTGTCTTGCTAAAGAGTCACCTGCTTTGAATAGTCAGACTGCTTTGATTCAGTATCTCATCTACATACAATGTGGGGATACAGAACTGTCTGCTTCCTTGGAAAACTGGTTTCTAATCAAGGACTCAAAGTAAATGTGTTTACACTATTTGTTATGCGGAGGAAATTGGCTTGCACCATTGTTTTCACTGATTGCCATGTTGATCTATGCAGAAATTGAAGTATACAGTACAGGCCAAACGTTTGGACATACCTCCTCATTCAATGTGTTTTCTTTATTTTCATGACTGAAGGCATCAAAACTATGAATGAACACATGTGGAGTTATGTACTTAACAAAAAAAGGTGAAATAACTGAAAACATGTTTTATATTCTAGTTTTTTCAAAATAGCTACCCTTTGCTCTGATTACTGCTTTGCACACTCTTGGCATTCTCTCGATGAGCTTCAACAGGTAGTCACCTGAAATGGTTTTCACTTCACAGGTGTGCCTTATCAGGGTTATTTAGTGGAATTTCTAGCTTTATCAATGGGGTTGGGACCAGCAGTTGTGTTGTGCAGAAGTCAGGTTAGTTGGACGATCATTTATTTTTCAACAGGACAATGAGCCCAAACACACCTCCAGGCTGTGTAAGGGCTATTTGACCAAGAAGGAGAGTGATGGAGTGCTGTAAATGGTCATGAAAATAAAGAAAACACATTGAATGAGGAGGTGTGTCCAAACCTTTGGCCTGTACTGTATATATATTTCTGGGAAAAGGAGAATAGTAAAAAAACAGAAGTATGGTCTGAGACTCGGGACTGCTGTCTGTTTCTTTTATGCTTTACACCATATTGCTGTGGCTACACCCTGTAGCAACAGTGGCTTGTACCTGGCCCAGGTTCCCCTAGGCCTGAGGTCGGTAACACATGCATACATTAAAAAACATACATTATATACATCAACTCTGTCGAAAATAGTAGTGGTGCAGCGGTAGCGTTACCGCTTCATAATAAAGCATACGTGGGTTCAAGTCCACCCACTTGAATTATGACTCAAAAGAGTCTGTTTTTCTTTTTTTTTTCATTAAACAGCAAATTCCAAAGTAGACCGGGAGCGAGAAACGCGAGAACACTAGTAAAGATATATCAAATGGAAATGTGCATCTTGTTTTATGTCTATCACAAAAAAACAAAATATTTGAGTAACGATTTCAGCTGTTTTTGTAGTTGTTGATTGCGGGTTTATTAATATTAAATTAATAAGGTGGAATGTGTTCTTACTTTGAGTGTTTTCTACACGGTAAATGTGTTAGTAACTGGGATTGCGCCTCTATTACTGGAAGATTGCTTAGGAATGATACCGACTGGACAACTATATGTTTTAGGAAATGTTTTATTATTGCACTGTGCTGTGACTAAGACAACGTTTTACTGATCGCCTATCCGGACCTTGAACAATGTGTTCACGAAGGAGAGGTGCTGCTGTTAAAAGCAAATGCTTTTTCGACAGCAGGTCCAGATGTGTTTATCCCGCTCCTTTTTGTTGCCTCAGCACTCAAGAGGATCTTTAATGCCGACCTTGATATGTGCAATGCTCACCTTGGAGTGTCTCGTGTGTGTCTGTGACTGATCTGCGCCGTGTCTCTCAGTCTCTCTGATGTGCTCCGGATTGACACCTTTGAATGTTTGGTGCAGCAGAGCAAATTCAACCTGATCTACCACAGTGGGTTTATCACCTTATTCAATGGACGTCAAATGGCAATGAATAGAAGATGGATTAATGTAAATACGTGAGCTGCCGTTTGCAATTAAACATCGCATTTTGATGGCAATTTTGAGTGGGGATGATTCCCAAACAGATCCTTCCACAGTATATCTCAAAATTGTTTAGTTCAAATTGGTTATAAAGGTTTTTACTCCTGATCATTTTTTTTAGTTATTGTAAATTTTGATGAGTCTTTAAGTAGGATCGAACTCGGGCTTGCACTACATTCAGAATTTGAAAAGCAACCACCTTACTTAGTTGAGCCACTAACGGCGTCTTTTCTTTGTAGCAAACTCGTTACTTTTGTGCTTCACAAAATATTGTAAAGTATTAATAAATGAAATATTTCAATACTTGATCGAATAATAACAACTGTGACTTAAGGATTTCACCTTTTCTTTTTCAAATGTGCTTACCTATATCATGGCAAAGTACAGGGATAAACCTTTATTTTCCGTCTACTCCGTTTTAATTAAGTCAGACCAAAGAAAACATTTAAGGATATTAAATGTGATCTCAAGAAAAGATGAGGGTTAATTATAATACTAATAACAATTAATAACAAATAACAATTAAAAACAAATAATACTAATAACAATTATAATGATACAGTGCAAAAGTAAATACTAATTGAAACAGCCGGGAGTGAGGCGTCTTATTTTGTTTAACTCTTGCTATCGTATAGTGCATTCTGCCTGTCAGCGTTAGTTATATAAAAATATAAATATTTATTTATATTTTTAAGACATCAGACACTAGAAGTTGCTGACGAACCCTTCTCTAAGTTGTCAGTCTGTAGCAGCGAAAAAATAAAAGCTGTAAGAGTTACGTATAACAGACGTCATTGAAGTGGATCATCAGTTTGTGTGATGTTAATGAAAATGGCCAGGAGGGGTCACTAGAGAGGTGAGTGTCAAATGCTTCGAAGCTTCGATACGATTTCCGACACCATTGCTTCAAACGTTTTGATGCTTCATGAGGCTTCACTCCGCCCATCACTACTGTTTAGGGAAGGCTCCGCGTTTTTATAACCACATAGAAAGAAAGAAGGTGCGTGCGCAGGGGGAGGGAGGAGACAGGAAGGAAGGGGGTGTGGGGGAGGTGTGTCGGGTGACCCTAAAAAAACACAGCAGGTTGGGAAAGTTTTTATGGCTGTTCTGCCCAGTTCTAGTTTAATAAACTCAGCATTTTTGGAGCACAACGTTTTCCAGCACTTGTATTGTGTCTTATCGTCCTTAGTCGTTACAACATCATGTGATTTGTGATACTCGCTACAGCTACGCAATTACTGATTATAATAATCACACATTTTGCAGCCCGTCTTTTTTGTCTAAAACTTCCTTCTTAATTTCAAAATGTAAAATCGCTTTCAACAATAATGCTTTTCAATAAATGTGAATTTATTCACAACGTTTGTATTTTTTGTTTATATATCATTTTAAAAAAAGTTTAAATAATAATTAACGTATACTGTTAAGTCTAACATGTAGAAGTTAAAACAAAACTAGATCAATGCCTAATGTGTCTTTCAAAGCAGCACATATTTTGCGTTTTTACTCATTCTCAGGCACTTCAATTTTCGTCTTAGACACACTATTTCTGTATTCTGGGGCTACAGCCTCATACAGTATATCAAGTAGCAAATATTCACAGTCTCGGTGTTAGGTTATTTTTCGCCCTTGGTCAAGCTAATTAGTGTTCAAACAGACCGTTCGGTAGCTAACCCGTGCGGATGGGATCTTCTACCCACTTAAGATATGAGCCATGGACGAATGCCTAATTCGCCCTAATGACTGCGCCGGCTCTGGGTATTCACTTCTTAGTAAAAGTCCACAACTGTAAAATCAGAGTATACAATATAGATAGATAAATATGCTATTAATCGATGTCGATTTTATGTGTATTTTGCGCCAATTTCAATGTCTATTGCGTTTTGTGAGGCATTTTTCATACTTACATTGACATTTTTGGAGAAAACAATGTACATAATGTTGCAAAATGTGATTTTATACTTTTGTTGCGATGTTAATACAATTTATACTTTAATCGTCAAAGCTAACATTTGCCTCGGCAAGTGTTCCCGGTAAGAATGCTGGTTATTATTATTCTTCGAAGATTCCAAAATTACTTTATTAGGTTGTTTTAATCTTTAGATTCAGTATAAATGGTGGACTATGTGTGGCACCCTTCTCTTTTTAAAAAGATGGTAATAAATAAATAAATAAATATCTTTTTTTTTCAAATGTATGTTTTTTGCCCTTTTGTAGCAAACGTGTAGTGTAAATGCCAATTATCCATCTCATATAACAATTTCTGTCTTATGTTAATTATTCGTCTTAATGTGCAAATTTATATTAGAAACATAGTTTAAACGTCACATGACACCTATCTAGCTTATATGTCAGTTATCAAATATGGTAAATGTCCTACTTATAATTACTATTTACTTAGTTTATATCAACAGACGTTTATTTCTGTACAGTACAAATAAAATAAAATCCCACTCGTGGTCACCGGTGTCCAAGAACTCTCATGACCGTGTAAGGCGTGAATTAGCTGCGGGCAGCCTGACAGTCCATCATAAGGTCCGCTGACCTACGTGGAGACTGTTAATTTAAAACCCTATTTGGATGGAATTGGTTTTACACCAGGGGGTGGGAGAAACCGTGAAGTAATTATTACCAGAGGACCTCTGTAATTAGTAGCCCCATTCGGATGGGATTGATTTCACACCAGTAGGCAGTATAAAGGCTCCGTAAACTCAACTGAAATGTAAACGCGTTGTCCATAAAAATTATACTAGAATGAGCGATTTGGACTGGACTAAAAATACGGAGATCCTCCGGTAATAACTGCTTTACTTCACCTGCTGGTGTAAATCTATCCCCTGTAGGGAGATAAACGTGAGAATGCGCGAGCTCTACACAGGCAACGACCCAGATTCCTTGATACGTAAAAACAGCAGAGCTTAGTAATGTACTACTGTGTGACTGTAAAACGTAATGAAATAAGACAACATGATTATATCGGTTACATACAGAGTAAGCATATTCTGAAAGGAAACTTGAGAAAAGTCGTTTTTTTCCATGGCGTTAGTTCAGTTTGTCCCTCGTGGCTTGCGGTACTAAGGCAGTGTACATGCGCATTGGCAGTTGTGTTGCTAGTCACATTTGCCGGCCTGAATTTTTTCTGTTTGCTTGTATAAATTTAAGTTTGCCCCTAAGTTTATTCTCTTCTCCTCATTTAAACAGAGAGAGCAGGCAATGAATAAGTTTGACCAGTAAGTATGAAAACTATTACTTGCCGTTATTTAATATTGGTGAACTAGTATGTTTTAAAACGAGAATGACCGTAAAATTCATGAAGTTTGACAAGGACCAGCGTATGTCATTTTACCTCTGCGGCACGCGAGAAAGCGACAGCATTGTGATTTCGAAATTGTTGCCGTATTTTTAAATCACCCATAGAAGTAACGTACATGTGGATTTATGTATACACGGGGATCGTTTTGTTATGTTTTATGATACTTGCACTGTTCCTTTAAGGACGACTTTTAAATTTTCTAAATAGTACTATGAGTGTCTCGGAGCCTTTTTTTAACGTAATGTCCTAGTCAGATTTTATGTGGAGCCATGGCATCTAAGAGAGGTAGGTTTACATCTGTGAGTTAAAGAAATGGTAATTTCCAAAAATGCAGCGCCAATAGTTGCCAGGTGTTTATTTTAGCCCATTTCATTAATTTGTTGTTTAATGGTGAAATATCAGGTAATGTGTCATTCACATGCTAGTTTACAATTCAAGGCTTAAGAAATGAACCGTTACGTGGACATTACATTCTACATTAACAGTGGTTTACATTGTACTGCAGTGCCCATTTGTAAACGTACTCTTAAGCGATTTTAGTTTTTGCAGGGATTCACAATGTGAACTGATGAATATACCGTTATTTATAGTACTTCAGCTTGTGATTGTTTACAGTAGGAACGACAGGCCGGTTTTTACAAACCTGTTTAAACGCAATTTATTCATGCGGATCTAATTAATTGCATTCTAGAGGTTAGGCCGGAGAAGTTGTTCTTGATTGCTGAATAGCCAGTGTGGCTGCAGTTCCTTGTTCCAAACGTAATTAATTAAATTAATAAAGTTACCTATTTTCTGTTCTCATCCTGCCACGTCAGACGTTTCGTTATTGTAGACGTTCTGAAAACATAACACAAAACATTATTCTGATAAGTGTTTTGTGGATCTGAGCATCTTAGTATTTATCGAATGTTCACTTTTTTCCCCCCTCCTTTCTTTCCCAATGTCTTCTAGATACAAATACCTATATCAACTTGCTTATGTTTAAGATAGCTGCTGGTTTGATTGTCATTTATATTCAATTCTTAATTAGGACCACCTTATGAAAGAATAACTGAGTGCATATGTTTACAGTAAAATAAGTAGCACCCCTGAGTCTTATTAAGAAATTAAAGAAAAATTAAGCTAAATGAGTGTTCTGTTAGTAGCAGGAATTGCAATCATGCTTGGACAATACATTCTCATCAGCCAAAATTAAGAATGCTCTCTGAGCAGTGGTTTGGTTGTTAAAGCTACAGTTCTGTTAAATATTGGTTCTTGTTCTATATAGTACTTTTAATTAAAGATTAGGGTGATGCAGGAAAGGAGACATCCCCTTTTGAGTAAACAAGATGTACTCTACTTGTATATTTTTACTAGCTGAGTTAACTAGCTTCGGTCTTGAAATTTCCTAAGACGATGGGCTTCTGTTAATTGAATGTAGCAGGAGTGCATCGTTAATTCCAAAAAAATTGGGACACATTGTAGAATGTAAATAAAAACAGAATGCAATAATTTGCAAATCTCATAAACCAATATTTTATTCACAGCAGAACATAGAAAACATCAAATGTTTAAACTGAGAAAATGTACCTTTTAAGAAAAGAATAAGGTAGTTTTGAATTTGACAGCAGCAATATGTCTCTAAAAAGTTGCAACGGAGCCATGTAACATCCCCTCTTCTTTTAACACTGTGTAAACATCTGGGACCTAAGGAGACCAGTTTCTGAACTTTTGAGAGAGTAATGTTGTCCCTTGTCTGGTATAGGATTCTAGCCGCTCGACAGTCCTGGGTCATCGTCTTCATATTTTTTGTTTCATGTTTTCAATTTGGTGAAAGGTCTGGACTGTAGACTCTTGTACTAAAAAGCCAAAAACTGTTCTAATAGATAAGTATGTGGTTTAGCAAGGCAATATAGATATGCAAGGCCTTCCTGAAAAATACCGCGTCTGGATGGGATCATATGTTGCTCTAAAACCTTTATATACCTTTCAGCATTAATGGTTCCTTTCCAGATGTGCAAGCTGCCCATTGTATAGGCCACGGGTGTCAATCTCCGGGCCTGGAGGGCCGCAGTGGCTGCAGGTTTTTATTCTAACACTTTTCTTAATCAGTGACCAGTTTACACTGCTAATTATCTTCTTTTCCCATCATTTTAATAGCCTTGTTTTTAAGAATTTAGTCCTGAATTTATTTTTTTCGTTAAATGACAGCCAAACAGAAATTAGATTTGAAGTGAGTCAACAAATGACAAGCTGAGTCTGGCCTCAAACTTTATTTAATTTCAACAGATGACCAGCTAAATTGAAATTTCAGACTCAACCAATTTCACTCCAACCAATCTCTTAATTAGAAGCCGATTCTTGCTGATAATTACACTCGTTATTTAATTCCATGGCTTGTTGCTGCTCTCATTCTGCCACAGCAGACATTTCCAAAACTGATGATTTTCTGTTTTTTTTTCTAAGAATTCCATCAAGATGTTTTGGTGACCCGAGAGATCAGCCTTACTGAGACCTTCACCTTTCTTTATTTTCAGATATTGTGTGATGGGCACAGATGTGAAAGCTTCTTTTTTGTCTCATTATTGTTTGGCTGCTGATTAAGGAAAAAGAAACAACTAAGGGGTCTGAGTCAAGTTAATTAAAACTAAGGCAAAATAAATTAATTAGCAGCAAAAAATGGTCACTAATTAAGAAGATGGTTAGAATGAAAACCTGTAGCCACTGCGGCCCTCCAGGACTGGAGTTTGACACCCCTGGTATAGGCAGTAATGCACCCCTCTACCATCAGACATGCATGTTTTTGAAATGAGCACTAATAACAAGCTGGATGGTCCCTGTCCTCTTTAGTCTGGAGGACACGATGTCTGTGTTTTCCAAAAAGTGTCAAATTTCGATTTGTCTGACCACAGAACAATTTTCCACTTTGCTTCAGTCCATTTTAAGTTGTTTTTAGACCAGAGAAGACTCCGGCATTTCTGGATCATTTCACATATGGCCTCTTCTTTGCATGATAGAGCTTTAAACTGCATTTGTGGATGGCACACAACTGTGTTCATAAACAATGATTTCTGTTCCTGAGTCAATGCAGTGATTTCCATGACAGAATTGTGCATGTTTATAAAGCAGTGCCATCGGAGTGCCTGAAGATCATGGGCATCCAATATTGATGTTTGGTCTTACCCTGTGCACACAGATTTTTTCAGATTCTCACATCTTTGGGTGATGTAGATGATGAGATATATAAAGTCTTCACAATTTTACGTTCAGGAGCATTATTCCGAAATTGTTTCACAATTTGTAGATGCAGTTTTTTTGCAGATGACAAACCTCTGCCTATCTTCTGAGAGACTCTGCCTCTTTTTAAAATTCTTTTGTAGCCAATCATGTTGCCAATTAACCTAATTAGTTGCTAAATTTTCCACCAGCTGTTTTTTTTTAGTATCACTATTATATCCTTTTGTTTCCCCTATCCCAACTTTTTTGAGACTTGTTGCTGCCATTATATTCAAAATGATCTAATATTTTTCATGAAATTAAACTGAGCAATTGAATTAGTTTGGACTCTTTCCTTACTCTATCTGCTTCATAGTGCCCCACTTGTACAAACTTATCTACGCAGACATAGCTGCCTTAAGCAAAGAGACTTGCTAGCTTAGCTTGTGTCCATCACCCAAGCAGGTGCCGGCTCACAGTAATGCTACTATTCAAGAACTTCCTTTCCTTAGCTGCTAACACTTGTGGGAATATGGCAATTGCCCACAACATGTGCTCTTATCATTAAACCTTAAATGTATAAATATTTGTGTTTTAGTATTTTGGTTCGCCTACACTATAGTTACTGTTACCTAACACTAATATAAACAATATAGTTATCTGCTTTATCTTGCCCCAAGTGTACAGTCTTACCTGCATGTGGATAGCTGCCTCAAGCAATGAGACTTCCAAACTCTGGACAAGCAGGACAAATGGTTTTCTGACCTGAGGTACACCTGTGCCAGTCACCAAAGTAGGTACCTGTTCACAGAGCTGCTTTGCATTCAAGACATGTCTTCTCAGCTGATAACCCATTTAGGAATATGGCAATCACTCTTACCACATTTATATCTAATTAACTATGGTTTCAAGAATAATCACTGTTTGCGTTTCTCAGGCTGTACGTCTATCCAGATCATAATTACCCCAAGTCTAATAAATTAATAATCTGTTTGAGTCTAAAATGATGACTTAAGATGTAAAGTTCAAGTCAGTAAAGATACAGAATTTAAAATTAGTCTGTAGTTGCTTAAAATATGCAGAGTGTGTTTAGAATATGATTATAGAATCAAGAGTTTAAAAGTTTCAGGAGACAGTTTAAATAAAGTCAAAAGGTGCAGGTTTTCTAATTTCTGGCTGTTTAGTTAGGTGTCCTTGTCCCTGGCAGGTTAATCAGTGTTAGCATTCACAGTTTACATTTTTTACCTTTTTTTTCCTGCCCAATGTCTTATTTTATATACTGATTAAAGAATAGTTCAGTATTGTGAGTTTTGAACATTAAATGCTCATATAGCTTATTTTTATGTCATCAACCCTGGCTTGTGCTGTACTCTTGCTTTGAAGTGGGCTTGTACGCTGTACTGGTACTTCATTGTTTCTGCTTTGCGAACTAGAGTGTAGCAGTACATCATGATATGACCTCCAAGAAATCACTGCAGTGTTGCATGTATTTCACCAATAAGGGCCCCAGTCATGCACCCTGTTGTTCAAAGTATGTGTACTGTATATAAGTGAAATCAGCAATTCAAGGGTGGGCAACCACATCCCCTAATCCACTTTGAATTTGTATGTATTTTCCTCACATCGTGAGGAATAAATAGATGACAACAGATTAAAGAGTATTGCAGGTACCCAAGGATGCAACTTGCTAAGCATGTTGTCTTTGAGCTTCATCAAGCTTTTGTACTTCCACTTAGGCCTTCATATGCATAAATTGGCTCTCATCAAAGTAATGCCTAAAAATAGCCCACATTTAACAACATTATTATTGTTAAATATCGAGAAACAAACAAAACATGGGTAGGCTAATTTCCTTTTTCTGGGGGGTATTTATCCCAGTGTATTGATATATTGAAATGTTTTTTTCTGGAAGTACTGTAGATCTGTTACAGATTTCTGATGAATAATGTCGCCACAACTGACAAAAGAATTCGTAATATGAGAGTGTAACCAGCTCATGACACTGGAAAAAAGTCAAATCCACTTAAGGTGGTCAGCAAGAATGATGTAATCAAACAAATGCTGTACTTTGGTCTAATAGAACAAGAACTGATAGATTATTTGAATCTACGTTAAGACTCAAGTCAGTAACTACTTTAAACAGTGCATCTCCTGTACTATGATTTGGTCTGAAACCTGACTGAAATGTATCCAGAATATTTTTTATCCCCCAAGTATTCACTTATAAATGTAGATTAGAGATCTAAAATTGACCAAGACAAAAACAGCAAGATTATTTTTCTTAAGTACTTGTAGTGGCTTATTTCAGATGATATTTTAATGCTGGATGGGCTTCGCCAAACTGAATGGGGAAAGACAAGGAAGACTGGAGATTTTTTTGAATGTGCATTGATGAAAAAAGGGTATTTGTCCATTTTGTTGCCTGGGAAAGTAAGTTGCGTCATCCTGCCTCACTCTGTTCCAGTGTCTTTTTGATGAATCATTCTTAATGTTGGTGACTTCAAACAAGGACTCAAGTCTCTTTTAGGTCAGTTCAATAGTGAACCCTTCTCTATCCAAATTTTAATGCCTTTAAATATAAACCTGTGGCACAATCCGAGCAGGTTGTTTGTTATTGACAGTAGCAACTCTTTGTTATCCAAGCTATTTATTTATCTATTTTTTTTTTTGGAGCTTCTGTAAAATTTTATTAAATAATAAAGTTCTATCTGACAACAGAAGCTTTCAGAGAGTCTGGGAAAAGGCCCATGTGCAATTAAAAATTATGTCAAAAATACACCATACATCAGCAATTTAGAGATCTTTAAAAAAGCCTGTAGGCACTGAATCAAGGACACTTGTGGGTGGTGTTAACTGAGTAATTATTCTACAAAGATCATTTGGGTTTATTTTAGTAAAGAACTTTAACTGATAGTGTTTATTAAGTTCGTTCAGACAGGTTTGTGATGGAAGTCTGTGATATACTACAGTACATCTTATGTTACACTTTATACTAAATACTTTCTCTGAAGAAAATGCTGTACTCCTTTGCGTTATATTTGTTTTTCCTCAAAAAACATGTAAAAAGCTTTGCATTTTTTGGCTTGAAAAATGACATTTTTATTAAAGATAATCTTCCTGTTGTAAACTGTGCAAAACACAAGTACAAAGTCAGAAGTGTAAAAAGTATCATAATGACACAATGATGATAATATGAAATTAATAATAATAATGATTTCTAATACCATATAGACTGTCAATATGTCTTTTGTGTGGTGTATCTTTGAATGTGAAAACTGCTTAGGTGTACGGTCATTTACCTGATACTGTTGAGCATGACAGTTTGTCTCAACAACAATTCTTTCGATTATGTCATCATCAAGAAATAACTTCAGGTGAGTAAGTGGATCTTGGACGTTCACTTTTATTCCTGGCTGCCCTACAAAATCAAGACAAAGTGGTTCTGGTTTATTTGAAGCAGGGTCAACACAAACCCAAATACAAGCGTTAGTTTCGAAATCATCAGAATTACTTTTGGTTTCACTGTCCGTTTCAATTTCACTGCTTGTAGACAGATTCACTTCATCCTCAGGCTGATGAGAGGCTCCTTAACATCACTGTTCATATCACTGTTAAGAGTGTGCTGAAAAACGTTTCTTACGAGATGCCATTATGAGAATAGGAGATGCCTCTACAATGTTGCCCCGGTAATGCTTGGTCTTGATGCTTACTGACACGCCTATACAGTTGCCCAAGTAACACTCAGGGCTAATGCTTTTAGCACTGTTTTCACAGCCCGTGTAACCCTCGGATCTAATCCTAGGGAGGTTAAGCATCTATTCAACAAACTGAGCCAGGTGCAAAAACTGGTCAATGGTTGTGAGATTATTGGATTTCCTGCACTATTTGTGGTTTTGGAGAAACAGGACCTTCTCTCAAATCAAACTAAAATGATTTTGTTTGTTAATGTAAGTCGTCAGTATTTCTTAGTACATCGTTAATTAATTCATCCCCATTTATAGTCAGCCTTATGGCATTCTATCTTAAGTTTCCAAACTGCCTCTGTCTTCCATGGTAGTACAGCTGTAATCAATTTATATTTTTATGTTTTTTTATTTTTTTGCAAAGTTTTTTTTAGGACCTACAATACCAAAAATGTCCTCTGCATCCTTAAATTTTGTATTAAAATTGTTGACCTTACTATTTATGTTGCTAGTTGTATTAGAAAAAGCCTCTTAAAAATGCACTTTTTTAGTTCTAGTAAGTGGCAGTGTTACATTAAAGAAAATATAGCAATGATCAAAAATATCAGTATCCTCTATAAGAGTCAAATCAATTTTAAGCACACAGGAGATAACCAGGTATAATTTAATATGTTGAGTAAGTAAAATACCCATAGATTTTCTAGCTTTTGGATCATAGTTATGTGCATGAAAATACTTTCTTTTAGGAAATTATCACTACTAATTATAATGGAAAATAAATTTGAAAACATTAATAATGTATTAAATGTTATTTTAGTGGTTGATATGGTTAGTAAAAGGGGGGGGAGTTTCACACAAATGTGCAATGGTCTTTCTTCACATAATTATCCATGGATAGATGGAATAAATTTACTATGTAGGGTAGGAGTCTAGGGGCCTTAAAATCGCAAATTTAATTTGGATAATCTAGATCGGGGTGGGCAATGTCGGTCCTAGAGAGCCGCAGTGGCTATAGGTTTTCATTCCAACCCACTTGCTTAATTAGAAACCAATCCTTGCCATTCTCAGACCTTATTTAATTTTATGGCTTGTTAGTCTGTGCAATGTAAGGCTCTTATGTCGTAGATTTTTTTCCTTTCGAAGGATATTCAAATGATTTGAAGCCTAAAACTGATCATTTTTAGTCTGTCACATTTTTATATTAAGTGTTTTATTAAACAGTATATGATGAACACACACAGATGTAATTGGAAAAATGCTAGCTAGAGAACTGCTGGCTGCTTTGTCTTTTACATCTTATTACTAACTAGCAAAATACTCGCGCTTCGCAGTGGAGAAGTAGTGTGTTAAAGAAGTTATGAAAAAGAAAAGGAAACATTTTAAAAATAACGTAACATGATTGTCAATATAATTGTTGTGTGACTGTTATGAGTGTTGCTGTCATCAAGGATTTGATTATCATTATTTCTTTCAATCAGGTTCGTATTTGGAGAATGTGTTGTGTTCAAGTTACATTCTGTGTTTGTCAACCGTTGTAAAGATAACAGGTTTCATTCATCGAAGTGTTCACTACCCAAATCGTTACTCGTGAGTCTAAGATGTTTAACAGGCATACCTTGTATTAAGTTGTGGATTTGCCTGCGAATATTTAGCAGCAGCGTGTCTATGAACATAATTTAAACTTAAGCATTACACCTTGCTTTCCTATTGATATGTCTGCAAAGGCATGTTCAGCTTCAGGGGGTCGTTCCTTTCTGCATTAATAAACAGCTCATCTTCCTCTTTATCTGAGACATCACACACTGCATGCACGGGTTTACCTTTCCCAGTCCTGCAAAGTTTAGCGAAGTGGTTCAATTTACCACATGTTTTACACTGTCTTCCTTTAGCTGGACATTGACTTTTTCCACCGTGTGCTTTGTTTCTGCAGTAGCTGTACTTATGAATATGCTTGTATGCATCACTCGCTTCATATTTTTTTGCTGCCTTCTCAATTGTGTAATGCGTTTTTTTTGTTCAGCGCTCTTTGGAGCTCTTGCTTGTTCTCTGTGTACTATGTTCAAGTGAGCTGCTCGGAGTGCATGCATCAAAGGTTCTCAGCTGTGCTTGTGCTATGTCGTGCGATCTTGCGATGTCCACAGCTTTATTTAATGTTAGCTCAGACCCAGCACTTAAAAGTTTCTCTCGCACTTACGCTGAGTTTGTGCCAAACACTAGTCTATCCCTGACCATCTCATCTTCGTTTGCATAAGCACAGTCCTTCACCAGCAATTTTAACTCCGTTACAAAGTGATCCAAAGTCTTGTTTATACCCTGCGTCTTCTCATTAAACTTGTATCTCGCGAATATCGTATTGATAATAATATATTTCAGTGACATATAAATATTACAGTGATCACCTCGATAGACATCTCACCACCCAAAGCGCTACTCGTGAATCTAAGATGTTTAACAGGCATTCCCGGTATTAACTTTTTGATTTGCCTGTGAATATTTAGCGGCAGCGTGTCTATTGGATTGCTGCTGACGGACGGCCTTATATGGGCAGGCGCTCAATTACGTGGCAGGTGTGGGTATGAGGGACGCAATATAGGCAGGCAGCCAACTACGTGGGAGGCGTGGTGATGGAGGACACAACTCCGCCTCACACAGCGACCGAGCTGCAGGCTATGGCCGTATATATGTACGTAAGTAGGATTCAGTTATGACCGTTAGGTGTAGAATTTCGAAATGAAACCTGCTTAACTTCTGTAAGTAAGCTGTAAGGAATGAGCCTGCCAAATTTCAGCCTACTACCTACACGGAAAGCTGGAGAATTAGTGATGAGTGAGTCAGTCAGTCAGTCAGTAAGGGCTTTGCCTTTTATTAGTATGGACTAGCAAAATACCTGCGCTTCGCAGTGGAGAAGTAGTGTATTAAAGAAGGAAAGAAAAGGAAACATTTTAAAAATAACGTAACATGATTGTCAATGTAATTGTTTTGTCACTGTTATGAGTGTTGCTGTCATATATATATATATATATACTAGCAGAATACCCGCGCTTCGCAGCGGAGAAGTAGTGTGTTAAAGAAGTTATGAAAAAGAAAAGGAAATATTTTAAAAATAATGTAACATGATTGTTAATGTAATTGTTTTGTCATTGATATGAGTGGTGTTGTCATATCTTTCTCTCTCTTTCTCTCTCTCTCTCTCTCTCTCTCTCTCTCTATATATATATATATATATATATATATATATATATATATATATATATATATACATACATAGCAAAATACCCGCGTTTGGCAGCAGAGAAGTAAAAAGAAAAGGAAACATTTTAATAATAACAACATGATTGACAATATAATTGTTTTGTCATTGTCATGAGTGTTGCTGGCATATGTATATACACTCACACACACACATACATATATAAACATATATATACACATCATATATATATATGTATATATATACATATACATATAAATATATATACATATATACACATATATATATACACACACACACATATATATATATACATATATACACATATATATACACACAAACACATATATATACATATATACACATATACATATCTACATATATACTGTACTAGCAAAATACCCGCGCTTCGCAGCAGAGAAGTAGTGTGTTAAAGAAGCAATGAAAAAGAAAAGGAAACATTTTGACAATAACGTAACATGATTGTCAATGTAATTGTTTTGTCACTGTTGTGAGTGATGAGTGTTGCTGTCATATATATATATATATATATTTACACACACACACATAAACATATATATACATATCTATACATATACACATATATATACACACACACATATATACATACATATATATATCTACATATATACACATACATATACATACACACATACATACATA
>JANRMT010062791.1:137833361-137896764 GCA_026402145.1 Polypterus bichir lapradei
CACTCTTTGGAACTGTTACTTTTTGTCTGCGCACTGCGTCAGTTCACGTGAGCCGCTGAATATGGTTTTATATGTCACTCGCTCGCTTCTAATTGTTTCGCTGCCTTCTTAATTATATAATGCATGTTTTCTAAAGCGCGTTTTGTAGCTCTTCCTGGCTTTCTACGTAATGCGTGATTACGTGAGAGGCGTGATGATGTCATACGAAACTCCGCCCCTCCAGCTGAACTCCTTTACAGTAAATGGAGAAAAATAGCTTCTAGTTATGACCATTATGCATAGAATTTCGAAATGAAACCTGCCCAACTTTTGTAAGTAAGCTGTAAGGAATGAGCCTGCCAAATTTCAGACTTCTACCCACACGGGAAGTTGGAGAATTAGTGATGAGTGAGTGAGTGAGTGAGGGCTTTGCCTTTTATTAGTATAGATAAGAGTAGTTTACTTCTCAAAACGGAGTGGTGAAGGATCGAACTCGCGACCTTTTGATTCCCAGTCAGTAGCTGATTCTATTGCGCCACGGAAGCAGTCATAGTAAACGGATATCAATGTCGCATGTTAAGGCGGCTTTTTTTTTTCTGCAGCTATATATTTGAATAAAAGCGCAATTGTTGTGTTATATTTGTACCTTTTGTGAAAGTGTTTTTTTTTTGATATTTGGACTTCAGGCTTCATACAGTATATAGTTTATGCCTACATTTTGCCATCTACCACTAGAATATAAAAAACGTTTCTGTTTTAACAATGTGTTTACACAGATTACTGTAGAAAATGGAACAGACATGAAATGCGTGTGATCCAAATAACGATCTATTATTTCCACTCTAAAACTCCACTTCACTCCCAGATACTCAATCAAGGCATGAGCTGGAAGAAGTTCATGCACGTTCTAAATTGGTGAGGGGATGGAATAGCTGGCTGCTTGTAGTTTCTCTTAATCAGCACATTTAGAGGACAAAGGATGCTGGCAGGGAGGTGTGAACGATTTTAAGAAGCGATTTAAGGTGGGACAGATTTACGAGTTTTTTCGTAGGCTCTGGTAATTCTAGTGTTAATATATAATTTAACCATTGTATATATTAAACTTACTGGCCTATAGTTACTTTGGTCATCCTGATCTGTTTTAATTGGGAAAATGGTTCAAGGGGTTCTTTAGAGTAAGTGGGCAAAAATCAGAGAGAAAAGGTCCGATACTCCAGTAAAATTTACTTATTCAATTATAACATATAAATACATATAAATAGTATAATGTAGTAACAACAGACATACAGAAACAAACTTATGCTTACAATAATATCAATGGACCCAGAGCCATCATCCTAGACCAGTAGACTGGGGGAGCCCGCATGTCAGTCTCGTCAGAGGATCAACTCGTGTGCCTGGTCCCAATACCGGGCGGTGTGCACTTTCCCCACGGTTGAGCTTCCGAAGAAACTGAGGGCGGAACCTTCCCTTATATACTAATTGAGTGTCCTTGCCCAAAAGCGGCTTACGTGGAAGCAGTGTATGCAGAAGTGATCAGTTTCAGCACACACCCCCTCCCACGAGATACGCTGTTGTTTTTCCTCTACTTGGCCCCAACTGAGGCGGTGCCTAGTACTAGAAGACACACAATAATATGCTTACATGCAATAAAAGCCTCTCGAAGTGAAAAACAAGCCCTTACATGGCAGAACATTCCTGGCTGTTTTTCCAAACATTAGTCCTTGCAGCTGGCTTTTGCACTGAAGCGATCAACACCCATCTGTGAACTTTATTTTACCTCTGCTAATGCAGAGAAAAATCCTTCCATTACATGATTAGATAAGTTTTTTCCTAAATTCAGGTCTTTGGGAATTTCTTGAGCCTGCAGTGATTTTTTGAAAAGTTGGTATCAAAAGTTTATATACTGTAAGCACATGTGAACCTCCTTAACACTAGAATTCCTGAAGCCTATGAAAAAATTCATAATCCCAGCCCACCTTAAATCCCCTTGCACCTTTATCATCAGCGTCTTTTGTTTTTTAAATGCGTCGGTCCTGCCTTTGTCCAGTCTAATAGTGGTCACGGGACACCATATATTTGATTGCGGGTACAACAAACAGTTCTGAGCAGGCATCAGCCACAGAATGGAGATAAATGCCATCAACTCAGTGAGGTAGAAGCAAGTTTGTTGTACCATGTGAACGTCACTGAGAGAATAAAATTGAATAATAAAAAAATAAAAAACGCTAACTTTTACAAGTAGCCAAACTTTACACTGGGTGTTACAGACTCAAATCAAATGTGTGTTTTTATTATATTGAAATAATAATAATAGCAGCTCACTACTCAAAACACAGAGCAAGGAAAGCTGCTATTTTGGATTGCAAAAACAGAAGAGACTTGTCTGACTAGTGCCTCATTTATCATACCACAACAGATTGGAAAAAGGAAAAAGATGAGTTGATGTTACATGTGGATTTACCATACCTGAAAAATATTCTTGCAGAGCCTGGTGTGAGCTTGAGATACACTGAGAATTTGAAGCTGTGCTGAGAAGTCATGAGGGATTTGTTTTAACCATTATCCTCTTTGATTTCTAGTTATGTAATCTAACATCGTCAAGGCAAGGAGGAATGCAGCTGTGTTTGTTAAGTGAATGATACATGCTCTGTGACTTGAAATCATGTAATGTGATGTCATCTATGCAGATGGAGCCTATAGTATACTATAGTATATCTTCATTCTAAGAACATCTTGTTTAACTGTATTTAATAAACATAAATAAAAAGAGATTGTCATTTAGGGAGACACAAACTGGTGCTCTTCACACATGTACCATTTAAACTTCTTTACATTGCTTATTAATAGAAATAAATAATGGTAAATTAGTTTTACTTCCACCCTAGTTGAATCATAATGTTTGAAACTTGGTGTACATTAACAGTGGAGAGTTCTTAATCACCAGACCAGTCATAATTCAAAGGAATATGAACTTCATATGATGTGAATTTAAACTAGACTTTATTGACATATTTTAAAATGGCGGTATATAGTGGTGCGTAATATGCTGGTAGAAATTGTTTATGCGTCAGGAAGTCCCTTTTGTTGCGAGAAGTGCCAGCTGTGTTACAAGTGCCGCAAGTAACACACATCCACAAAACCCCTTTCCACTCCTGCCACCTCCGAAACTGTATGATGGCATCTTTGGAAACGATCTTGTCTTGAGATTTTGGAGAGGGGCATTCCTTTACCCCCAACATCATTGAAAATACTGATAAAACAGAATATGGTTATTTTTTACTTCAGATACTGATAATGAAATGGATTACCCATTCACTTAAACAGTAGGGAAATGGGGCACGCAGCTTTTTTAAGTAGTAGAAACTTTTAGGTATAAATAATGCTTATTGTTGCCTATGTATAACTTTATTTTTATTTCTTTTGATCAATGTATGTTGAAATGATGTATGTCTTTAAAGTTAGAAAGCAATAGAATGGGAGATGTTATGTTTCCTACATTTAAAGATGTTTCTTAATTAGAATATCGTTTTAAAAAGTTGTCCGCCAACATTGCAATCTGTAAAAGGAGGAATTTGAAAATAAGTAATTTTTTAACTATGAAAGCTTTTTTTACGTAGGCTTGATTTGATACATTTGAAGTCAGAACTTACATTTATGGCGAATTCTTTAAAACTCGCTCTATAACCCTTCCACAGATTTTAATAATTAAATAACAAATTTTAATTATATAGTGCCATGCTCATGCTCAGGGCTAACAAACTGTAAATTTTATATATCCTTTAAGACATCTACTTTGTGCAGGGCAAAAGTAATTTTTTCCAACAATGTTCACAGACAGATTTTCCTTTTTATTGACTCCTTGCTATTTTGAAGCTTTCCTTGTTGTTTTTAAATATTATTTCCAAACTTTACTGTTATTTGAATGTAGGAAAGAAATGATTGTATTAACATAAAAATGGTGATTGTAATTCCTTATAAAAATTAAGGCAACTTTGGAGTTGATAAGCACTTGCACTGACCAGGCCACCAGGTAAGGTAGAAAGTTAGATGTTAAAAACTTCATTTGCACAGCTTTAAATCTGACATAAAAGCAGTGCCGAGCAGGTGGGTAAGTTTAATGATAGTGTAATGATGACTGATTTTGTTTACAACACCAAATAGCAAATATTAACTCCAGAAACATTGCGGCATCATCCAGGATGGCTTGGGGCCAAGACACAAATTGTAAGGACAATGTTTGATTAAATAACAAGTGTAGTGAGTGAAAAAGGAAAATCAAATCTGGACTTCTTAAGTGAAAGGCAACAGCTCTAGCTATCAAAATCTGTGTTGTGCTGTTTGTCAAGCAATAACACTAGTATTTCTAACCACTCACTCTTACTGCCCCCAAATAACCCCTGCTGCACCCCTTGGGGACAAGGTCAAAAGTTATTTCAGAAATCTACATCTCATCAGAAATCACGTTTCAAGTCTATGGCTTGACAAACAAAGCTGTGCATAAAGAACAACAAGCAAATAGATTGCATTTCTAGGTATAGAGATAGGTATAGGTATTAATAATGATAAAACAGAAATTGTATTCACTTTGGTTCATTCCTCCTATTGAGGTGGACTTAAATTTGTGGGGCGCCATTTCCATGCTTCATCAAACCTCTGCTGTTACGTAGCAGAGGTTAAGTAGCATACTTTTCAAATTATTTCTCTTCTACTTGGCATTATATTTTGTGACTAAGAATGAGGGTGGGATGTGCTTGAAACTGAGAGTGATATTTTTTCACCTGTCTTGTAAGCAAATTAAAATTAAAGACAAAGGATTCCTTAGTGGGGGCTGACTTCAAAGCAATAAAGGGAAGGCTCCTTGCTACATTTGCAGGTGGCCAGTGTTAGGCCAATCAGGCATAAAGGGCTGTAGGAGCAGATAAGACAGTAAGAAATTAACTAGCAGCTCATATTCAGTAAGCCAGTTTTTGTAGATTAAACATTTCTTAGCAGTTAAAAGGGTCACCGCGTAAGGGTTCATTAATAATAAAGGACTACAAACAGTGCAAGTGGTGAGCTTTTAATTAAGGATAAATCATTAAGAGGAGAACAAAGTTAGGAGAATAGACAAACGTAAAGTTAACCTCAAAGAAGAACAAACGGCCGTCAGTCTAAAGGGAGAAGATTAAAGGACTTTAAGGGGCCAGAAAGTGTAAATTAACTGTAGCAGTTCTATAATCTAATTTCTTTCTCTTAAACTTTTTTAGTTTTACCATTTAATTTAAATCATTTAATTTTAATTTAAAAAAAAGTTAAGGCAGTTTTAGTAATCCTAACTCAAATTTTAATAATGAGGCCAGTGTAATGCAAGTTCTGTTGGATATTGGACTTTTTAGAGGATGCAGGAGATGCCAGCTGATCCAGAACCTCAAGCTCAGAGTTGCTGAACTGAAGGAGGAGTTGGCTTGCATGCGTTGTAGTAAGAGAACTGGCAGACCTGGCCCAGATGTCATTGAAAAAGCGAGAGTGTTTAAACACGGGAATGGGGGTTTGGGGGGTGCAGGGAGTTTAGGATGGGTCAGTTTTAGAACTGTACATGGAGGAACAAACAGTGTAAAAATAAAAATGCCAGAATTTAAATGTAAAATGAGTAACACATTAACAATAGCTTGCCTAAATGCTAGAAGTATCAAAAATAAAACATGTGAGTTGGAGTATGTAGAGGAGCATAATTATGATATTATAGCAATAATAGAAACCTGACTATAAACCAAAAATGGGGATGAATATAACAGGGGGAAACACAATTTTAGGAAGGATAGGCAGAAAAGAAAAAGAGATGTGGTTGCACTTTACGCCAAACAGAATTTAAACACAAGTGCTCTTTAGTTTGATGATGAGCCCCATCTTAGTGAAGACATGTGGCTTTGCCTAGAAAGCACTAGGGTAAGAGGTCTTATTTTAGGTGTGTGTTACAGACTGCCTAATGCAGACAGTAGTTTCAATGCACATTGTTTTAGTAATATTAAAAAGGCAGGTTTACAAGGGGATATTCTAATCATGGCGTACTTTAATTATCTAATTATTATCTGGGATAACCTTGGAAATAGAAGTAAGTAGTGACTGTTTTTAACACCGTTATGTTTAAGCACCCTAGATTTTGTATTTTGTAGTACTCAGGATGGAATTAAGGATGTAAAGGTGATTGGAGCACTAGGGTCAAGTGAACATAATATAATACAATTCTCAGTGTTTTTGAGGAGTGTGGATGCAAAGACTGAAAGTGTTTAACTTTCACAGGGCAAATTTTGAGCAGATGTAGTAATCTCTAAGGAGGATGGACTAAGATAAGCTTTTAAGTGTGGAGACAATCGAGGAGCAGTGGCACAGGTTAAAAATGTTTTACATTTAATACAGGACTGGTACATACCTACATTTGGAATTAAAAGGAAACTTAAATTCTGCAATGGATTAATAGAGTTAAAAAAAGAAGCTGTAAAGGAACAAACAGCTGTATAAGGCATTTAAGACTAAAAACTCCAAAGTGAACCGTTGGATATATGAGAACTTGAGAGGCAACCATTAAGAAAGATATAAGGGAGGCTAAATGACAGTTAGAGAGAAGTATAGCAGATAAGGTGAAAGATGACCCAAAGAGATTCTTTCACTGTTAAAAGATCAGTCAAGGAAGAGGTGAAGTGCATCAGGAATAGTAAAGGGGAATTAAAAGATACAGACCGTGACATAGCGGATGCTCTAAATATGCATTTTTCTGAGGTTTTCACAACTGAGGAAGTGGATAACCTTCTTGCGCTAAATGGGACTAACAAGGAGGTACTGAGTGATCTAGAAATTGTAGAGGGAGAAGAACTGCTCAGATTAATTAGGCTGAAATCAAACAAATAACCAGGACCAGATATTTACCCTTGAGTACTCAAGGAGGTAATTGAGTTTATATATAAACCCTTGATGCACATTTTTATGACGTCACTGTGCCCTGGGGAAATTCAAAGGACTGTAAAATAGTACCTACTATCCTGTTTAGATCCAAGTAAATATATACCAGTAACCTTAATGTGCATCACAAAAAATGAATGAAAGAAATTATTAAGGAAAATATTGAGCAGCACATTGCAAGTACAGAAGATTTTCTGAACAGTTAGCATGGTTCAGAAGAGGGCAGGTCACATTTTACCAAAATGCTGGAATTCTGTGAGTAAGCAACAAAAGGATATGATAGAAGTGGAGCATATAATATTATTTATCTGCACTTTCAGAAAACATTTAATAAGTTACCATGAGAGGTTGAGCATCAAACTAAAAAAGGAGGGTTCAGGGTGGGTGCAGAATTGGCTCAGACACAGGAAGCAGAGGGTGATGGTGCGAGGAACCTTATCAAAATTGGCTGATGTTATGAGTGTTCTTCTATATTGGTCAGTGCTAGGTCTGCTGCTATTTTTAAAATTTATATGAGTGATTTGCATAGGGATATAAGTAACAGGCTGGTTAAGTTTGCAGATGATACCAAGATAGATGGATTGGCAGATAATCTGGAATTCGTTAAGTCATTATAGAGGGACTTGGACAGCATATAGGCTTGGACAGATTTGTGGCAGATTACATTTACTGACAATAAATTTCAAGTATTACATGTAGGAAGTAAAATATTGGGTTTGAATACTGAATGGGAGGTCTGAAAATTCAAGAGTACACCTTATGAGAAGGATTTAGGAGTCGTAGTTGACTCAACACTTTCAACTTCCAGACAGTGTTCAGAAGCCATTAAGAAGGCAAACAGGATGTTAGGTTATATAGCATGATGTGTAGAATACAAGTCCAAGGAGGTTATGCTCAAGCTTCATAATGCAGTGGTGAGGCCTCCTCTGAAGTACTGTGTGTAGTTTTGGTCACCAGGCTACTATAAGGACAGCAGCTCTAGAAAAAGTCCAGAGAAAAGAGTCTAGGTTGATTCCAGGGCTACAGTAGATGAATTATGAAACAAAAATTAAAAGAGCTGAGCCTTTTCTGTTCAAGTGAAAAAAGATTAAGAGGTGACATGATTGAAGTGTTTAAAATCATGAAGGAAATTAATACAGAGGATCAAGACTCTTACTTTAAAATGGGTTCATCAAGAACATGGGGGCACATTTTGAAACTTGTTAAGTTTAGCACAAACATTAGGAACTTTTTCTTTACAGAGAGAACAATAGACACTTGGAATAATCTACTAAGTAGTGTGGTAGACAGTAAGACTTTAAGGACTTTCAAACTCAGATTTTGTATGTGTTTGGTTTTTATTTTATTCGTTTCTGACACTTCTTGCAGAGTTGTGCTCGATGGAACAGCATTGAATTAGTATGGAACATTAGGCATAAAGCAGTGCTATTTCAGTTTTTTCATTAACTTTTTATTTAACACTAGCTGTGCCATCAGTCTAAGATGGGTTGAAATATAAGTAATCAATATAGACCTCAGCATTAACACTTGTAGTGCAGCATCTAATGTATTGTTGTTTACACAGGCTGCACATTACAAATGTTTATAGTAATAAAATACACTACTACAAATGTTTCATGTGCCATCTGATGGAACGACCAATGCAATTCATTTTATTACTAAAAGTATTTGCAATTCACTATCTGTTGGAATGATAGACATAGCAAGCAGACTCTTGAGTGATTTTCTGTGACTATTTGTTTTGCTAATGCTACCAGTATGGTAGCATACTGGTAATCTCCCCAGCACAGTCACTTTATTTTACATACTGGATTTCACAGAACACTCCATCCCTAGGCAGCATGGTGGGGCAGTGGTGGCACTGGTGCATTGCAGTAAGGAGACCAAGGTTCCCACCTTGTGTCCTCCCTGACTGGAATTTGCATTTTCTCCCCTTGTCTGTGTGGGTTTCCTTTGCGTACTCTGGTTTCCTCCTACAGTCCGAAGACATGCAGGTTAGGTGGATTGGTGATAAAAAAAAATTGGCCCTAGTGTGTGTGCATTTGCCCTTCTATAGACTGGTGCCCTGTCCAGTGTTTGTTTCAGTCTTGCATCCTATGGTAGCTGAGAACTCCCCAACCCTGTTCAGGACTAAGCGTGTTAGAAAATGACTGACTCAATCACTATGATTAAGATAAAATGTCTGATAAATCTCAATGTGGAATTTTTTTTTATCACTAATACAAAATAACCATCACTACATTACTATTTAAATGTTTAATGTGAGGTACCTTCATTTTGGCACTGCATGTTTGCTATATATAATGAATTGATTTTAGAAACTGTTCCTTAATAAATAGCATTTTAAAGTTCAATATAGATTACATTATAAATAGATTCACTTGTCATATTTAATGAGATGTGTGGTGAACATGTTTTAATACTGATGGTATATACACGGCATGTACAAAATAATTCCCATTGAAAAACCTTTTCTCTATTAAAAGTGTGAGTTTCACAACAAAAACCATCACCTGTAACGTATTTATGTACTCTTTCATAATGATTTCAATATGTGTTTATCTCTTTTGTCCTGCTATGTTTAGTTTTAAGTGGTCTTAAAAACACTATATCTATGTTACTGTGTTCTGTGCTCTACAAGAGAGATTTAGCAGAAAGCTAGGAGAGCAATACACGTTTTATAGATTTTTGTTTAATATTATAATTTGTAACATTTAACCTTTTTCTTCATTGTAATCAGCAAGATTACAAATACAGTAATCCCTCCTCCATCGCGGGGGTTGCGTTCCAGACCCCCCCGCGATAGGTGAAAATCCGCGAAGTAGAAACCATATGTTTGTATGGTTATTTTTATATATTTTAAGCCCTTATAAACTCTCCCGCACTGTTTATAAATATTCCCCACAGCGTTATACAGCATAATCCCTTTGTATTCTCTTAGATATTAGGTAAGATTCATTGAAATTATGTATTTAAACACACACTGTTTATATACAGTAAAACCTAAATATTATTTTAAAGATATTGAGTGTCTCCGATATCACATATGTTACAGCCATTACGATAGACAGGTCACCAGCAATAAATATGTACATTGCAAGAAAAATAGTATACAGTAAATGTGTGTACAGTGACACTAAATGTACATACATGTACTAAGCACTGTAAGAAGAAAATTAATTATGGTTACTCACCAACAATGACACGATGACTTGTCCGATAACAATGAGTTTCATTTTACTGCACAACAAAGGAGAGCGTTACAGCCCTTGTAAAGGAGCCACTTCAGGCGATTGTGTAGAACCGCCGTTGTTCTTCTTCTGGCAGTCTTCAATCCAAATCCCTAAAGCAGATTCCATCCAGACTACTGCCTTATTACATCCACTTACAACTCGTTTTGCACCCTGGTTAAAAGGACGCTGCAGCCGTAGATCTTATATTCCTTTCCTGCTTTTTAAATAAAAAGAATCGTAGCCTTCAACAAATCCAAAACGTTTACCTTTTTGGCAATCGTTAACATCTTCTTCTTGCGCTTGGGCACGGCACCTGAAGCAGTAGCAGATTGTTTTGGAGCCATAATGAAGGGCTTGACTATGCACAAAGATAAACACTAAAGAGCACAACTCTTTACACAGCGAAGCACGTTGATGCTGAATGAGCGAGATGAGACTTCCTGGTTAACACTGCATAGCTCCTGCGTGCTCTGATTGGTTAGCTTCTCAGTCAGGAGAACTTAACTGCGTGCTCTGATTGGTTAGCTTCTCAGCCATCCGCCAATAGCGTCCCTTGTATGAAATCAACTGGGCAAACCAACTGAGGAAGCATATACAGGAAGTAAAAAGACACATTGTCCGCAGAACCCGCGAAGCAGCGAAAAATCTGCGTTATATATTTAGTTATGCTTTCATATAAAATCCGCGATAGAGTGAAGCCGCGAAAGTCGAAGCGCGATACAGCGAGGGATTACTGTACACTAATTGCATTTAAACTGGAAGTCTACTTTTTTCCTTTCCATTTTACTTTGATTTGAACCAGCCTAAGAGGTTTCCACTTTTGAAATATGTTTGGGACACATCTGGAATGCATGCTCATTCTTGCATATTATTTTTTCATGTTCCTCTTCTAAGCTTATAATGAAGTGAAGCAGAAAACCTGTTTTCTTAAACGTTAAACCTGTTCGTGCATGTTTGGATATTTTTTCCACAATTTTGAATATTTAACATTGTGAGCTGTTCCATTATGTGAATGAGAAAGCCAATTTGTATATATTGATCTAATGGAAAAGTTAGTACTATGGCATATTTACTTATACATTTTTATGCTGTGGCATTTTGTTTCAGCTTAAAAGATGATGATAGTGGTGATCATGATGACCCTACTCCACAAAAAGAGACAGAGAAATGTGAGAAGGAGAGTGTTCAGAATAACGCCAAGAGAAAGGTACTCTGTTTTCTTTTTTCTAATTTTTATTTCTTTCATTCCTGAATACATTTAAACTGGAAGAGAGTGTGTTTTTTTCCTTAATTTGATCTGAACCAGCCTAATATAATCAAATGTGGTATTTGAAACTAAAGTTGCTTATCATGTGCAGAATACTAAATGCCAGTTACCTAGTAGTAAAATAGCTATACATAAAATGTATAAGTATTGAAAACTGCAATTGTAAATCTTTCATTTCACTAACTAGAGCCACTATATATGAAAGAATATTTCCAAGTGACCTCCAAATTTATTAGGTGAATATTTTGAGATGAAAGGTTTATTTTGGTTACAAGTCAGCTGTCATGTTTAAATGTTGAAAAGAAACAAATCAACATACAGATATGATGGGCTGAATTAATGTCTTGTATTTACCATGTTACAGTGTTATAGGGAGTGGTTGCTTAGTTTCCTGTAGATTTACTTATGGCGTTATTTGCAACGGGACTGTAGTTTTACTCCATTTCTGACTCTCTCATTTTGAGTCAAGAGACTAGGAGCCAGTTGAATGCAAGTTTTGCCACTGAGATGCATAACAGATCATTCAGACAAGTACCACTTCCCATATCTTTGCAGTAGTCACTCAAATCAGTTAAAATGTTTGAAACACCACACTTTCCCCTATGCCAGCAGCCTTTGATCCATCATATTTACTTTTTGAGGACTTAACTACAATTATACAGGCTGTGATATCCTCAATTCATATTCACTTTTTGTATCTAAGACACTTGTAGTTCCCACACATATCTGTTTAAATAAAATTGTGTTCCATTTGTTATTCTGTTTGTTTGTTGCCAATCATACAATGACGGCTTAATGGACTTTCACAAAATTTTGCATGTGCTTATCCTTTGGTCCAACTTAAAATGTAGGCTATATTTTGTTACGGGAAGAGGGATTGTAATTGAGAGGAACAACCTAAAAACTAGTGGTGACACTGGACTACAATCCCCACCAAGCATCAGGAGGGCTAAGGACACATTTATCAGTGGACACTCAGTGTTGTAGCGTCGAAAGTGGGATCTCATCTTAGGCTGCAGGTACAGAATTTTCTTATCAAATAATTGATTACAGATAACAATTTCATTATTCAGCTGATTGATATGCTCTTATACAGAAGCTATAATTCTGTCTCATTGTGGATTGTGTTTACAACAATATTGTAGAGCACATTTTCCTACACAATGTAGCTCAGATGTGCTTTACAAGATGTCAAATAATTACAAGAAAATTAAAATAAAATTATGTAATAATGAAAATAATAACATACAAAATAGTAGTGTAGACGTGCATAAAATAGTCCTTTTTTGCAGTGGACATACTTTATTTGCTGTGGACCTTTTCACCTAATACTTTCCTGGAAACTGTGGATGTTGCTGGCCTTAGACAAACATTTGTTCCAAGCGCGCCAAGATGTTTTGCAAGACTAATGTAAAATTACAGAAATGTAGCAGGCACCGAACTTTCACGTATGCTTACTATAAGATTGCTGCCCAAACTGCAATAATAATAAGAAATAATAACAACAAAAGATTTGTTACTGTTTACAAGGTGTTTCTTCTATTTTCCTGACGAAAAAAGTTTCACCTGTAATCACAACTGCCACTTGGATGCACAGCCAATATGTGTTCTACTCAGTTTTGTTTGTGGTTATTGTCCCGCCTATGTCTTTTCTCATTTGAATCACAGTGGTTAGCACTGCTGCTTCACATCTGAGATTACATTTTTCTTCACAATCGGTCCAGCCTAGTTGGCAGATGCCTCTCTAGCTTTTGGGTACACTTAAAAGACCATTGCACTATTATAATCCACACAAAATTAGTTCAGAGAAAGTAGAGATTAATAATGTTTTTTAATTCATGAGGAATATGATAAGTCTGTAAATGTATGGTATATTAGAAGTAGACCTAAAAAGCCAAATTAATAAAGTTTTGCCATGTTTAATTTTTTAAAGGCCACTTTCCACCAGTTTGTTTTCATCTAAACCATTTTCTGAAAAATATACAGGTCCAAAGGGTTGTACTGTTGTTGCCACCAAATCCTTAAGGAGCAAGGTTTCTTTCCACCTCCAAAAACATTTTAAAACTCAAATGCCCCTTTTTAGTGAATTTTGCAGTTGCAAAATGGTATGAGAAACAAAGTTATCAGTTTCATGAAACTCTAAGTGAAAGGAAACTTGTCTGTTTTGCTCGCCTCTACGTATTTCACATGATTTTTGTATAATACATAATCAATGGAACAAGATTTGGGTTGCCAGACAAGGACATAGCTCTGAAATGAACTGAAGACACTACATTTTTATTTAAGTTGAACCTTACTTAGATTCTTTCTTACTTTTTGAAAAAGAAAATGCCATGTACACTTGAATTTTGTTTGAGTGCAATAGAGATAAGCCACATTATTTTTTAGTGCAGGCTAAGTTTAGAATATGGTAGAAAAAGAATAACATAGAATGTCGTTGGTAATTTGCCATATTTATTGATAGACATTTTTTCAAGTCCACTTTATGTCATAATACTTATAGGTTTTTATGCCAATAAAGTGTTGTGATTCAAAGCACATTTAAATCCACATTGATCAAATCAAGTTTATATCCTTGTTATAACATGTGACGGATGCCACGCAGGGTTCGGCACCCTGGCCAGAGCAATACCAGGACCACTGCCCAGCTGGGATGTCGACAGTATGGAAGGACAGTTTATGCAGGGCATTGCCTCCCCTGGAACATGAGATGTCATTCACCCTGGATTGCGACATTGTCATGGTTTCCCACTGGGCCAGCTTCAGGGCACCAGAAGTACACCTGGGCTTAACAGAAAAGGAGCCGCCTTTGCTTCAGTTGAGGAACCTGGAGATGCTGGATGAAGCTTGTTGTGAGGAGCGGAAGAGGAAGGGGGAGAGAGTGAGAGAGAAATAATGTGCTCATTACTGAGAAACAGAATGTCATGAGAAACTCTTCTCTGTAACAGTTTTAACACGATAAAAAAAACTCTTGTTTTGTGTCCGAGCTTGTGTGTTGGGTGTTTGTGGAGCTGCAGAACCTCCTAGGGGCCACACATTATTGAATGCTGTCTGCTGGTGGTGTCTCCTTTAAATAATACAGAAGCCTGCAGTGATGTCTGTAAAAGCCCATCCCCCTAAGCTTCCCCTACTGTAGATGCTTTCTACGCTCCATGGATTCGTTAATTCAACAAGCCGACCAGTTTACTAGTGTGTGACTAAACATTTCTTTGTAAAACAACACCAAACCAGGAAAATGCAAAGAAGTAACATTCAAGGTTCCAATCCAGCAAGCAGTTACAGTGATTCTGAAATTAAGTCACAAAAAAAGAAATTCTTTATTCAGGGCAGAGAAATTAATAGTTATAAACGATGAGAGACTTGCATTTCAGATAGCATTGACAAAAGGGTCAGTAGTTAATAAAACACATTTGCTTTTTTTTACCATAACACATTATAGCAATATACCCGGGCAACACTAGGAACTTCAAGCAGTTTACCAAAAAAAAAAAAAGATCTAGTTAAGTGGCTTTTTGTAAATGTGTCTCTCAAATGCTTACTTTTATGGCAATATGGATTGATTCAGTCTTCATGTAATTAATTCACTCTGAATACTGTAGCTTGGCATCTTGGGTTATTAACCCTAATATCCATTAATTCTATCTTAGGAAGAGCATGTTTAATTGACTTTTTTATACTAACTCTTGCCAAGTACTTTATCCCTGCCTCCTTAGACCAAGGCACAGTCTAAAATAATTGATGCAGTTTAGAAACTGTAACCTGGACATGTCTGCTTTTTAATGATGTTAAATAATAACAAAATAATTATAATTTAAATCAAGTTTTAGTATTTTTGGTTCAAATCTTTAAACTTAAATGACTATAGTTTCTGAATGTTTTGAATTTTGTTATACGTTTTACTCTGCTTAAGAATGCCTTTAATTTTAATATATTTTTTTTTTTATTCTACAGACAGTAACACCAGGAGTTGGAGAACATCCTCTACAGTATAATTACACCTTCTGGTATTCCCGTCGTACTCCTAGTCGGCCTGCCAACACTCAGAGCTATGAGCAGAACATCAAACAAATTGGCACTGTTGCATCTGTATGTTTTTTAATTTATTTTTAGGTTGCATTCCATCCCAACACTACTGTGTGACTGAAGTTAAAACTAATTCAGCATTAAAATATGTTGATATTCAATAAGGTGTTTGACAAAACACTTATGGACCATGTGGCATGAAATACTCCTTAACAGATCTTCTTGTTGGTGATTTATTGGTAGTCACCTTTATCAGTATGCAGCAACAAGTCGTATAATATTCTCAAACATGCATAATGCAGTTCAGGGTTGCAGACACCCAGTCTGTCCTGGCAGTAGTAGGTGCAATATATGAAACAGCCTTGGACAGGATGCCAGTTCATCACAGGATACTTTCACATGTACAGCTATACTGTCGCTGTTACTCACACAGGGCCAGTTTGTAATCCCCAATTAACCTAAAACACATTTAAAAATAAAGGCTAGAATAATGAAAAACTGAATCAGAGTATAAACATTAAAAAAAAGTTTTTGAAAAGTATAAAGTGCTGTTTGTTCTGATAAATCTTACAAAGCCTTAAAACTGTGTTCTTTAACTGTTTGTTTAAAGGAAATTTTATATTCATTTATAAATGTTACACAACAAACATTTGTTGGTAATAACTTTTCAAAAATAGTAATCTTCCAAGGGAAACTTCTGGGGGGATCATGTTTTAAGAGTAAAATATTACTTTACAAAATCTTTGAAGTTTTAAGATTAATGTTAGATATGTTTTATTTGTCCCTAATGGGAAGTTTAAAACTTCATGTGTAAAGTATTGAACAAATATGTAAGCACCTCATATGCTATACTTGAATATAGCTGGAAAAACTATACTGAGAAAAAGCCATTTTACCATTTATGGCCCATCAATTAATTTATATATTGCTTCTATAATAGACAATTAAAGTTACTTCAAGGCATCATTTGAAGCCAGTATTTTCTTGATTGTTGACCTCATTTTTTAATATAAGAGCCCACTTTTAATACGTACTGTATTAGAGAATTTTTGTCCATTGTAAAAACAATTCCCAAATGACACCAGTATGCATAAATTGCAAGAAAATCAATTAACTGCAAACATGAATGTAATAACTGCAAATACATAATGGAAGCACCCTCAACATTGAGTTGTAGCAGTAATTGTTTTAATAGGTCTGTCCTTGCTTAGCACTCTATCGACTGTTAGTAGTCTTAAAATAATTTACAGCTACTATTTTTGTTGCAATATAGTATAAGACGTGCCTTAAGAATCTTTCTATATTAGTTATGTTACCAGTTTCTTGGCTGTAACTGAATATCCAGAACCACTTGGCAAAATGTTGAATACTTTTTTTGTTCCCAGTTACTTTTTCACATGGAACAGTAACAAAAAAGGAGACAAGCTTACTGCACTTAATTTTTAATTTTTTTTAATTAGTTCAGCTTGTTGAAAATCATTCCTTTCCGTCCCAATTCACTTTGTCCTAGTCCTTGCATTTCTATGTGTTTGGGGGTTTTCTGTCTTTTTTTTTCCCTTTATAGAAAGCATTTCAGTTTTCTGCATTATTGCAGTACTTCTTATTCCTCATTGTAAGCTAAACAGTTTGAACTTCTAACGATAGCGTTCACGTCCCATGTTATAGTATGACATATCAATTTTCTCTATAGAGCAGAAGATGCTGGAAATGGTTACATATTTATCTAAAACATTCTGCATTTTCACTTATTCAGTCAAATACTGAATCTGCCATTTTTTGCTGTTTTCAGCTGAATGTTTTGTCCAAAAATGCAGTGCATCCCTAGTCTGTATTTACTCTATGTAGGTTTCCTTATATTTTTTCAAAGATATCAGTTATTACTTACACAGTACACCAGCATGACAGGTTACTGACTAGTGCAATTTGTAGGATGCATAGTGATTAGCTTACATGTTTTATAGGGGGTTTTACTAGTGCTGCAGCAATCAATTTGCCAATAACTACAATAGATTGATTTTTGCTCAATCTGCTCGTAAATGGCAAATTGACTCTCTAATGGTTTCCTGAAATAAAAATAAGGTCCACTTGGATGTCCATTTTTGGTAAATTTACTTGTAACAGAATATAGCAATGTATGGAAATACTGTAAGTGCCATAGTTGTTTTGATTTCTCAGGATACCAGAATGTGCATAGTTTGTACAAATTAGAACAATAAAGCTCAGTTTCTGCGAGCCAACTTTTAGAAGATTGAGGCCTTCTACTAGCATGAAAATTTTAGTAAAATAAACAAATTGATGAGTTTACTGTAACTCATATTTTTACAAATATTTAAGAGTGTAAATGTCGGACAGTTTGTGGAGAAAACTCCCTCACCTTAAAGTGGAGTTCTGCCTTGTTTTATTTATTCACAGTGTTACTTCTATTTGGTATTGTACGGTATTACTTCACCAATAAATGCAACATGCTTCGGAGACTTTTCCATGCAGGTTTCAGAACCTTTGCTTCAGGGATATTCCCATAGAATGTTGAGTAATGTATTGTGCTCTGAGTCTAGGAGCTTGCCAAACTAAGGAAAAAAATGAACTTCTATCAGAAGGAATACATATTGACCACTGCTAAATGAAAGCAGTTTCTGGGCGTGTTTTCAGAAACAACATAAAGGTTATGGACATATCAGTATTTAATTATGTACTCAAAGGTTTTAGATTTATTATTATTGTCCTAGAGATTAAGCAGAGAATGCTTCAAAATGGATGCATTGTGCTTCGTTATAAAGGAGCAGTTGCTTTTGAATCTTGTCCTTCTGTACTCCTTTGGTTGGGTAGGCGAGTGACGTGAACCTTTCTTTGCATTTAGATGCCATTTGTATACTGCGGATAGTAGTAATGTAACAGCATTCTTTAAGGCAAACTTCAGATATCTAAGATCAATTACTTGCATACTCACTGTCTTGTTTAAAATTAAGTTAAAACATGGGACACCACATACTGTAGTGATGGGTTTTTAGATATTTTATACTGTAAAAATGTTTAGTTCATTATGTCTTTTACTGCCTTCATGGAAAAGATGAATACTTGCCTTTAGAACATGCATTTCCCGTATACACAGATTGTACAGTACCTACCCCATGTCTGTTTGGTTATGTAATATCTTTTCCAGATACCTTTTCAATTATTGTCTAGTTAAACTAGACAGGACTTTGTAGTTTATTCCAGGTTTCTTTGACCTTGCCTGCTTCCTACCTTAGTCATAAATGCACTTCAATTAAAGGAGATGTTTGATATTCTTCAGTTAGAAATATTTTTTTCCACAATCATGGTACAGTATGTATTAATTTACGACATAAAAATTTTGTTCTAAAGTAAAGCATTTTTTTATTAAAAAAAAAAAAAAAATGAAGCCTGGTCTGTTCTTGTGCTTTAAAATAGGAACGAAACGCACCTGGGTCCAAATGCTAAAAAGAAAACCCTTAAGATGTAACAGACATTCACTTTGAAGCAGTGAAGGTTTTGATTCAGGAAGTTATGCCTTACATATGACAACTAAACTGGAAGTAATATATTTTATCACCAATTCTTTTACTGTGGATATATTTCCTATTCGCTTGTCTACCTGCATTTGGCCTACTGTCTGAATCACAGAAGTTCATTCCCGCCACTCAAAAAAAAAAAAATTATATATATACACAGTATATAAAAATATTGCCTGCTGCTGCTGATATAACTGTCTGTGAACATGCTTTAGTAGTCTAAAGACAGTTAGTGAAACGGAGGTTGAGCAAGCATGTAGCACTCAATCAAGTAGGCATTCATTTTATGATTAATCTGGTTGAAGTTTTTTAAGTTTAGTGCAGATGTTTTAACATAGTCTGAGTGTAGTGAAGGGCTGCTGTTTATCTGCCTTACAGCACCAGGGTCTGCATGAGGTTTGCAGGTTCTCCCCATATACAGTGCATCCGGAAAGTATTCACAGTGCATCACTTTTTCCACATTTTGTTATGTTACAGCCTTATTCCAAAATGGATTAAAGTCATTTTTTTCCTCAGAATTCTACACACAACATCCCATAATGACAACGTGAAAAAAGTTTACTTGAGATTTTTGCAACTTTATTACAAATAAAAAAATTGAAAAAGCACATGTACATAAGTATTCACACCTTTTGCCATGAAGCTCAAAATTGAGCTCAGGTGCATCCTGTTTCCCCTGATCATCCTTTAGATGTTTCTGCAGCTTAATTGGAGTCCACCTGTGGTAAATTCAGTTGATTGGACATGATTTGGACCGGCACACACCTGTCTATATAAGGTCCCACAGTTGACAGTTCATGTCAGAGCACAAACCAAAAATGAAGTCAAAGGAGTTGTCTGTAGACCTCCAAGACAGAATTGTCTCGAGGCACAAATCTGGGGAAGGTTACAGAAAAATTTCTGCTGCTTTGAAGGTCCCAATGAGCACAGTGGCCTCCATCATCCGTAAGTGGAAGAAGTTCAAAACCACCAGGACTCTTCCTAGAGCTGGCCGGCCATCTAAACTGAGCGATCGAGGGAGAAGGGCCTTAGTCAAGGAGGGGACCAAGAACCCGATGGTCACTCTGTCAGAGCTCCAGAGGTCCTCTGTGGAGAGAGGAGAACCCTCCAGAAGAACAACCATCTCTGCAGCAATCCACCAATCAGGCCTGTATGGTAGAGTGGCCAGATGGAAGCCACTCCTTAGTAAAAGGCACATGACAGCCCACCTGGAGTTTGCCAAAAGGCACCTGAAGGACTCTCAGACCATGAGAAACAAAATTCCCTGGTCCTATGAGACAAAGATTGAACTCTTTGGTGTGAATGCCAGGCATCACGTTTGGAGGAAACCAGGCACCGCTCATCACCAGGCCAATACCATCCCTACAGTGAAGCATGGTGTTGGCAGCATCATGCTGTGGGGATGTTTTTCAGTGGCAGGAACTGGGAGACTAGTCAGGATAAAGGGAAAGATGACTGCAGCAATGTACAGAGACATCCTGGATGAAAACCTGCTCCAGAGCACTCTTGACCTCAGACTGGGGCGATGGTTCATCTTTCAGCAGGACAACGACCCTAAGCACACAGCCAAGATATCAAAGAAGTGGCTTCAGGACAACTCTGTGAATGTCCTTGAGTGGCCCAGACATGAATCCGATTTGAACATCTCTGGAGAGATCTTAAAATGGCTGTGCACCGACGCTTCCCATCCACCCTGATGGAGCTTGAGAGGTGCTGCAAAGAGGAATGGGCGAAACTGGCCAAGGATAGGTGTGCCAAGCTTGTGGCATCATATTCAACAAGACTTGAGGATGTAATTGCTGCCAAAGGTGCATTGACAAAGCATTGAGCAAAGTCTGTGAATACTTATGTACATGTGATTTCTCAGTTTTTTTTTATTTTTAATAAATTTGCAAAAACCTCAAGTAAACTTTTTTCACATTGTCATTATGGGGTGTTGTGTGTAGAATTCTGAGGAAAAAAATGAATTTAATCCATTTTGGAATAAGGCTGTAACATAACAAAATGTGGAAAAAGTGATGCACTGTGAATACTTTCCGGATGCACTGTATGTACAGATTGATATCAGTCAATGTTTTTAACTGTGGAAGATTACCTGTTTTAACATATACAGTAATACTGGAAATGTGTTAGTAATACTTGACAATTACCAAAAAAGTGTAGTTCATGTGCTGTGAAGTAAATTACATCCATCCTCTCTTCCTCAGCTTGTTATACATCATATGGAACATTAACAGTGAGCAATTGTGAAACATTTTTTTTTCTGTAAATATTGTGTAGTTGTCAACAGAACTAGACAACAATTCACACTTCATTATCAACATTCAACATATCAAGAGGATTATTTTCAAGGTGAGATATATACTATTTCAAGGTATATACTAGAGGAAATTGTGCCCCCTTGGGTTGAAAGGTTGCTGCAGGAAGAGATAAGTAGAGAGGTGAAGTGCACAGCTGATCTCCTAAAATGGTTGATTATCACAAAAATGTTTCAGTTGAATTGGTGTACAGCAGTCTTCCTGTCATGCCACAGATTCGATATTGTAATGGCCAAATCAAAGCCCAGACCTCAATCCAAGACATTTAAATTTTTCCCTTTAAACCACTCCAGAGTAGCTTTAGCAGCATGTTATGTCTAGGGTCATTGTCCTACTGGAGATTGAACCTTTATCCCAGTCTCACATCTCTGGCGACCTGAAATAGGTTTTCCTCAAGAACTGTCCGGTATTTGGTGTCGTCCATCTTTCCTTCAGTCCTAACTAGATTTCCTATCCCTTCTAATGGAGAAACATCCCCACAGCATGATGCTGCCACCACTATGATTCATTGTGGGAATAATGTTCTCAGGGTGATGGGAAGTGTTGGGTTTGTGCCACACATGGTGTTTCCCAGTGACTGCCAAATAGTTTAATTTTAGTCTCCTCTGACCAGAGAACTTTCTTCCATTTGTTTCGGGAGTCTGCCACATGCTATTGAGCAAACTCCAAATGTTTTTTCAGATATACAGTGGTGTGAAAAACTATTTGCCCCCTTCCTGATGTCTTATTCTTTTGCATGTTTGTCACACAAAATGTTTCTGATCATCAAACACATTTAACCATTAGTCAAATATAACACAAGTAAACACAAAATGCAGTTTTTAAATGATGGTTTTTATTATTTAGGGAGAAAAAAAAATCCAAACCTATGATGGCCCTGTGTGAAAAAGTAATTGCCCCCTGAACCTAATAACTGGTTGGGCCACCCTTAGCAGCAATAACTGCAATCAAGCGTTTGCAATAACTTGCAATGAGTCTTTTACAGCGCTCTGGAGGAATTTTGGCCCACTCATCTTTGCAGAATTGTTGTAATTAAGCTTTATTTGAGGGTTTTCTAGCATGAACCGCCTTTTTAAGGTCATGCCATAGCATCTCAATTGGATTCAGGTCAGGACTTTGACTGGGCCACTCCAAAGTCTTCATTTTGTTTTTCTTCAGCCATTCAGAGGTGGATTTGCTGGTGTGTTTTGGGTCATTGTCCTGTTGCAGCACCCAAGATCGCTTCAGCTTGAGTTGACGAACAGATGGCCGGACATTCTCCTTCAGGATTTTTTGGGAGACAGTAGAATTCATGGTTCCATCTATCACAGCAAGCCTTCCAGGTCCTGAAGCAGCAAAACAACCCCAGACCATCACACTACCACCACCATATTTTACTGTTGGTATGATGTTCTTTTTCTGAAATGCTGTGTTCCTTTTACACCAGATGTAACGGGGCATTTGCCTTCCAAAAAGTTCAACTTTTGTCTCATCAGTCCACAAGGTATTTTCCCAAAAGTCTTGGCAATCATTGAGATGTTTCTTAGCAAAATTGAGACGAGCCCTAATGTTCTTTTTGCTTAACAGTGGTTTGCGTCTTGGAAATCTGCCATGCAGGCCGTTTTTGCCCAGTCTCTTTCTTATGGTGGAGTCGTGAACACTGACCTTAATTGAGGCAAGTGAGGCCTGCAGTTCTTTAGACATTGTCCTGGGGTCTTTTGTGACCTCTCGGATGAGTCGTCTCTGCGCTCTTGGGGTAATTTTGGTCGGCCAGCCACTCCTGGGAAGGTTCACCACTGTTCCATGTTTTTGCCATTTGTGGATAATGGCTCTCACTGTGGTTCGCTGGAGTCCCAAAGCTTTAGAAATGGCTTTATAACCTTTACCAGACTGATAAATCTCAATTACTTCTGTTCTCATTTGTTCCTGAATTTCTTTGGATCTTGGCATGATGTCTAGCTTTTGAGGTGCTTTTGGTCTACTTCTCTGTGTCAGGCAGCTCCTATTTAAGTGATTTCTTGATTGAAACAGGTGTGGCAGTAATCAGGCCTGGGGGTGGCTACGGAAATTGCACTCAGGTGTGATACACCACAGTTAGGTTATTTTTTAACAAGGGGGCAATTACTTTTTTACACAGGGCCATGTAGGTTTGGATTTTTTTTCTCCCTAAATAATAAAAACCATCATTTAAAAACTGCATTTTGTGTTTACTTGTGTTATATTTGACTAATGGTCACATGTGTTTGATGATCAGAAACATTTTGTGTGACAAACATGCAAAAGAATAAGAAATCAGGAAGGGGGCAAATAGTTTTTCACACCACTGTATATATATTTTGTTCTTTAAGTAATGACTTTTTTTCTGACCACTGTTCTATGAAGCCCCACACTAAAGTATATGGCTTAAAGTGATCCTACGGACAGAAAGTCTCATCTCTGCTGTGGATCTTTGCATCTCCTTCAGTGTCAATCATTGGTGTCTTTGTTGCATCTCTGATTAATGCCCTTCTTGTCCAGTCTGTGAGTTATGGCGGGTGGCCTTCTCTTGTAGGTTTGTGCCATATTTTTTCCATTTTGTTTTAATGCAACACAACTGTGTCTGACCTAGATATGCTTCTTAGTCCTCATGTTACTTGCTTAGTGGTGTTGCAAAGGCCGGGGCCTTTCAGAACAGACGGACATTACACAGACATCCCGTGATAGATCATGCAACACTTTGATTGCACACAGGTGGTCCCTAATCAAGTAATTATATGACTTCTGAAGCTAATTGGTTGGACCAGATCTTCTATATATATATATAGTGAATGAATAGTTTTGCAAGGCACTGTATATGCCATTATAGTGAAGAAATGACCTCCACTTAATTTGCATGGTGTCATTGAATATGACTGTATTGAGTATCTTGTATTAATAGTTCTATTTTGCCTGTTTGTAACACTTGAATCAAGCAGCATTTTCCAAGTATTTGATCATATTTGAAAAATGTCCAGATTTTCTTTGCATTGTTTTTCCCTTCTATAGAGCACAGTTGTCAGATGTTTTATTTTTGGTATAAATTAACCATGTCTATCTTCCTTAATTCTTTATGTAACGCAGTTATAATTATGAAAGCTATTGATTAATTTTATGAAACATTACTTAATGAAATTCATTTATTCTTGCTTATTGATATGGTACGGACTAATTATGTAGCCTTTATTGTATCCTTTCGTCCTACTTCCTTTATTGTACACAACTGTAGAACTAGACTACTTATTTATGTATTAAAAATAGTGTATATTTCAAGTACATCCCATGTGAGCTTTCATAAGAAGATTTCACCAAAGGCATTTGGATGCTCAAATGAAGATTACGCCTAAACAGTTACAACTTTGAGACAAACATGAGGAATATGTGCAAACCACTTGTTATAGATTGTGTTCCTCTATTCTAGCTAACAATTTGTATGGAGTCCTTAATTTCTTTTGTGTCATTGCATTGGAGAGCTTGCCATAGAAGTTTTTATTTTTTGGAAAGGAGGATTTAACTGTACTCTGCATGACTTACAATCTTTAATTCAAATACTTTAAACATTATATATAATGTTGATCTTGGCCAATGTAAAATGCATTTGTTCTTGAAATATATACAGTAGTCATTTTGAAAAATCTTAAATTCTGAAACCAAAATTTAACTTAATGCCATCAATTAAAATTGTAACTAGTCAAAATGGTTGTTGGCATTAAAATAGGAATTGAAACGTACAATAGTGTCTCATGGTAAAACCTATTCTTGTGTACAGATTTGACTTCAACATTGAAGCTGCTGATTTATTTCAGGTTTTATTGATTGACTGCTTTGTTAATGCTAAGCTCTGCTTCAGAGTAAAATGTTGGCACATCTTGATATTTGTCTGTGTTTTACAGAAAGAAATAGTGCACATATGTGTGTCTGTATGTATTATTAAATATATCGGATAATTATATATTTATAAAATCATAATTATGTTGGGATTTATTTACTGAGTAATTTCTAATACTTTCAAACCTAATCACGTTTTTTTTTTTATGTTTTTTGCAGGTGGAACAGTTTTGGAAGTTTTATAGCCATTTGGTCAGACCAGGAGACCTGACTGGACATAGTGACTTTCATTTGTTTAAAGAAGGGATTAAACCCATGTGGGAGGTTAGTGATGTTCAGTTAAACAGATTTTTATGCAGAGGCATCATTCATCTTTTGTTCATTCTGAAGCTATTTTTATTTGTTTTAGATACAAAAAAATGTGTGAACACACACTTGTGATAAGTAACTACATTTAATTTTGGTACATCTTCATGTGTGCTTCAATCATCAGTATGTTTTTTTTATCTACAACCTTTATGTTGCTGTCTTTACTAAAGTATTTCTTTAGTATAGATATTTGTTCATCATGTTTTATCATATCCCATTTCATAGTAACCACCATAAAACACCTAATGTCCAGTTTACAGTACTGGTGACAGGCTGAAATCTGCAGCTGAATGATTTGATAGCCTTCTGCTTCATGCAATGCTATATCACATTGCCTTGTTTGTACTGAAAGTTCTTGTTAAAATATGATCATTTGCTGATTATTGGTTGGTACTTCATTAATACATAAGTGCAGCATTGTTTGTGAGTGCATATTTCAGTAGTCTATAAGGCCAGTTAAATGAAATGACAGTTATTTTCTTAATTTTTTGGGGGTGAACTGTAACATTCTCTCTTGTTTCCAAAGACTTGTACATTGTGTGCCTTGAGCATGGATAAGGTGCTGTATAAATAGAATGTTAATAATAGTAATACAATTATTGTAATTATTAATGCAAGACTTTTTTACATAGTTATTCTTAAATATTCTGAAGTGGTGGTTATTTATTCTGTTTTACAGTGTGGGCCTGTCATATATATATATTTCTTAGGAATGAAGGCACACTGGAATATTGAATTCTTTTACAGTTTCATCACTAAGCAAATTTTTCTGCCTGCATTTCCACCCTACTCTTTCTCATTTTCTTCTAGTAAGGCTGAACTATTTTTCTCCAAACCAGGTTTTCCAGTGTAGGAAGTTGTACATGGATTAACAAACTTGCCTGTTTTTTGGAACCCATTCAATTTCTCTGCCATATAATCAAATTCATACTTATTTTATGTTTAGGGCAAGAATTCCAAGATAACTTACAAAAGTGGAAAACATTACTGTGTTTTTGTTGAGTTACTGGCAGACAGTGAATAGATAACCTAGGAGGTTTAAGTTCAGTGCCTTAGACATTATAAAACAGCACACTGCCAGCCTATGTAAATAATATTTTACTACACTGGAAGTTGTGACAAAAGTAATGTAAAGTTTGTTAAGCCCTGACTTGATTTTGCATTGCATGTTTTTTTTTTATTACATGATTTGTTTACTTAAAAAAAGTGTAGTTTTTAAATAAAAAGTTGTAATATTTTTTATTTTGTAAGTTATACTTGTGGTAGTAAATTAATAGAAATTAACCAAAAAAAATACAATGTGGGAAGTGTGTGTTGAGATTTTTATTATTCCTTAATGACAAATTTGTTTGTCACCAGGATGAAGCAAACAAAAATGGAGGCAAATGGATTATTAGATTGCGTAAAGGCTTAGCATCTCGTTTCTGGGAGAATATCATTCTGGCTATGCTTGGTGAGCAGTTCATGGTGGGAGAAGAGATTTGTGGAGTTGTGGTTTCCATAAGGTTTCAAGTAAGTTTAGTTTCTGTATCATATTATAAAGACTGCCTTTGTAGACAGTTGGTGTATTTAATTTTATACTGCAAATATTAAATGTTAGATTGAAGTTTTTTCCATTTTGAATAAAATGGCTAATTGTTGTATGTTTTACAAAATTTAAGTTTAACCTGGCTGAACCTGGGTGCAAGAATCATTGCTTCAAAAACATTTGGGAGCAAAACTGGTCTAACCAATGAAATTATTGAGTCAGAATTTGAGATTTCTCACTAGCTTAAAATGTTACATATTTGTGTTAAATTTCCAACTGTTAGCAAATAATAATGTAGTTTAAATTTTTTTTTTTTAAAATAGGAGGACATCTTGTCAATTTGGAATAAGACCGCAAATGATCAGGTGACCACATCTAGAATAAGGGACACATTGCGACGAGTTTTAAACTTGCCCCCCAATACTATTATGGAATACAAGACACACAATGACAGTTTGAAGTGAGTATCATGTGAAATGCAGAGAAGTATCTGCATAAGTTATTGTTGGCTTTGGAACTCAATCGATCAGTAAATTAAGTAGTACAATTTTCTTGCTTACAGTGTTTGGCTTTAAGAACTGAATTAATAGATTACATTTGCAATATTTTATGTAGATTCTGAAAGTTGTCTTTTTCTTTTAATTAGATCTCTTTTCGTATCTGTCTGCAGGGACAATTCCAGTTTCCGGAACACGAAGATTTCACTGTGAGACGGGAAATAGTCTGACCAATTATTCCTCTCTGCATTCAGGGATTTTTTTTAACATGCAGAAATTTTCAACTTGGCAGAAATATATTGAAAAAGTTGGCTCCAGTCATCTGCAAGTGCTTCCGTGGTCAAGCCGTATATGAACTTGTCTGCATTGTTTTGGGGTTGGTGGGTGGGTGGGTGAGAGAAGATTTTTATTTACATGGTGAAACAGATCAGGAAAATAATCATCTTTCTTTTTAAGTGTCTTTGTGATCCTGAAATTGGAGATTTCTTGACTTCTTATGTTGTACATTATCTTTTTAAAGACTAAGACTAGGGGTTAATTGATGTGCTGATTTGATGTTACGGTGCAGGGGTGGTATTTGTTAGCTTTTTTGGGGCAGACCTTTGAGAGGAGCAACTTGCACCATAAAAGGTAACCATGGAAAAAAAAATATGTTCTTAGAGCACCAAACTTACATGACCAAGATAGAATCATTGTATCGTAAAGGCTTATTAAATCAGGATGTGAGTGTGAAAATATAACATGAATAAATCATTGTACTGTATCTGATATCTTTGAGAAGGTGGCTTTTGAGTGGTGGACCACTAATTTCTGTATCTTAAACATTTACACTCCAAGAGCGTAAATAACCACAATGAACTTGTAATTTGACTTCTTGGACCCTAGTAATGTTAAGTGTGGTCTTAAGAGAATTCCTTTATCGATTAGAGCTGAAGCCATATATGAATGTATGTATTAAACTGGATTGAAAAGACAGTGCTGCTTAGGCATTAAAGGGGCATGCCTCACAGGTGGCTGCAGAAAAGTGTTCTGCTAGTCATTGAATCAGCTATGTTTTTGTTTTAGGATTTGTTAACATACTGATTATGGCTGAATTTCTAAATGTTAATTTATATGTTCTTTATACATCTATTATGATTATTTTGTTATTCTTCACTTCTGCATACTGTGTCAACTTTTGCATTTTTTTCCCCGAAACTGTTATTTTGCATATTATGAGGTCACTGCAGTAGTCTGAAGAGGCAGACATTGCTTCTTGTATGTGGGATAGCTTTGTAATGGTGACCTTTTCTTTGCACATTTCAGTCTCGTTGTGAAAGTATTTAGCATTCTTGTAGAGTAATACAAATCAAGATGGGTTGTCTCTTGCTCTATTTCTGAGTAAGTTTACAATATCAAATTTTTATTATTTTTATTATTTTTTTTTTTTACTTTTTATTTATGTCTGTATACATGTTCACCACTTTCTCTCACTGTCCTTCTAAAAATGCACAGGAGACAGTTTTTTTTCATTTCTGTGTTGGTTTTTATTCTTCCATCTCCTCATCCCAGTATTGTTGTGAATTCTAAATATATTAAATGTATATCAATAAACACGCTAAACTTTTCTTGAAGAAGTACCTCTTTTATGCCGAATGCAACAATCTTAAATTGCATTTTGTTTTGTTAATGGCTTAGCAAAGAGGTGTTAACTCTGAAGTACATTTTGTGTGAGCATATGAATGTAAAATACAAATATTTATTCAACTCATAAATTAATGTGTGTTAATCATAATAGTCATTTTCAGTAAACTTTTATGTTATCACTAATTAATGTGCTGTTCTTTAGAAAGCCATATTGTATTTTTGGGATTTAGAAGTGTGGGCTTATGGTAAATTAATAACTTCCACAGTCAGGAATTGGATCCATAGGCTCAAAGATTTTATTCAAAGCTTTTAGATTGCATGGATGACAGTTGATAATTATTCACTGGGTGAATTTTCAGGCAACTATTGTTGCAAAAACGGTATAACTTGTTTACTTGATATGCCAGTATTTTGTGTATACATCTTTTTTAAGGATACTCCCAATCAGCTTTTTTTTTTAATTTTAAGGCTGATATCAGTCACCAAATTAATGTTACTACAAATGCACTATTTATTTTCTTTCTTTTTTCCCCCTTTATCCTTTTAAACATTTTTTCTGCATAACCAGCCATGTTGAAGCATTATGTTCTATTTTATTGTTTTTACTTCTTTCTTTTTTTTTTTTTTTTACTGTTCATTGACCATACAAAAATGCTAAAATCCCTTAAAATACAAACTTTTACTGTCAAGGAATTAACACAACATTTATTCTTGATGCATATAACATAAAAGAAACTGAAATGCTTGTATAATTACTGTATGAGCCATTGTCCTAATAAAACATTCATAAGATGGTTGCCAAGAAGGTAAAGGCTAACATGCATAACAAGTTCACAAGTAAAATAGACAAGGGCAATTTTTTTTTTTTTAATAATTATTATACTTCAATATCTGAGCTGCTGTTCTACACTCAAGCTAACTCACTGTGCACACTTTGACAAGGAATGTTTGTTTTATTAAAGGGCAAAATTATTACCAAAGACGCATTTCTCTATCAACATATGGCCCCTTTTCTTCAACTTCAACTTGAGCTTCACATGGACAACATATAACCCTGCTGTCCCAAACCCCCCATGAGCAGGGTGACTCCTTGAATTCCTGGTTTAAAGCAGCGGCCAATGAATGGGAGCATTTTATTTTTTTTTAATCAAGAATTCTTTAATTTGTTTGGTTTAGACCAGTTAAGATCAAATTAAATTAATTACTTGTGTTAAACGTTTTTCAAGTGACCATTTATAGGAACTTAAGAAACAATGTAAGCAATATTCTAGCACATCTGTTTTACGTGTTTTTGTTAGTATTTCCTCTATTTCAATTTAGATTCATTTTGCTGTATTTTATTAAAGGCCATGAAAAGTTACACTGAATTTGGAGTGTTTTTCCACATTCATTTAGCATCAACTCTGCTTCTTATTTTAGTCACATCGGATTGTATCTGATACTGAAATCAAGCTGACCGTTTATGGCTGTTGAGTCCACTAAGTGTGCAGTAAGATTTTTTTGACTGGTTTAATAGAATCATAGTCTTTGTAATTTCCTTTATGGAACATCCATGTATAGGACTAAATGATGTAAATATATTAATAGTAATTCTTCAAGATAAAATATGTTAATATTATATGTTTATGGTAATTAAATTTTACTCGTTTGCCTTACGTAGAGAAAGGCCAATTTGGGTTTTCTTATCTCCATATGTTTGGCAAACATTTACCATAGTGTCATGTAATTGAAAATAAGTATTCCTTTTTTTAATGAAATGCATGAATTTTGCTGTTTAAAAATTGTGGTCTGCTACAGTGACTGCTTGTCTGAATAATACTATCCTGAATTGCATAAATATGGGCTGTCATTGCAGACTACAGCTTCACTGCTCATTTAATAGATGATCCCTAAAACAAACTTACATTTTCACAACAGTACTGCCACATATTTCAATTACATCTCAAGTCACATACCATAAATTGTCCATAAAAAGTTCATCAGCTAAATTTCACAATAACACATTTAACACTTTGAAAAAGTACACAAGTTATGCTAACAATATTAATGCAACAAAACTTTTCATTTTTGGGTCTGTTTACCATGTTTGTGGTGAAATAAATGCTTCCTCACTTTCTTTTTTTTTAAGAAAACTGCAAAATGTATATATTGTGTGATAATCTGGCGTTCCATGACTGAGTTTACTGTTATGAAAGACATGCAAGCTAAACTGACCTCAAGGATCATTTTTTGTCATTTTCAACATCCATGTGCAGAAATGAAATTTGGTACTCGGGTCTCACTAATTAAAAAATAAATATAATCAGTTTCCCCGGGTTCCTGCACCTGTCTAATTTGTTCCATTCAACCTGTACACCACAGACAGTAATTCAGAAAACACAGATGAACTGTCCATCCAGGGTTCTTGCTTGCCTTGAAGCCAGACCACCTGAGATAGACTGAAATTGGAATGTGGATGAATAAAAGTGGATTTGAAAATGGATGGATAGGAACTTTTGAGATGAATACAACTCAGGGACAGTAGAAGCCAGTGGTACCTCAATTAGTGTGTGTTCGGGGTTCATTTATGCCTTATGCCTAACCATGCTGGGTTAGGCTCTGGCCCCGATGGCTTTTATTTGGATAAGCCAGATTTGGAGAACTGATTCATTCCTTCGATGGGAAGCTGCCAGGATAGATTTCCACCACCCTGTAATGTGTAAGATGCTTTATTTAGTCATATTTATACAAGAAAACATGAAATTGGTCTTTTCTGCTGCATCCAGATAGACAAGAAAATAGAAGGTCCAAATTTTTGCAAAATTTCAAACTTTCACCTAATTTTAAAACAATACCTTGATAACAGCTTCAGAAGGTTTTAATCCCAGACATGTACAACAAACTTAGGAAGACACTCTTCACCCATTTACATTTAACAACCTTTGATATATATTTTTTATTTGGGGAAAACCCATAGGGCACTGTGGTGAAAGGAATTTCTGGAGCACTTTGTGGGGGCCTTTTAAAGCAACTGTCCCTTTTGTTTTTCCAAAGGTTACTACTGCATGTACTGGGTGCCTGTCATCGGCTCAGACGATATTGAGTTTCTTCATCCTTGCTCTCTAAAACATGTTTATCATCATCTGCTGTAATAATTTTGGCAGCATTCCTGGTAACTTGAGACTGGTCAAACCACTAAAGCGGGCATTAGAGATGTGATGATAGATTGGATCACACTGGCAATAAAAGGACAACATGAGCTTCTCTCCATTTTAAATACTGTTGAATTTATGGAGGAAAAATGAAAGCTGACTACATTTAGGTATTTTTATATTATCTAGGTTTGGCGGTGCACTCCAGCAACTCCAAGAACTTTAGTCAAGTTGCTCTCACCTCATACATTAGGAAGACTTTTGAGAGGCAGGTCCTGAAAAAGCTCCAATCGCTGGTTACACACTGTGGATGCCCGAGAAGACCTGAGGTGGGCTTGTGCCTCCTCCAGACCTCGAGGGGGCGACCGCCCTGAGGGCTGCGGGTAAAGAGCTGGGAAGCTCGACCCTGTATGGACCCAGAGTTACCTCCAGGGGGACCCCAATACCTGGAAAACCCTGGACCTCAGCACTTTCACCACACCAGGAAGTGCTTGGGGGGAAGAGGAACAGGGACACCCGGAGTACTTCTGGGGAGACAGCCGGCACTTACGCCACACTGGGGTGTGTCGGTGGGAGGTTGCCGGGAACACACCTGGAGCATATCTGGGTGCTTATTTAAAGGGGCCGCCTCCCTTCAGAGTGGGACAAGAGTCGGGTGGAAGAGTGGACAAGGTCTCTGGAGGAGGCAGAAGGCGGCCTGAAGAAGGAAAGAGAGAGAAGGCATTGTGTTGGCCTGGACTGAGGGGTATTGGGGGGTTTGTGAGTAATTGTTTATACTATGGAGACCCTGAATAAATGTGTGTGGGGCAATAAAAATGTGTCTGCCTGTCTGTGTCCGGGTCAACATCCACAACACTATGTTGATCTGCATTTTGCTTACCAGATACATATCAGTGAGGAGGATGCTGTGATCTGCAAGCTCCACAAAGCCTATTCCCACTTGGACAAAGCCAGCACCACAGTCAGGATGATGTTCTTTGATTTCTCCAGTGCCTTTAACACCATCCTCCCTCACAGACTAAGGAACAAGCTAAGGCCTATGCATCTTGATACCTCCAGTCTCCTGGATCATGGACTACCTGGCCAACAGCCAGAAGTTTGTGAGGCTGAAGGACTGTATGTCAGAGATGATGGTGTGCAACACTGGGGCACACCAGGGAACTGTTTTGACTCCCCTCCGGTTTACCCTCTACACAACAGACTCCAAATACAATACCAGCTCTTGCTATCTATGGAAGTTCCCAGACAACCCGTCTGTCATAGGTCATGTTGATAATGGAGATAAGTCAAGAGTGCAGGACGCTGGTGAAGGACAATATTTTGCAGTGCAAGGAGAACTACTTGCAGCTCAACATCAAGACAAAATAGTTGATAGTGTACTTTGGGTGTCTTAAGAAGCCCCTGAGACCAGTCACCATTTGAGGAGGACATAGAAGCATTTACAGTGCGGTAAGTACCTGGGGGTTCATATAAACAGAAAACTGGATTGGTCTGACAACATAATGGCCCTGTACAAGAAGGGTCAGAGAAGAATGCACCTCGTGATGACAGTCCGGTCTTTTGAGGAGTACAGTAGGCTGCTGGAGATGTTTTACCAGTCTATAGTAGCCAGTGTGGTGTTCTCTGTTGCAGCCTTCTAGGAAAGTACAAATTTATCAGAAAAACCTTCTCCGCAACACAACTGACTCTGAACACTCTGGATGCTGTTGAGGAAAACATGATGTTGGCAAAACTGGATGCCAATTTTTTGTGCAGGCTGTGGTGAGGTGTCCATGAAGTGAATGTATAAATGACTGGATGTTGGCACCAGCAGTGCACATTTGGTTCTTCATATATGCACATTTTCTTAAAGCAGCTGTTCTTCAAATGAAGGAAACCTGTATTTTAGATCATAGCTTCCATTTTGGGTCATGGGCTGCCGATGTTGGGTTGCGGTGACGGTGGCAATTATCTCAAGGGGGAACCGGGGAACGGGGGAATCCCGGGCGGGAACCCCCCCCCCCCAAACCCCCCCCGATTTGACGGTTGTCAGTGCTGGGTTTAGACTGGAAGAAATACCTGTTTTGCTGTGGATTCATCACAATCATGGAAATGTTCAGGAACTTTGCAGAAGATAAACTAGTTTTGCGTGGATTATAATGGTCCAGTGGTCTTTTAAGTTTCCCCAAGGGCTGTGTAAGTATCTGACAACTATGCTGAACCAATTGTTGTGACCTGACCTGTGAGACAGCAGTGCTAAGTACTGTGCCCCTATGTCTCAAATAACAAAAGACACAGATGGAATGTTAACTGCAAGCAAACCACAACAAATGGCCACAGACTAGCAACAAGCAGAAAAATATTTATATCATTGGGCCCACAGAGTTTGAATCTTCAGGGCACCGACTGGCCATGCCAGGCAGCATTCTTTGAAGTCATGCTCCATGTATCTGGCAAGTCTTTTATGCTTCTGATCTACCTGCACGGATGCTTCACACTTTTGTTTCTTCCATCAAAGAATGAAACGCAATGTGAGCAGTAATAAATCTTTTGTTATTATTATTTCTCAGGGTTTTGTGTGTTCTTTGAGGTTCATTTTAACTTGTCGGACCACTGCATAGCTAATTATGCATGCTTTCAGCTGATACAGTGTTATACTGCATACTGTTTAGTGACATCACGCATGCATGTATTCGCCGTATATTACTCACACAAGCATGAAGCAGATCAGACAGTGCCATAAAGTGTGATGTGGAGTACGTTGACAGCACACATGCGTCAAAGTTCTGTGCCATCTAACATGGCTGCTACAGCTCTGTGGTAGGTCATGATGTCCTCTCAAAGCATCATGAGACACTGAAAAAAGAAATTCGCCTAAGCTGGCTGCATGATGGATTTTCAGAAAATAATTTGGCAAACAAGGTCACTGGCAAACCCAGCAAATTTAGTGGGATAAATATTTTGGTGAATTTCGCCTGATCAAACCCTACACATGGACACGGAGTCAATTCAGGGACACTACACAACGGCAAAACAACATGGAAGTGATCCCATGTCCTGACAATTCAAACCACACTACAGTAATTTGAGGGAACATAAATGGTGCAATTGCATCACCTCTAATTAATACATGAAGAAATGACAAAAATCCTCCATTTAAAATTTGAATTCAACTTTTAATTAAAAAAAGAAATGTTATTTATATACACATGTAGTTTTACCTCATATAAACTACAAGATGTCTACAGATAGTCTTTTGAAATTACAAAGTGATCATTTGCAAAGAAAATGTCAAGTACAAAAGTGACACTCAATCTGCAGTCCAACCTGGCTAGAGGTGGCACATGGATCTAAACACATCCTATCAGTTATGACTCACATCTGGAATCTTCTGCAGGACATACTATAAGTATAATCACTTCATGATTACTGATGTTCAGAGACTACCAAGGATGAGGAATCAGAATACAGCGCTGTCTGGAACTTAATTTATTTGTCAGCCATTGCATGGACACATGCCAATAGACAGTCAGAAGCCAAGTAACCATTTTCAGCTTGCTACTTTCTGGCCCACATCTGAGGGATAATCTGCAGAGTGAACAAGTCGTCACTGTGGGATTTCTCTCTCTCCTTGAAAGTTACTACTCCTGGTATTTCTTCATTTCCCCTGGAAAGGGGTAGTCTGGGACAGTGTTGTAGTGCCCCATGAGGAATATTCCAATCGTTCCAATGGAGAAAAGCAGAATCGCAGCCCAGAAGCACACTTTGTCGATAACTTTGCCAATTAGGACCCAGCTCTCCATTTCCTGAAATAGATAAGGTCAGAGGCAGCTGTATGTTAGATTTTTGAAATCCACAGTGATAACACTTAAGTTATTTTCCTTCCACCTAGTATCCACCCATCCATCTATCCAGTGAAGCATCCTTATCTAGTTTTAAGGATGATTGGAGCTGGGTACTGTACCGCCAGCCTTGGGAGCAAGATTGGAACCCCCCTTGAATGAGGTACCAGCCCATCATTGGACACGCTCACATTCTCTGCATGAAACCTAATACACACACACTTTAGCTTAAAAGGGAAAAAAAGAGATAAAAGTCATTGCATTTCTTACAGTAGGCCCTATTGCCAAATCACTTATTCAGTTCAGGGTCACGAGGACTGCAGCTTAACCCAGAAGCATCAAGAACAATGTAGGAACCATCACAGAGCACATTCATTCACATCTGGCCCATTTACCCTTGTAATTGACCTGCCAGTTTTCTTAACATCCGTGTCTTTACAACAAAAGCTGGAATACCTAGAGACCCCTGCCACCGTACCACCCAGTAATTTAAGTTAAAATGTAAGAATAATAAATAGCTTAGAAAGCAGAGCTTTTACCAGAAATGGAAATACAAAAAAAAAACGTATGAATAAAATGATGGTAGTGGACCTCAGTTGTACACAATAAATTAATGTCTACTTTACTTGATATAGCATCTTTCTGTATTAAAAACCATCCAAGTTTCTTAACACAAACATCTGCAGTACACTTGTTTCTATTTATTTTCCACAACGGACCTCAGTGTGTGGCTGTAAGTCCACAAAGATCTCTCCTGGGTCCGCTGCTCTTTTCGATCTCCATGCTTCCATTAGGTCAGATTATCTCAAGGTATAACTTGAGCTACTACAACTATGCTGACACGCAAATGTATTTATCAGTAGCGCCTGATGACCCCGACTCTTTTGGTTCACTGACACAATGTCTTACTTTCTATTTCTGAATGGATGAGTAGTAATTTTCTCAAACTAAAAAAGGAAAAAAACTGAAATTTTAGTGATTGTCAAAAATGGATATAATGAGGGTATTAGAAATAAACTTGATCCATTAGGATTAAAAGTCAAGACATAGGTAAAGAATTCAGAGTAATTATTGACTCTGATGTATTATTCATATTATCAGGACAGCATTTTTTCACTTAAGAAATACAGCAAACGTTAGACCTCTTATAACTCTGCAAGATGCTGAGAAATTAGTTCACACTTTTGTTTTCAGTTGGCTAGATTACTGTAACACAGGACTACCCAAAAAAAGACATCAATCGATTACAATGAGTACAGAATGCAACTGCTAGAATCTTAACTAGGAAAAGAAAATCTGAGCACATCTTTCCAGTTCTGATGTCACTACATTGGTTACCTGTGTCATTTAGAATTGACTTTAAAATACTGCTTATGGTTTACAAAGCCTTAAATAATCTCACTCCATCCTATATCTCGCAATGCCTTTCACCTTACACTCCAAGTCGTAACCTTAGATCTTCAAATGAGTGTCTGCTTAGAATTCCAAGAGCTAAACTTAAAAGAAGTGGTGAGATGGCCTTCTGCTGTCATACACCTAAAATCTGGAATAGCTTAATGATAGAAATTCGCCAGGCTAATACAGTGGAGCACTTTAAAAAACTGCTAAAAACTCATTATTTTAAAATGGCTTTCTCATTGTTGCATTTTAGTGTAATCCTGATATTCTGTATATGCATTTAATTATCATTATCATTCTTGGTGGCTCCAAAATCCATACTAACCCCTACTTTCTCTGCTGTTCTTTTCCTGTTTTTTTGTGGTGGCAATCTGCGCCACCACCACCTGATCAAAGCTGATGGATTGAAGGACAGAGATCCACATGACCATCACCATCAAATTCTTCAATGTGAAGCCCGAAAACCACAAGGACTGATGAAGATCATTGATGTTAGGTAGAATGCCTTGAAGGGGCTGGGTGGTCTTGTGGCTTAGGAACCCCTGCAGATTTTTTTTTTCCCTTGTTTGTTTTTTCTGTCCTCCATGGCCATTGGACCTTACTTTTATTCTATGTTAATTAGTATTGCCTAATTTTATTCTTATATTTTCTCTTTTTTTTCTCTTTCTTCATCCTGTAAAGCACTTTGAGCTACATCATTTGTATGAAAATGTACTATATAAATAAATATTGTTGTTGTGTATTTAACCTACATCCCAGTGATTTACAGTCCAGTAACTTAGCAGCAAGAAATCTACGTTGGTGCTTCTATTCTAATTGTGTGCTTTTAAACATTTGCAAAGTGCAATGAAGAATCTGCAAGCAAAATATATAACTATTATTGGCATATGAACAACATAGTTGCTGGTTGCACAACCCAAAACCGTCTGGCACAACAAGATGGCCAGTTACATCCACTAGGTCATGTGTATGCACCTAAGGTATAAATGTGTCTGACAAGTATGAATGAGCACGTCCCACACAAGATAGTTAGCATCACTGACACTACCACCATCATGTTAGACATGCCTATAGTCACTCACGGAACTGAAAGCTCTCTTCCTGATTACTGGACAACAAACATTTCAAAAAGGTTTGCTTTCTGAAAAATTTGTGGAGATTATCATAATAGCTTCAAGCTGAATATAAATATAATTTCCAATTGACTGGATCACGTAGAAATTTGGAGAAATACAAAAGGAACTTTATTGAATTTAGAGTGTTTAATCGCTTAATGATGCTGATACATTGCATTATTTTGAGGCAAAAATGTTTAGGATGCCATGCTTCTCTTGTCAGTGCCAAACAAAAGATGGCCTGCACTGATGGATTCCATTTGTTCTGATACTGCTTTTCCATCACTGCAATGTTCTGGTGAAACCTTTCAACATGTTCCTCATAGACACACCAGGATTAGTAGGGAAGAAGTCCAAAATGTGAACGCTGAAAATGAATCTTAAGCAACATTTTGCACTTTGTGGTTTTGTATGCTTGAAGCATATTGTCAAGCAGCTGGACGTAGCTTAGTGTTTTATAGCAGCCAAGAAATTTTTCAAAATCATCCCGAAATGTCTTCAGTGTGATTTCCTCCAGATCCTTCAAATCACTTGTCATTAATCACATCTCTGACTAGTGGACCTACAAGAATGTCTTCCTTAATATCCATATCAGTTATTCATGGAAACATTTGTTTCAAAGGTTGAAATTTTTCACTTTCCTTGTTCAGCACTTTCAGAAAACTTTTTATCAGTCCAGGTTTTACATGAAGAGAAGGCAAAAATATTTTTGTTGGGTCAACAACTGGTTTATAGGCCACACATTTCTTACTTGGAACAGACTGCTAATGGAGCGGCCAGTTCTTTTCAAAGTAATGGGTCTCTTTGTTACGCCTGTCCCATTCACAAATGGCACAACAGTACTTGGCACATCCGAGCTACATTCCTAGTAGCAGTGCCATTATTTGTAGATCAGCACTGATGTTCCAGTTGTAGTTGTGTACTGTATATGTATGCTTATAATATGCCTATCGTATACCGTTTTATTGCAATCACCTATTTTTGTGATCTCCGATCATAACAGGCTTCTTCAAAGAAGTCTCCAATGTGCTAACTGATAGTGTACTTGACATAGTTAACTCATCATTAGATATGGGAGTATTTCCAGATTGCCTAAAGACTGCAGTCAGTAGTTAAACCCCTGCTTTAGAAAAGAAATTCAGACTCCTCTGTCCCTGACAGCGTTATACTTATTACTAACCTACCTTTTTAATGTAAAATTCTAGAAAAGACGGACTAAAGTACAGGAACTGCACTTCTTAAAGTAGTAAACGACCTGCAGTCTAAATGCTGACACAGGCCACATATCTGTTCTTGTTCTCCTAGATCTCTGCACAGAATTTGACAGCATAGACCACAGTATTCTCATATATCACCTTCGACAATAGGTAGGTCTCACAGGTAGTGTCTTAAATTTGTTTGTTGTCTTATTTAACAGCTAGAAAATTCTTTGTTAGTTGTGGTGATTGTATTTCAGAGGTCCATGATAACGTATACCACATACCACAAGGTTCTATTCTGGGCCTGGTTATTTTCAGTCTACATGTTTTCAAGATTATTTTGAAACACAAAGTGAGCTACCATAGTTATGTAGATGACACACAGCTTTACTCATCCATAACACCATGAAGACACTGAAGCTCTCTGACTCAATATGTGTCTTTCATGTTGGAATGGGTGAGTAGTAATTAACTCAAGCTAAATAAAAAAAATAAAAAATAAATCTTAAAATGGATGGTCTTAGAAATAAACTCGATTCCCTACCAATAAAAGTCAAGGTAGAATAAAGAATTTATGGTGTAATCGTGGACCCTGGCCTAAACTTTAAATCATGCATTAACAAGATTACTAGCAATGCATTTTTCCAATTAAAGAATATTGCAAAAGTGAGACCTCTTAAAACATTGTAAGATGACAAAAAATTAATTCACGCTTTTATTTTTATTTTACTAGATTACTGTAATGTACTCCTAACTGGACTAACTAAGAAACGCGTCATTCGGCTGCAGTTAGCCCGGAATGCAGTAGCAAGAATCTTAACTAGAAAATGAAAATCTGTGGACATCTCTCCAGTTTAGCGTCATTACCCATTGGTTACCCATGACATTTAAAATTGACTTTAAGAAACTACTAATTGTAAACACATAGGTTTAAATATTCTTGCTCTTTCCTACATTTTGAAGTGCCTGTCCTCCTACACTCATATGTCATAACCTTACATCTTCTATTGGGGGTCTGCCTATTATTCCAAGAGCTAAGCATAAAAGAAGTGGTGAGGCGGCCTTCTGCTATTATGCACCAAAACTCTGGAATACTTCACCAATAAGAAATACGTCAGGCTAACATTGTGGAACATTTTAAAAAAACTCCTAAAAACACACTTTTTAAATTTTGCCTGTTTCATGGCTACAGTTTAGTTCTAATCATAATAAACTAGAGATGCAAAGAATGATCATATTCTTCAATGAATTTGTAATCATTATTAATCTCTGCTTTTTCTGTGCTGATGTTCTGCTCCACCACCATCTGATCTAAGAACTGGTGAACAACCTGTGATGTTTAAATGAAAAAACATACCCCAACTTTCAACACGACCCACTGTTTCAAATCCTCTAAGATGAAACCTAAAAAAACAATACAGGACAACGTACATACATATACAGTCATATGAAAAAGTTTGGGAACCCCTCTTAATTCTTTGGATTTTTGTTTATCATTGGCTGAGCTTTCCTTTTAATATATGATATACCTTATGGAAACAGTAATATTTCAGCAGTGATATTAAGTTTATTGGATTAACAGAAAATATGCAATATGCATCATAACAAAATTAGACAGGTGCATACATTTGGACACCCCAACAGTTTTATTACATCAATACTTAGTTGAGCTTCCTTTTGCAAATATAACAGCCTCTAGACGCCTCCTATAGCCTTTGATGAGTGTCTGGATTCTGGATGGAGGTATTTTTGACCATTCTTCCATACAAAATCTCTCCAGTTCAGTTAAATTTGATGGTTGCTGAGCATGGACAGCCTGCTTCAAATCATCTCATAGATTTTCGATGATATTCAAGTCAGGGGACTGTGACGGCCGTTCCAGAACATTGTACTTCTCCCTCTGCATGAATGCCTGTGTAGATTTCGAACTGTGTTTTGGGTCATTGTCTTGTTGGAATATCCAACCCCTGCGTAACTTCAACTTTGTGACTGATGCTTGAACATTATCCTGAAGAATTTGTTGATATTGGGTTAAATTCATCCGACCCTTGACTTTAACAAGGGCCCCAGTCCCTAAACTAGCCACACAGCCCCACAGTATGATGGAACCTCCACCAAATTCACCAGTAGGTAGCAGGTGTTTTTCTTGGAATGTGGTGTTCTTCTTCCGCCATGAAAAGAGCTTTTTGTTATGACCAAATAACTTAATTTTTGTCTCATCAGTCCAAAGCACTTTATTCCAAAATGAATCTGAATTGTCTAAATGAGCATTTGCATACAACAAGCAACTCTGTTTGTGCAGAAAGGGCTTCTTTCTCATCACCCTGCCATACAGATGATCTTTGTGCAAATTGTGCTGAATTGTAGAACGATGTACAGATACACCATCTGCACCATCTTGCAGGTCTTTGGAAGTGATCTGTGGGTTGTTTGTAACCATTCTCACTATCCTGCGCAAATGCCGCTCCTGTATTTTTCTTGGCCTGCCAGACCTGCGTTTAACAGCAACTTTGCCTGTGGCCTTCCATTTCCTGATTACATTCCTTACAGTTGAAACTGACAGTTTAAACCTCTGAGGTAGCTTTGTGTAGCCTTCCCCTAAACCATAATACTGAACAATCTTTGTTTTCAGATCTTTTGAGAGTTGCTTTGAGGATCCCATGCCGTCACTCTTCAGAGGAGAGTCAAAGGGAAGCACAACTTGCAATTGACCTCCTTAAATACCTTTTCTCATGATTGGACACACCTGTCTATGAAGTTCAAGGCTTAACAAACTAATCCAACCAATTTGGTGTTGCAAGTAATCAATACTGAGCAGTTACATGCATTCAAATCAGCAAAATTACAACGGGACCCAAATTTTTGCACAGCCAGTTTTTCACATTTGATATAATTTCATACAACTAAATACTACTTCACTAAAAATCTTTGTTCGGAAAACATCCCAGTATTGTGATGTTCCTATGAAATGAAAGACATACCACTGTTATCTTTTTTGTTGAAAGTAGAGTAAATTATTATGCAGGCTGAGAGGGGTTCCCAAACTTTTTCATATGACTGTATGTTAAGTAGAATGCCCAGTGAGGTCTGGGTGGTCTTTTGGCCTTGGAACCCCCGCAGATTTTATTTTTTTCTTTCCAGCATATTGGGAGTTGTTTTTTTTTTTCTCTGTCCTCCTAACCATTTGACCTACTCCTATTTTTTGACATTTTATAAAGCACTTTAAGTTACATTCTATGTATCAAAGTGTGATATAGAAACAAATGTTGTTGATGATGATAGGAAAATTTAAAGGGGAGTTCACATCCCAAAGTGTTGAGGAAGCAAAATCTTTATTGTCCAGTGTAATCTAGGGGTCCTGAAATCGCAGTGTCAATGTATGCCTTCAGGGTCTCCTGTAGTTGTAGAGATCTGAATGTCAGTGCCAGTCTCTCAGGGTCTTGCATTATCTAAGTGCTACTTGCACATGAAACGAAGAGAAAACATTTTAACTTTGTAACATGTTTGCATGAATCTTTCACTCGATTGTCTGGTTTTCCTCCTTAACTGTACCCTCAGAAATACTAAAATAAATACTAGCCAATCATCTTGATACAGTACTGCACAATAAGAAAGAGAGGATATGCCTACTGACTGATATAATTATTCTATATGATGCGAATGTCTTGCTGAAAGAGTCTGAGAAGTTCAACAAATAAAGAGACCCTGAAATCAAGATCAGTGTGACGATGAATGCCAAGACAAGAGTGGTGCCAGTTAAAGTGAGAGGATGAGGAACACTCAAGAAAGGTTTCAACAAGTACTTTTGAATGTTTCCAGGTCATGCAAGGCCAGGTAGTGAAGTGCAGAAGATTGCACTTATGACCACTAAACCCGTACTCAGAAAAGTGCTTAAGCAAATCGCTTTTGTCACACGTTGATATCTGGATTCACCAGAAACTGTCAAAAAGGCGAGAAAATCAAAAAGTGGAACATAACAATGATAATAATAATAACAATTTAGAAGATGACTTAAACCTGAACTGGATTGTTTGGGCAGGGGTGTACCAGACAAGGCCCATTATAAGGCAACACCTAGATGCATTATATGGATTATCACCAATTCACTTCCAACCTCAGACTGATCATCTGAGGCTGAGCAAGTCATGGCTGGAGGTTCATTTATGGAAATATAGAAGTAATTATAGTGCATAATTGATATTTGTAATTCACTTTGAATAAAAGTGTCATATAAAACTAATTACTTTAGTTATATGTATTCACAAAACATTAGTACCCCAACAGATCTTTCATGATGGAGAATAGGAAACCATCTTAAAAGATGTTGACAGGTAGACAGCAAAAAACCTGCCTTCTCATTTTCCAGACATTCAGAAGGAAACATATTGTGACTCACCGATCCAACGTCATTCTGCTCCTTGGTACTTTCAGCAATGAAGTTGCAGGCATCAGCACACTCCTTGATATGGGGGGCCATGTGTGCCAGGCTCTTGTAGAGGTTGGCTGTGGTGCCCACGTCTACACCATCCCCTGTAGAGAAGGTTACACAAGTTGATTAAGTCCATAAATCTAAACATTCAGCAGCTCTCCAGGGCTCACCTCGGATGAAATGTTCGTATTTTTTGTCTAACTGCTCTATTTTTTTATTCACACCAAACAAATAACTAGAAAGCAGAGAACTCAGTCAGGCAAGGCATTGCGTGAATAATGGAGTCTGGATGATTTGGTGAACATCAGGGTGCTATTTCAATCCCCACTACTGACCTACTATTTGCTCGGAGCTAAGATATTAATAGTAAATGAGTAATAGTTGCATTTTTAAGCATCTCAACTAAAGTGTTACCAAAGTGACTCTTTTCCTGTTATGGATGGCAGGGTGAGATAAAATCATCAACCACAAAAATATAATGCACACTTTCAGAGACTACTATAAATCCCTATACTACCGAGATTAAAGAAGACAATACACAATCTAATGCATTTCTGGATACATTACAAATACCACAAATAGACACTTTTAGTGTGGAGGAACTTGATAAACCTCTGGCATTATCAGAATTACTAGATGCTATAAAGTCACTTCAAGGCGGAAAAGCAGCAGGCCCTGATGGCTACCCTACAGAATTTTACAAGAAATTCTCCGCTCAGCTAACTCCCCTCTAGCCAAGCACTAATCACCGTTTTTCCAAAACAAAATAAGGACTTATTACAATGCGCATCATACAGACCAATTTCACTTCTGAATAATGACGTTAAAATACTCTCTAAAATCATAGCTAGAAGGATGGAGAAAGTGTTCCCCTTGGTAATATCACAAGATCAAACTGGATTTATCAGGAGCCGACACTTATCTTCAAATCTTTGACGCCTGTTTAATGTAATATACTCACCAACTAAATCAAATACCCCAGAAATATCATTATCATTGGATGCAGAAAAAGCATTTGACATGACTGAATGGAAATACCTTTTTACTACATTGGAGAAGTTTGGGTTTGGCCCGAACATTTGTGCATGGATCAAATTACTGTATACTAACCCAGAAGCTTCAGTTTGTATCAACAACATTTGTTCAGACTACTTTAAACTAGAACGTGGTACTAGACAAGGATGCCCCTTGTCACCGCTACTGTTTGTAATTGCCATTGAACCACTGGCAATACATTGTCGAAATACTGATCAGATAAAGGGGATTATTAGAGAAGGACTGGAACAGAAAATTTCATTATATGCAGATGATATGGTACTGTATATATCAGACCCAGAAAATTCTGTGCCTGCAGTCTTAACAGCACTCACAGAATTTCAAAAGATCTCTGGTCTCAGAATTAATCTGAATAAAAGTGTACTCTTTCCAGTGAATTCTCAAGCATATAATATTAGATTAGACACCCTACCTTTTATCATTGCAGAACAGTTTAAATACCTAGGGGTAAACATCACAAGTAAACATCAAGCTCTTTATCAACAAAATTTCGCCGTCTGCATGGAAAAAATTAAGCAAGACTTGCATAGATGGTCAACCCTTTATCTCACACTAGCTGGAAGAATTAACACTGTTAAGATGAATATTCTTCCTAAGCTCCTTTTTATATTTCAAAACATTCCAATATACATTAATAAATCATTCTTTAAGCAATTAGATTCAACAATAACCTCATTTATTTGGAACTCAAAACATCCACGCATCCAAAGAGCGACCCTACAAAGACCTAAGGCAGAAGGTGGCATGGCTCTACCTAACTTCCAGTTTTATTACTGGGCAGCAAATATACAAGCTATAAAAACCTGGACACAAATAGAAGAACATACACAGGTTTGGTCCGCAATAGAAGTAAAATCCTGCAGTACTTGTTTGTATTCTCTGCTCTGTGCTCCAATAAACACACGTTATTGGCAATACACTAATAACCCAATTGTGCTTCACTCACTTAGAATATGGAACCAATGTAGAAAGCATTTTAAGATGGAGAAGCGTCTATCTGTGGCACCTCTGCAAGAGAACCACCTGTTTCAACCTACGCAAACATATGCAGTTTTTAATATCTGGAAAAAATTTGGAATTAACTTGCTTAGAGATCTTTATATAGACAACGTCTTTGCATCCTATGAACAATTACATTCCAAATTTAACATTCCAGCTGCACATTTCTTTCACTATCTTCAAATCAGGAACTTTGTTAAACATAACTTTCCAGATTTTCCTCATCTTGCACCCTCATCCATGCTGGAGAAAATATTGCTCAATCTCAAGGACTCAGACACCATCTCTGCAATATATAAAATCATTTTACAGTCCCTACCTTTCGAAGATCCAAGAGGACACTGGGAAAAAGATCTCTCAATTAATATATCAGAAAAGGAGTGGAAAGTAGCAATGCAGAGAATTCACTTGCGCTCCATATGCGCAAAGCATACAATTATACAACTCAAAATTATATATCAAGCACATCTGTCTCATCTAAAACTCTCCAAAATGTTTCCAGGGCATGATCCAACCTGCGAACGCTGCAACCAAGTCCCAGTCTCACTGGGTCACATGTTCTGGGCCTGCACCAAATTAACATTATTCTGGACCAAAATTTTTAATTACCTTTCGGACAGTCTTGGTCTCACAATTCCTCCTATCCCATTAACAGCTGTGTTTGTGGTTCTTCCAGATGGGTTTAAAGTGGAGAAAGACAAACAAATTGTGATTGCATTCACTATACTTTTGGCATGCAGACTTATTCTGCTAAACTGGAAGAGCCCAAACTCTCCTCTTTTAAGTCAGTGGGAAACCGATGTGTTATACTATTTGAAATTGGAAAAAATCAAATACTCAGTTAGAGGATCCGTACAGACTTTTTTCAAAACATGGCAGGATCTAATCGGTAATATTTTAAAATAAGCTCTTAAAGCACAGAGGAAGCAGTTATTTCCATATTTTTTTGTTTTCTGCATTCATCTCTATTGGCTTATAAAATTTATTAATTTAGGTATGTTTACAAGCCTTAAATTTCACACCGTTTGCCTTGCTCTCTCTCAGGGGTGGAGATCGATTTGTCCTTAACTCAATTTTTCTTTTTGTAAAAAATTGATTGATTTGTATGGATTGCAAAAAAATTAATAAAACTTAAAAAAAAAAAAAAAAAAAAAAAGTTGCATTTTTAAGCATCTCAGCTAAAGTGTTACCAAAGTGTCTCTTTTCCTGTTATGGATGGCAGAGTGCTACAGCAGGACACATTCATATTTCATCATGTCAGAACTCCAGTTCAATTTTAGCACCCTGAAAATATTTCATTACTAGCAATACTAAATCAACACTAAATTAGCACTGTGATGAACTGGCATCCCATCCAGAGTTTGTCCCTGCTACTCCCAATATAGGCTTCGAATTTGCATCTACCATACTAGAAAAAGGGAGCAGTGAAGAGTTGCTCTCCAGTGGCACAGTGGCTGGGGAACCGAACTATAAATGACATGGATGTTGGTTCAGTCACCATCTTTCATTCTCCAGGTGATGCAGACTTTTAACCTAGCCAGTTGTATATATAATTATATAAAATGTATCCTGCTGTTTGAAGTCACCTTGAGATTTGGGGCTGTGACAACAGAGAGAATGAGATCATGATAACAAATGGCTGAAATTAAGCTCCTGTACGTTGCTTCTTTGGGCTCAGTGTCCACCATGTTGTGGGATAAAGAGCTCAAGAATATGGGAGGTCTGATAAGTAGGGTGCGCACCTGCACACCAAACACCCAGACCCAACCAAACCACACAGTCACAGACTCAAGGAAAGAAGTTTTTAATTTAAACAATACATTCTATACGTTTCTGTGACCATATAAATTAGTCAAAGTTCAGTTCCATTTCATTTCTTTCCTTCCTTTCCTGTTCTCTTTTTTTCCCACCTCCACTCTCCTTCGAGCAGGCCTTGTCCACCTCCTCTCAACACAGGCCCCCTGATGTAGAGGAGGTGGCTTCTTTTATGCTGGATTTGGGAGTACTTCTGGTGACCACAGCAAAGCAAAATTGGAAGCACTTTCAGACCAGGTGGAAGCATTCCAAAGCAGCGGGGGTGTTCCTCTGCAGCTCCCCCTGGTGGCACCCCAGTACCCCATCAGGGCTGACCCTAAGGACTACAGCTCTCAATATGCCCAGTGGTGTGCTCCACCAGAGGGATGCTGCCAACCAGTGTATATGGAGAATATATGACCCCAAGAAGCAGTCTTCCTCTGCCCTTCCATTATGGACTCATGGATGGAAAAGGTACCAGCAACCACTCCAGCTAGGATGTGTGTCCTTCCACATCTCATAATAGAAAGGCTGCCCACCTGAACTCAAAGAATGTGTGTAACAAGCATGGCCTACCAGGGCAAACTAGAGGGATTATATTGTTCCTGGATGGCCTCAGAGCTAATAGGATTACCAAAAGGCTTGTGCTAGGGACAGATTGCTTTGCATGCTGTTAGTGTGAACTTCACCAAGAGAAGTAAAGCATAACTTAAGGCCAGTGCTTCTTGACCTTGGTCTTCAGAGGTCTCATTTGTTTTTATCTTTCTGAATATCTTCACTAAGTGCATACTTGCCTTTGTAGTTTGTTCGCTCAGCCAGTGGATTCAAAGTAAAGCAAGGGTGTCAAACACTACACATGGCTGTCTCTTTTGTAATCTGTCATCCACAAAGGTTCAGGTCTGATAGCTTGGGTTTGTGCGACTATATAGAGAAGTAAAACCCAGGCTGCAATCCATTTGTAATGACAATAGAAAATCGAAAATCAGACCAATATAAATGGATAAGTTTTCATCACGGACTTTACTCTGTGGCACTGATTAGCTGAGACAGCCTCCTTAACATAGCAGCAGGAAGAGGTGATTTTTGCGGCCCACTAGGTGGCACTGTTTCACTTGCAATGTTCAAGGCCCAACTGATTTTAAAGATCCAGGGCAGGGTGATTAAAACATACAGTTTGATCGAGTTCATGTAAAGAATACAGTGAAACTCTTACTTGAACATTGATGTTGGTGTCACAGTTGGTCATGTATTCATTTGTCTGTTTTAAATTTACCACTAACCACATGCATTTCAGAAGAGGTCATCCACCTGAAGCTACAGTGAGGATATTTGAGCCTGGCCAGTACTTGGATGGGTGACCATCTAGGAAAAGCATGGGCTGCTGCTGGAAGAGGTGTTGGTGAGGCCAGCAGGGGGCATTTACTCTGTGGTTTTAAAGTGTATCCCAATGCCCCAGTACACTGAAATATAAAACTAAAGTTCCTGATTCTGTGTGCTCATAAAAGGTACCCGGGCATCTTTCGTAAAGAGCAGAGTGTATCCCAATGTCAAGGTTAAAATGCCATCCATGGCCTAATCGTTCCGGCCCCCTAATCATCCTTTGTCTCTAATAGGCTATCTATCACCACTTCACTACCTAACAGCTCATGTGTGGAGAGTGTACTGGCACAAAAATGGCTGCCGTTGCATCATTCAAGTGGATACTACGCATTAGTAGGGTTGCAGTGGTTCCCCATTCATTTAAAAAAATGACTGTCCTCAACCAATTAATTTGGTATGGGAGAAATGAGCTTTCTGTTCTAAAACCACAGCACAACTGTACTATGCATGGATGAAGTATGCAGACTGCATATATGTTCTTATCGTCGATGTATATAAAATGCTATGGTCTTTTTCTCTGTCATGCAATCATTTGCAGACTAAAGGGGGATAGAACCTTGATCTTTGTCTTAATAGAAAGCGTATGATCTGATCTGTTTTGGGACTTTAAACAATATTAGGTAGTGGCAACCTGGTGGCCATCACCTGTGGTCACGTGTTTACTGCAAAGTGATTGGCAGACCAAGTAATAACCACAATGATGGTAGAGGTAAGAAGAGCAAAGACATCTGCTGAGTGTCAAGGATGTTGTAGAAGGCTCATAAGTTGTGGAAATTCAATAAAATGTTAGGTTTAGGCAACCTGGTAACCAGAAAAGTTTATTGTAATAAAAGAATGGTTCCCGCAAGCCCTAATGCTGATAACCTCTCAGGACAAGGCACATATGTGTTCAGAATTCGTAATCAATTTTTAAGTTTTGTGTTTATTGATCACAGAACAACAAAGTTTATAAAACATAAATAAAGGGTGGCAAAGTGACTTGAGGTAATGAACTTACAGTGAAGTGATTGCAAAACCAAAATGATAACCACCACAATGGTAGAAAGATAAAGACGAGAGTGTGACATCTGCTGAATGTCAAGCATATTGCAGTGATTAAGTAACGAAGAATGGGAAAGAATAAGAAAACAAGATGCTGAACTACATTGACAAGTAAGAAGCAATCCTAACTACAGAGCAATTGAGAAGCAGACAAACAAGACAGTTCATAAGTTGGCAAGACAAAGTCCAAGATACACAATACAGAAATGCACCAGAGACAGAAATGCCTGGTGACAAGCAAGAAGATTGTCAAATAGTTGAAACTTCCAACTATATGAAAGCATTGCTTTTACATCCTTACATCAATATTTTTGTAGACCACTACCTACCAAAGTTACATGTGATCGATGTCAAGCTGTATTTTTTCAAGATGAAAACAAAAGAACGTGTTGCTGTAAATGAACCACCAGAAAATAATAAAATGCATTATGAGTTCTACAGGAAATGAAGAAGTGTCTATTTAGAAAACACAAATATCATTATCTTCAACTTGTTTTGTATTTGTATTTTACATTAGGATAAAATATTCTGTATTTCACTAGTTATTAAAAATTTGATGACACTTCTATCCCAATTAAACTTACTGTTCATGATGAGGATACAGTACAGCTGCTTGCAGATATTTTTAAAGATGGTGAAGTAACTACTAAGAGTCACACCAAGTGTCACATAAGGGAATTAAACCAGCAACATTGTGGTTTACAGTCCAGGGGCCTCATATATAAACGGTGAGTACGCACAGAAATGTTGCGTAAGAGCATTTCCACGTTCAAATCACGATGTATAAAACCTAAACTTGGCGTAAAGCCACGCACATTTCCATGGTAGCTCATACCCCAGACTGGCAACACCCAGCGTCAAAGCAGTGCTTTTGTTCTAGTGTGGTTTCCCTCTTTTTCAGATCCACATCCCTGATGCGGCTTTATAAATACACTGAAATTAACCGCATATTGTTTATTAGTTTAATGCATCTGATTGTAATTAACCTGTAACAATATGATGGTCCAAAGAATGGTCAAACTGTTCTAAATACCATAGCTGCTTTAGCGTTGTTACTCTCACTGCACCTTCTTCTTCTTTCAGCTGCTCCCGTTAGGAGTTGCCACAGCGGATCATCTTTTTTCATATTACTCTCACTGCACCACTCGGAGTATTTATATCACTGTATCTGTGTGTGAATCACAGGAGTACAGCAGCTGATCGGAAAGAGAATTATCGGTATACAGCATCTAGTACACGCTGCCTCAGTCATTCGCTATTTGAACTGCTCTCATCTGACCAACGCTTCAGAATCTTTCCTGTTCAGACCTTGCGGTCCACAAACAGTTTCATCCCAAGAACTATACATGCACTCAACCAGTCCATCAAGTGCTCCTTGTAGAACTGTTTGTACTTGCAAGTTTACAGTGAGGTAATTGTACTTATGATACAGTTATAATATTGCACAACCTGAGCCACTTTATAAAGCGTGTATTTACATATGATGACAATATCATTTTTAAGATGAAATGCAGCAAAATATATTTATTATATTATACAGATAAAACTTTAATTTTAACTCCACAGTGCCGCAGCACTAGAGAGGAGCTTGAGCTTTGATCACGGTTTGTTCCTGCCTTGCGATGTATTCTTGCTGTGGCTGGCGCGACACTGGAAGGATAGATGGATAGAATAATTAAACATTATGAAGATATTTTAATGTTCCTTAAAAGTTTTGAAGAATTGGTGTTCTAAGCTTACAGATGGCTTAACGTCTATTACAGAGCTGATTGTGTGGCCATTGGGTATTTGGAGAAAGAAAAGGAAGGACAGGAATTGGAGGTTAGTATGTTTGAAAAAGACAGTACTTCTGTAATAAAGCATTTCATCAAAGGTCGCACATGGTGCAGCAAGCATCTTGCGTGAGACATGAACAATCAGTGTGCCATCGTGTTCCCATGTTTAATAACATGCTTTAACTCCTATCACCATGAAAATGATATCACATATACTTCTCAGTATTTGAATTATTCAGAGAGCTGTAATATTACAAATGTAATGGATTCTGTGTCTTGTCAGAGGAAGAGAAAGCCCGGAAGCACGTAGTGATTCACACACGTAGAGCACAGATTTATCTGATCAAATAAAAAACAAAGCATTTAACGTGCTACTTTAGTTACGATGGAATTTGAGAAACTAGTAAATAAAACGATTTTAAGATGAAGTTTATGATGTTCTGCTTTAATGACAAAATAAACTACGTGATTAAAAGTGGCAATTTCGAGATTAAAGTTGACATTTTGTGCTTTTTTCCCCACTGTATCCATTTTTTTTTCTGTACCTTAATAAGCTTTTATATGACACTCAGACAGTGAGCTACGACTCACCTTTTCACGGTGACTTTGATATGTGACAACTTCTTTTTTATTTCGGGCACTGTGCGACTTTGTGAACTTGAGCTTTCAAGTTTCTCCGTCACGCTATGTCACTCGATTGACTTCCTTTTGTTGTTTAAACCATTGTTCAAACCAACAAATAGTACGTTTTTCTTTGCCTCAAGTTGGTATTCGCTGAAATTCTTCTATTTTCCCTCGTACTTTTGCCATTGCCTTTTCACAGAACACTGAGCTTAAGGGCGATTTATATTGATTTGCATATTCAAAGAGGCATAATTCTGGGAGGAGTTGGGGCGTGGCAGCAGGCGCGTGCACGTGCATTAATTTCCATGTTGACCGGGATTTATGTAGCGGAAGAATGTGGAAGTTGGCGAACGGACATATTTATGCATCTGGATTTTTTTGTGCGTAAGTACATTTCCGCTTTTTCTTACATCATGTTATAGTGCGAATTCTACACATGGCATTATGCATGAGGCCCCAGGTCTTGACACCTACACCACACTGCCTACATCCATCCATCTACATAACAGGTGTATCCAGTGCAAGGTTGTGAGGTACTGCCTACATGTGCACATAGAAACTTCTGATATCTACAGTGTACATTACAGTGACTTTAAAACTAAACTGAGCTAGTACATTGTGGCACAGCAGTTAGTGTTCCAGGTATGTAGTTAGACTCCTGGGTAGTTCACTATGGAAGGAAAATAGTAAGCCCAGATTAAAAACAAAAGAGTTATGCGTACCAAACACTTGTATGTTAAAGTAACAGATATGTGTTTGCCTTGTGGTGGACTGGCACCTTGTCAAGTCTTTTTTCCTGCCTTGTGTGTCTTACTACTAGAATAGGTTCCCTGAAAAACCATAAAACTGAACTAAGCAGGTGCTGAAAAAAATAAAAAGATGTATGGATGCATATTATTACTGCCTGGTCCTCAAACATTATGTTGAATTCCTGGACCTTTCACTCTTTGTGTGTAGTTTGCACAGTCTCCTCCTTTTTCCCCAAGTTTTCTCCCTGACTTGTTTTCAAAATTGACATGTATTTCAAGGGTAATTGTCCAAAAAAGTGAGAGTGAGGGTATGAGTGATTGCTGGTCCTTGTCTTCTGGCACCTAAGGCCCTGCAATGAACATAGAAGACTAAAAAAAGGATAAATTAATTCATTTACAGCTGTTCTTGTGATTCAGTTGGACATGTCACATCACTTTGACCCTTCGTTTGATTCCTGGCTGGATGACTTCACTGTGACGTTTACACCAAGTTGTTCCAAACTCTCAAGAAGCTCTTTCTGATCTGACTGGCAACTGTACATAATTTTGGGATTGTGTTTAAGTGTGCTTTGTAGAATTTCTGCATTCCATCTATCCTGGAATCATGCTGCCGGGACAACAGATGGATAGATGGGTGAACTCCTTTCAAGAAGACCACTCATCTGTCATTTTAAAGGGGGCAAACAACCTTCTACAAACATGCTGCTTAGCAGTGCCCAAAAGACAGTGTTACGATAGTCCTACATTAAAAGTTAGGAACCACCACACATAAGGGTGTCCAAACTAACATGGAGAAAAATGCGTGTGAAACATAAAACAGTGGGTTTGTCCTTAAAATGTGGCTCCCTTAGCCCTTTTGTTACTTCCTTTTAGACACATTGCTACTAGTGTGCTGTTGTTCTCAGTGTATTTCAACTCCCGTGCAGGGAAAGCTGAGCTGATCAGAAGGCCTCCACCGCCCCCAACCTTTCCTTCTAACTGCCACTTGCTTGCTTAAGGAGACAACAGTAGAATTGAAATCTCAATGCAAACAAAAGCGAAAGTGACAGGGGAGCCGCCAGGAGGAGGAGGAGGGGGCGGCATGTCCCTGAAATAGCACATCTCCTACTGATACCAAAATGCCTCCATAAGCTCCAGAGGCACAGCGCGGCCTGGTGGCCATAACACAATTATAAATGTGCACATGCTTGTGGAGGAAACACGATGAGGAAAAGCCATCTCATTCTAACTGGGCACAGTCCTCTGAGGCTGGACCTGACCATGCCAGAGAAGCCCAGGCCATAACTTAAAAATTGAACCTTTGATCAACTGGCTCAGTTGTTCACTTAGAAAACTCCCCAGCGTGACTTTCGAAAACATGCTTGTGTTGTTAATTACGAGTCTTCTTGATTTAGATCAGTCACTGCTTTTCTGTCATTTCAGAGGAACCACCACTTACATGTATTAATACATTTCTTATCATTCATTGCCACATTTGCTCACCAGAAATGTATTTCATTTCAGACTTTTTTGTTACAAAAGTGACCCACACTACACCCAACTAGTCCATTGTTTTAGGAAATGTCTCTTTCATTGCTTCCTGTTTGGTTGTCTGCACCATGAAAGCCACTGACTTTTTGTTTCTACAGATGTTCTACTTCCCGAAGATCAGACTGAGGCAACTGCCAACGTACCTCTGTTAGTAGCCAAGAGCCAAGTACTGGAGAACTCTGGTGAGACCTGCCTGATTTACCACTATGGGTCCTTCTCCACAGATCTGGGGCCTCATGTATAACGCAGTGCGTAGAATTCACACTATAACATTGCGTAAACACAAAAGCCGAAATGTGCTTACGCACAGAAAAATCCAGATGCAGGAATCTGTGCGTACTCCAAATTCCACGTTCTTCCGCTACATAAATCCCGATCAGCGTGAAAAGTAACGCTCGTGGACGCACTTTATGTAGCGCCCCAACTCCTCCCAGAATTACGCCTCTTTGAATATGCAAATCAATATAAATCGCCCTTAAGCTCAGCCTTCTGTGAAAAGACAATGGGAAAAGCAAGGGGGAAAATAAAAGAATTTCAGTGAATACCAAGTGGAGGCAAAGGAAAAACATACTATTTGTTTAATTAAACCGTGGTATAATCAACAAAAAGGAAGTTGATCGAGTGACATAGCGTGTTGGAGAAACTTGAAAGCTCACGTTCACAAAGTCACACAGTGCTGGAAATAAAAAGAAGTCACATATCAAAGTCGCCGTGAAAAGGTGAGTTGTAGCCCACCATCTGAGCTTATTAAGGTACAGACAAAAAAAAAAATAGGCACACACTGGGAAAAAGCACGAAATGTCGACTTTAATCTCGAAATTTCCACTTTAACATGTAGTTTTATTTTGTCATTAAAGTAGAACATCATAAACTTCATCTTAAAATCATTTAATTAACCAGTTTCTCAAATCACATCGTAATTAAAGTAGCACGTTAAATGCTTTGTTTTGTATGTGATCTTCTATGTGCTCTATGTGTGTGAATCACTACTTGCTTCTTAAACTGGCTCTTTTTCTCCAACTGGACACAGAATCCATTACATTCGTGATATTACAGCTCGCTGAATAACTAAAGTACTGAGATGTATATGTGATATTTTAATGATGATAGGAGTTAAAGCACGTTATTAAACATGGGTTTCACAGCACAGCGATTGTGTGCGACCTTCGATGAAATAATTTATCTGCCCTGGGCAGAGGAAGAATTGGTGGCCCCTTCACCCGTCAATGTCAATACAGTATCTTATGCACGGTGGATGGCCACGTCCGTTGCGGACACTGCATAGCCGCCTTGTGCTCATGACACAAGCATTTAACTTTTGCCGAAATTTGTCGCTGCATTTTTAGCTGTGTTGTTATTTTCTCTTTCTGTTTTATATTCAATATATATTGGCGTAGCCGCCACTGCAGTCCATGCTTTTCTTTCTCCAAGTAATCGATCGCCACACAATCAAGCTCTGTAATAGACGTTAAGCCATCTGTAAGCTTAGAGCGCCGATTCTTCAAAACGTTTAAGGAACATTGAAATATCTTCGTAGTACATGTTTAATTATTCTATCCTTCACAACAGTCCCAGTGAAGAATACAGATTTAAATGAAGTTAAAGTTTTATCTGTATAATATAATAAACATATTTTGCTGCATTTCATCTTAAAAATGATATCGTCATCATATGTAAATACGCGCTTTATAAAGTGGCTCAGGTTGTGTAATATTATAACTGTAGTGCAAGTTTACAGTGGAGTGATTGTACTTATAAGTACAAACAGTTCTACAAGGAGCAATTGATTAAGTGCATTTAAAGTTCTTGGGATGAAACTGTTTCTGAACCGCGAGGTATGTACAGGAAAGGCTTTGAAACGTTTTGCCGTGGCTGAGGTAGCGTGTGCTTGAAGCTGTATCCCGATAATTCTCTTTCCGATCAGCTGCTGCTGTGATTCACACTCAGATACACTGATATACTGTAAATACTCCGAGTGGTGCAGTGAGAGTAATATGGAAAAAGATGATCCGCTGTGGCAACTCCTAATGGGAGCTGATGAAAGAAGAAGAAGAAGAAGAAGAAGAAGAAGAAGGTGCAGTGAGAGTAACAATGCTAAAGCAGTTATGGTATTTGGAATGCTATGGCTATTCCCTGGATCATTATATTGTTACAAGTTAATTACAATCAAATGCATTACACTAATAAACAATATGTGGTTAGTTTCAGTGTATTTATAAAGCCGCGTCAGGAAAATAAGGTGTAACCACACAGTAACAGTAGCATTGCTTTGATGCTGGGTGCCGCCAGTCTGCAAAACCGAGCGGAGAACTTGCGTACGACAAGGTATGAGGTACCATGGAAATGTGCATGGCTTTACACCAAGTGTAGGTTTTATATATCGTGATTTGAACGTGGAAAAGTTCTTACGCAACATTTCTGTGCGTACGCACCGTTTATACATGAGGTCCCTGGATATTGTTCATAAGTGATGTCCTTGCACATAAAGTTTCTACAGAAATTAATTTGCAGAGTGGTTAGGTGAAATAATGTGCAATTACTAAGTATTAGAGTGAAATTCTGCATGGTAATGATTTTACATTTTGTGGGTGATGGTATATTCATGTTTTTGATGTTTAGTTTAATTTCCCAAAACCCACTTAATGCAGTTCAGGGGTGCAGGGGCAAAAGCCAAATCCAGCAGCATCAGGAACACAACAGGAGCCAATCACAGACAGGCTACCAGTCCACCAAAAGGCATCCCATACATCAATTCACTTTAGAATTGACATTCAGCTTAACCCTTATGTCTCTGAGGTATGAGATCAGAAATGAGGCCCTTCGGAAAAATAGACAAAGGCACAGAAAGAACGTAAGAAACTTACTCAGATAGTGACTGAGATGGGATTTGAGCCCAGTTACTTGGAGCTGTGAGGCAATATCCAACATCATTGTGCCCACCTCCTAATCTAATTCAGCAACCTCAACAAGGAGTGATGCCTGTCAGAAGACCAAAATCAAAATGGAAGACCTAAACTGGAAAAATTAAAGCCAGGATTTCAGTTGTGGGCAAGGGGAGAAATATGGGTGGTCCAATTGATTTGGAATTCACTGAAGGAAGCAGAGACTTTCAGAGAAGAAGTATAAATATTAGCCCAACACAGACTCTGTTTCTTGTCTTGGTCTCAGTCAATGTATTTACGTGCACACATGTAACTGAATTAAGATGGATAACCAGGTCAGGGCAGAAACCTGATTTCTTAATAATCCACATTTACATGAGGAAATGTAATTAAACTGTGCAAAAAAAAATGTAAGTCATGATTGGCCACTGTAAATCAGAAAATAAGCATGACACCTATGATAATTTTTTGTGCTTTATAAATGTATTTAGTCAAATTGAGGCTTTTTTTATAGGTTTATATTAGTGGCTTGCACGCTCTTTTCTGCTTGGTTGAGCAAGTGAGCCCTGCAAAGGACCAGCTGAATGTGCTACTTGCCTCACACCCAGTGCTGCTGGGATAACACAAACATAGGAATTTTTACTTCAGTAAGATATGCATTAGATTACTCCTTACTTTAAAAAGTAAATGGGACTACATAACGTGTTACTTTTAACATGTTTTCCATCTGCTCTGTAGAGTGTGTTGCCATGTTTAGCACTTTGCATTCAGCTCATTAACATAAATGTAGCGATTTCTGAAATAATGAGACCGATTATTTCAGCCAGGATGAGAAACACTGTGATCACCTGAGCATTTGCATCTGGAACTGAACGCTGAAAGATTGTGCTTAGATGGCCACGTAATCATGTTATTCACAGAGAAATCTAACTTTGTTAATCAGGTCTCTCAAAGGCCAATAAGCTGTGCATAACTGTGTTACTGAAGTGCATGCAAGTGCACGGAGTGATGCTAAAGAATATAGATGTAGAGAGAAAAAAGTGATGGAGGTTGCCGATACTGTGAAACTGACAGTGTTCACAATGCAGGGGAACATTAGATCATTAGAGGCTGGGAGAATGAACTGATACAGTGCATTGCCGCACCCACCACACAACAAACCACCTCATGAGAACATTAGAAAAATCAAGATGAGAATAGACCATTCAGCCCAAGAAAGCTTGCCAGTCCTATCCACTTAATTCTTCTAAAAAACATCCAACACCACCTTACCTTCAAAAATGACCTGCTTCTGCCTTATTAATTAGCAGCAGCTATAGCACTGGTCTATGGCAGGGTGGAAATTGATTCAAAGCTGCACTTGCATTAATTTATATGCTGAAGTAGTCATTGTAGCATTCACACATTTGTGTAGGTCAGGAGAACTGGCAGTTCTGCATGATGCTGGTCAGAAGTTCAAGACAGTGTGGCTTTTGCTGGCATAGTGCACAGTTGTCTATGATGTGATTCATCTACTTACAATCTGCATATCCTAACTGACAGCATTTTGCATACCTAATTTACTCAATATTCCATTGTGATAGAGTAAGATTTCAGTACTCAGCCAACACTGAAGCGGCAATCGGAACTTAGAATGAATGCAGCAAAATAAAGAGAAACCTCTAGGAAAACCTGATGCAGTCTGCAAGAAACCAACGCCTTGCAGAAAGACAATAACCCTAAGCATGAAGCTAAAGCAACACAGGAATGGGTTAAAAACAACAATGTCAGAATCCAGATCTCAATCCATTATGAGAATTTGTGGATGGACTAGAAAAAGGCTGTTCAGTCATAATCCCCATGCATCCTGACAGAGCTTGGAGAGTTAATCAGTAAAGAATTGGGACAAATGGCAATGTGCAGACATGCAGAGCTGACGGAGACCTCAGTGCACAGACTAAAGGCTCTCATGGCTGACAAACGTGTGTCTACTAAATACTGACTTGAAGGAGGCAAATACTTATGTGAACAGTTACTTTGTCTTTTATATTTGTAGTTAATTTAGACCACTTTTCAGAGATCTGTTTTAACTTGGACTTTTAATTAGAGTATTAATCTGCTGATTGGTGTCCCATGTTAAATCAACTTTGATTCAATGTTGCACAATAATACAATGTGAAAACTTCCAAGGGATGAAAACACTTTTTTGGCACTGTATGTGTAATGAACTGGCAGCCCCATTCACAGCGGGTTCTTGATGTGTGTCAGTTGCTGCCAGTCTCTTATTTCTTGTGACCTAGTAGCTGAATTGGCCAGAATTGGACCTAATTGGGACACAGGTTTCTTTGTGATTGGTTAAAATTTCATTGTGAAAAAATCAGAAAGAAAAAGGTAAGAAAAGCAGATAAGGTAGCCTAGCAGCTAACATTTTGGGCTGGAAGTCACACGGCTGCCAGTTCAAACCTTCCCCAGACTGAATGTGTGCGCTGAGCAAGTCACTTCATCTGGCACTGTTGCCATTACAGAAAACCAGACACAGTTTTACTTTGATTTGTAAATTTCAGATTAATAAATAAATGAGATGTAAGTCTAATTAAAGCACTACAAAAATGTTTATTCTTTCAATTTTTACTTGCTAACAAAATTAAAGCCAAAACTCTGAGTCCAGCCTGTAAAGTAACTTTATCAAAATACTAAGAAACTGAAACAATTGTTTGCTGCTTCTACATATACTACACATGATGTATCACAAAAGGTTAAATGTTTCTACCGATTATATTCTCTTAAAAAAAAAAAAAAAAGAACTTACTGTAATGGCTGGTGAGATAGGAATCAGGACTGGCACTTTAAAACTCAGTGTCCACATTTATTTCATAAATAAATGATTGAGAGTTCAGAAATTGTACTCACTACCACAACAAAATGCTTCTTTTAGCTCAGCCTTGGCAATGAAATATGTACTTATACTTGTTTTAAATAAAATACTGTATGCAACTTACCACATCTTTTAGGATATTGCCTTTCTTCACAAAGAGTGCAGTGTGAAGACCTTGAACCTCAGTTGACTCAATAACATTGGCTTGATGTTAGGATAATTTTAAGAAAATTCTTAATTAAATTACAAAGCCACTGCACCAATAAACAGAATACCCTGCTTTGTTCATATAAAGCTACAAAATAAATCAGCTGATCCTGATCATCTCGCATGTCCCAGTCTTACTGCCCATCCTGTGGTGAACATGTCTTCCTGATCAAGGTCATGCTGGTAATAAGCTGGATATGGATGATCCAACCTTCCCCTTTGAAAGTAAAGAATATCTGTGTGATATCATATCATGTGAAAGTTAAATTATTTCTAGATGGTTCTGTATCTTCTCTCAGAAGGCTGTACCCATTGCATCCTCAGCAGTAAACATTAATATATACCCTTCCTCAATGTCCGATCCAACTGAATTGGCTCTTCTTAATTTGAGGCAGCAGAAACTTAACTCTAAAGTCCTTCTAGATTCCCAAGTTTCTCTCCCTATGAAAGAGAGGGAATCCAACCACTCTCCTTATGTACTTCGTGCCAGACACTTACACTCATCATATCATTGTCTCATTGCTATTGCATGACAGCAGATGAAGCTGTGAATGCAGATAAACAAGAAAATGGGTGTGTTGGCAATTGACCTGGCTTCTGGTTCATTACCAATTTTTATGCCATGCCCTACTTGAGAGCAATACTCTAAGACATAAACTCCACCATGTGAGGGAAGCTGACCTGCACTAAACTGCAGAGAAAGACTGACTTATGATCTGGAACTCTGATTCTTGTCTTGACATAACATCACATTAAGAACTGCTCCACCGCTACACTGAACATCCAAGATCACAGTAAGATGAACAATCACCCATTACCATTCCATTATGGTGATTATTACTATTATTGATTATTTAGCAGACACTTTTGAATTACAAGTATACAATATACAACTATTATATTTTCACACTTTCTTTTGTACAAATGGAAATGGTCAGGTTAAGGGCCTAATAGTGTGTTAGTGGTAACTGGCCATCCTTCGATTTAGGACTTAGCCATTGTTCCCCAGTGCTACTACTGTGGCTATAGTACAACTAATAAAACAAAGACACACACACACAAATATATATTTTTTGAGCAGAATATATATATACATCCATTTTCCAACCCACTGAATCTGAACATAGGGTCACAGGGGTCTGCTGGAGCCAATCCCAGCCAACACAGGGCACAAGGCAGGAACCAATCCTGGGTAGGACACACACAAACACCAAGCACACACTAGGGCCAATTCAGAGTCACCAATCCACCTAACCTGCATGTCTTTGGACTGTGGGAGGAAACCCACGGAGACACGGGGAGAACATGTAAACTCCAAACAGGGAGGACCTGGGAAGCGAACCCGGGTCTCCTAACTGCGAGGCAGCAGCGCTACCACTGCACCACCGTGCTGCCTCTTATATATATATACACACTGCTCAAAAAATAAAAGATACACTTTTGAATCAAGTCAATGAAACTTCTGGGCTATTGATCTGGTCAGTTAAGTAGTAGAGGGGGTTGTTAATCAGTTTCAGCTGCTTTGGTGTTAATGAAATTAATAAAAGGTGCACTAGAGGGGCAACAATGAGACGACCCCCAAAACAGGAGTGGTTTAACAGGTGGAGGCCATTGACATTTTTCCCTCCTTATCTTTTCTGACTGTTTTTTCACTAGTTTTGCATTTGGCTATGCTCAGTGTCACTATGAGGCAATATCTGGACCCTACAGAGGCTGCACAGATAGACCAACTCCTTCAGGATGGCACATCAATACGTGCCATTGCCAAAAGGTTTGCTGTGTCACCCAGCCAAGTCTCAAGGGCATGGAGGAGAATTCAGGGGACAATACTCTAGGAGAGCTGGACAGGGCCATAGAAGGTCTTTAACCCATCAGCAGGACTGGTATCTGCTCCATTGGGCAAAGAAGGAACAGGATGAGCACTGCCAGAGCCCTACAAAATTACCTCCATCAGGCCACTGCTGTGAATGTCTCTGACCAAACAATCAGAAACAGACTTCATGACGGTGGCCTGAGTGACTGACATCCTCTAGTGGGCCTTGTGCTCACTCCCTGGCACCGTGGAGCTTGACTGGCATTTGCCACAGAATACCAGAATTGACAGGTCCACCATTGGGACCCTGTGCTTTTCACAGATGAGAGCAGGTTCATCCCGAGCACATGAGACAGACGTGAAAGGGTCTGGAGAAGCCATGGAGAACGTTATGCTGTCTGTAACATATGTGTGTGTGTGTTAGTAATTGTACTATATATATATATATATATATATATATATATATATATATATA
>JANRMT010062791.1:137896774-137925640 GCA_026402145.1 Polypterus bichir lapradei
TATATATATATATATATATATATATATATATATATATACACACACACAATTGCTGCCAGTTTTATGTGTTCTCACACTCATGCCTTGGAGACAGCTTCAGGCCTTGTCAACTTGTAATTCCACCTCAAATTAAGGGATGGTGCTCTCTTGTAATGCTTCTCCTCTCCTTTCCTCTGCAGATTCAGAAACTAACAGCATGCCAGCGCATGACATAACTTCCGGTTTTGGGGCTACTGGACTGTCCCTTTCTGCCATACCAACCTTATTACTAGGCACAGTCGCAATCTTTCTCCAGTCTAATGATAAACTTGTGTCTGCAAAAACATTACCCTCACCACATGTTCACTCGTGTGTTTTTTTTACTTTACAATACTGGGGGTTATTTTTTTTTCTTACTAATTTTTTATCTATTACTCAGGTCAACCCAAATTTATATCAAGCAAGTGGTGAAAGCTTGAACTTTACAAATCCAGAAGCTGAATAAAAGGTGATAGCACATGAGAGAATTGCTAATGTGATAGGTAGTGCAATGTATCAAATGTTATGAAAGCATACTGCTAGAAGTTATACAAAGTTTATCTATTTAAAAGTATTGCTGCAGCAGCAGAGGGTGCGAGGGTTGCCTGAAAGGGGTGCCAATCCATTATATGACACGCAATGGCCATCTCACGGTCTATGCAACCATTTTTGAACACAGACTCATTCTAATTCAAGGTAATGAGGACCACCTCAATCCTCACTTACTTAACTTTATTTTCATAATGTAATGTAAATTATTATTTAATATTTTAATTGTTATAAACTGTACTTTAAGAATTAGTGACTTAAAGAAACAGGTTTCTTTAAGAAAGTCATTGTGAACTCCCCAAAGTTTTACGACTGCTGTCACCAATAAGAACTTTTTGTTGAATGTTTCTTTGAGAAGTGTAAGTTTTGGTTGTGGGGTTAGAGGCATTTATTGATCTACTTGTAACTGGTTTTACAAGAGTGCTTTGCAATAACTCTATGCATGACCTTCTATGAGCCATCTCCCCAGGAAGGGGCAAGTACACTTATCTTTTGAAAATGGCTAGCAAGCCTAGGGGAGCACAAGTGGCTAGGATATTAAAAAAATCAGTAATTGGAGATGGAATTGGACCATGCTGAAACAGGAACTAGTATGAAGTAGGGAGTTGGCTTATTGTGAGTTGTGGCTGATTAGGATTGGTCGCTGAATCAGGAGGGTCACATTGTAACACGACATACCATTGGTCCATGACGTATGACTGGAAACCAAAGAATTGGTATAAGTATGGTCTATCTGCCGTTCCCTTTCTCACTGTTTCTTCATTTTGAGAACTCTCTCTCTCAGCAGCCAAATTGAGGCAGGCAGGCTGCTTGGCCCTATGCAAATGATAAGCTAGCTAAGAAGCAAATTGAGTGTAACCACAAGATTATGCACCACCTGGAATTACACATCTAGCACTATTAGGTTGTATACTCTATTTGTTTTTATATGGCACTAGTTATAATAAATATACGTACTATCGATAATACATGAATAAATATGTAACCTGTTTCTCCTGCCTGTTCTTTTGCTCTGTCTAACTGTCTGGTGTTATAGATGTAACAGGAAGGTGAGTGTGCTGAACTACAATACCTAATACCATGGTAAGAGTATAAGATTTAAGGTCTATATAAAGGAGAGGATAGGGTCGCACTAGGACCTTAACATAACAAAACACATAACACCAGCAGTTCTCTTAAATTATTTTTGGTTCTTATCATGAGGATAGTGCTAATTATCATTCCAGAATACTTCACCAAACAAAACTTAACAAAACACTTTGACAAATTCAATAGACAGCCCTTCCCTATTATACAGGAAATAAAATAAGAAGAGCATAGAGAAGAAAAGATCTAAAGTCAGGATGCTTAATTACTGCACTGGGAAACAAGTGTAACAGAGGATGTGTGACCAGTTGAATAAGATTTTTAAGAATTTACAGTTCTTTCTGTCAGAGTAGAGTGAATATATAACTGCTCGGTGGCACCATAGGATTTAGGAAGTGATGCACACAAATCTTTCTAGCAGCTAACTTTACTTTTTGGGAGATATTTTGCCCAAGCAGTTAAAGAGAATCATTGATCTTTATGGTACTGCAAATGTATTTAAATGTTTGTAATACAACAGCACCTGGTCAGCTTCCTTGCCCGTAATTGAATATGTTGACCCCCTGTGTAAAAAGGACTGGAAGTGGTGATGGGCAAGAATCTGAAATAACCCCCGACCTCTACAAGCTTTCCTTTGATGTGAAAAAGTTAAGTGTACCTGTTAACAGGATATTAAAAAAAAAAAAAATTAAGAGGTTTTCAGTACTTACAGGGTAATTGGAGCTTTCTGGCTCTGATCCATGGATCTGTTTCCTTCCCTTTAACCCTACCGTGCCCTCATTTCAACCAGAAACTCACCAAAAGCATCCAGGTAGGGACGGGAGAGGCCGTGACGGCTTCTCTGCCTCTCAAAGACTAGCTCGCTTCGTGGTTGCTTAAGGATGTACTCTTCGGCCTTTATCATAATTCCGAAGGAGCTTCTCCTCCTTGTCAGATGGTCCTCCTCATTGGACTCCTCTGATGATGGAATATTCATTCCAAGGTAATGTGGCAAGATTTCCAAAAATACCTGGGGAAAAAAAAGTCATCTATGGGTGTGTGGACAATACATGTGCTGCCATGCTAATTTTATCTAGAGAAACTTTGCTCAATAATCTGCATTCTGATCACTCCTCACTATAAATGGAGACACAAATTGAGCGGACTTGCTGTTCTTCAGGGTCACCCCATTAGGGATGGCCCATGTCACTTTAAATATACACAAGTCTTGGGTTTTAGGTTACTTTCGGTGAGCTAAAGCAAATGAAAGGCAAGAGGGAGTCTGATATTCCTCATGTTTGAGCACCTGCTTGTAAAGTCAGTGATTGCACTTGGCATTGCATGGACGTTTCTTCATTGGTCTGTCCATAAGGATCTCCCTTCAAACCCCACACCTTTTCTCGCTTATATTTTACATTTTCACCTAATATTTAATTCTTAGATTAACAGCTGTGGAATTAAGAATAAGACACCTAAAACCAGTGCTGATATATGGGCAGTCTCAGGAAATGCAGGTTGTCTGTTTGCCACAAACACAGAATACTTAATAAGGTAACTACCCAGAAATAAACAAAACTCAAAAATGGTGTCCACCTTAATAAAAGGACAAGTGTCTGTGTGCCCGTCCATGTGTCCATCCAGTTGCTACGTCTCTGCTATCCAAGAGATATTACAAACATTAGAACTGTTTTTACAAATACCACACCAAATGGTATACAGTATAAAAGAGACATAGCAAATGAATGGAAACACTGCACTGCAAACGATAACGCTGAGTTCTATGTAGATTACTGTGATTTCAAACCATCTTAGATAGGTAGCACAGCTAGTTCTCCAAATTAAATTGCTACACACTTATTTAGTGTGCTATCCATCAAACTTGCATCACCACTCAGCTGGACTGCTGCAATTCTTTTTTCAGTGGCTTCCCTGTAAGTAGATTGTTGTCTCAGACCAGCAGTGTGATGTCCAAAACAGCCCCCAGGTTTCTTGACTGTGTGGCTTCCTGCCCAAAACAGAATCACTTTCATAACTCTTGACTCTCATTTACAAAGAGAGAGAGAGGGATTAGGAGCAGACGCTGATACAGCACATTACCGCACCCACCACAAGACAAACCAACTCAGGATCCCAGATTAGGAGCTGAGTGCAGCCATGAAACGGGTGACACCTCAGCACCACACTAGTTCAGATGGAGTGGAACAGTGTGAGGTTTTGTATGATGGCTGGTGTGCCAATTCTGCCACCAACCCCCAGGTTTTCCCCTGCAGGATGGAGGGCCTACACGCAGGGGTATTTACAAAGCTTGTTATTAATCCAGGCCCTCAAAATTTACTATTAATACTTAAACTTATAAGTCAATCAGACAGCAAAGGTCTGACATCAGCCACCTTGCATTCAAAAGACCCCTCTGATCTACTCTTATGAAGTCCTGTTGATTATAGCACTCAGATTTCATCTCTGTATTTCATATACATTCCCTGTGTCTTTCTGTACCTACTTTAGTGAAGATGACTTCGCTTATTTGGCACATTCAATATTATTAAAGTTAAGGGATCGGATAAGGAGGCCACAATATCCATGCTGTTATTTTTTATTTTTTGTATCATGTTGTGTTGTGTTGATTTTAACTCTACAAACTGCCACTCTGTGAAAGACACTATATAAAGTAAGGAATGGTTGTGAAAAAAAAAAACCCTTCTTGGACATCCTCATCCCTGGAGCGGTGTGGTAGCAGCAATAACCACTGTATCCTATACACCAGACAGTGGAGAATGAAGTATAATAATTATTGCTTGTAACTAATAATAATAATAATTCTTTACATTTATACAGTGCTTTTCTCGCTACTCAAAATGCTTTACATATTCAATAGTGAACCACTTCAACCACCACTAATGTGCAGCATCCACCTAAATAATATGATGGCAGCCATTTCACACCACACATTAGCTGATAGATGGTGAAGGGGTGAGAGATACTTAGCCAATTAGAGGCAGAGGAAGATTAGGGGACCAGATTGGATGAGGCCATGATGGGCAATTTAGCCAAGACATCAGGATACATTACTACTCTTTACGAAGGATGCCCAGGGATCTTTAACGACCACAGAGAGTCAGGACCTCAGTTTTACATTTAATTTGAAGGATGGAGACATTTTTACAGCACAGTGTCCCCATCATTGAGATCCACTTTCAGACCACATGGTAAACACCCCATGCTGGCCTCGCCAACGCCACTTCCAGCAGCAACCCAAGCTTTTCCTGGTTGGTCTCCTACCCAAGTTCTGGCCGGGCCTGAACATACTTAGCTTCAGAGTGGCAGAGCTTAATATTCTACAACTGGCACTCAAGTTCAGTCCAGGGTACCACAGTGGCTGCAGGGTTTTTTTTTGTTATTTCCAACCTGTTTCACAAATCAATGAGTGACATTTATATCTGTTTGATCTAATTGTTTCATTAGCTAACTTTTTGAATATGTCACTGAAGCATTCAGATTTATTTAGACCTGTGTCTGCACTTCCCGTCACTAATTGAAGGGAGTAATCTCCACAGAAAAAGGTAAATATCATAAAAGAAAGATTTTTTACCCCTTGAACTATGACTCTACATGGTCAGCTTTCACTTGGGAACAACAATATTCAGCTTAAAATATGGTGCATATCACTGTAATTAATACCCCTAGTAAACACTATTCTGTAGTACTGTTCTTGAAAGGCATTATATAAATAGATGATTAACAATGAAGCTAAACATCAGAAACCAAATAAAGCATTTAATCAATTTCAGATCCTTAGTTACCCCTGCTACACCTTTCCCTTCTTTTTCTTACCTGCCTGAGCTTCTGGGACATACTGTGAGTGCTGGGGGTCCTTAGGGAAATGTTGAGGACAATCACACAGTTTGCCACAATGAGTGTTGCCACACACATGACAAAGAGCAGGTACCTGCAGTGGAAAGAGAAGACTACAGCACAGAGTTACGGGATGAAGAAAAAAAAAAAAAAAACATTTAAAGACAGAGAGGTCTGTTTGTACTGAAAGGGCTTCTAATCCAAGATAAGGCAGCCGTCCAGAAATGTGGATTTGGGTCCTTTCACAATGTGGATGGTAGGTATAAAACAAAACAAAAAACAAAAGAACAAAAAAAGAAAAACTAAAAACTAAAGGTCATGAGACATAGTTCTGGAGAATTAAAATTCTAAACATCAGAAGAATGCTTCACTAGGCTTTGTTTTCTTTAGTGGTCACTCAAGAATTGTCCATCAAGCTCCAGGCAAATAAAACAAATTGTGGTTTTTAAAAGCCTGAGGGCAGGAGTTTTGTTGTGTATGAATGTGTATCACAGAGTGAGTGTAGCCTGACTTGTGCTTAATGGCATCAGCGACCCTGAGTTATATTTATAGCCTGCTTTTCTCATTTAAAATTAAATGGAAAGGAGAAGCAGACAAGGAACATAAAAGAATAAATCAGCTACCTCCAATTGCCTTGAACTAAATGATGGCTTTTTCAGCGATTCTGCTATTGGTGGCCTCAAAATTACTGTGGTGCCTGCAAAAGTCTTCATACTCTTAAATTTATTCCTTCCTATGGATGTATACAGTAAATCAAACTCACACTTTCTTAAGTATTGTATGATGCACATTTTATTTTGTGTATGAATCATAATTTATTCCATTAGGTGGCTGTACTTACTCTAAATGTGTATCAGTTGGTTATCTGTTTATTCTGCTCTGTGACTGATACAAGAAAGGTGCGCCTCCTCGTACCCTTAGTTATTAGCTATGTTACTGAATTCACATGCTGAAGTAGTTTCATTAATCTTTTTAATGTTATGATGCCCAGGACACCACACTTCTCTGTCAGCTTTTCCATCCTGCCCAACCTTTTTATACATGTACATTTTTTTTGTCATTTTCCAATCTCCTTGCTCTTGGTTGGTCTATGATTTGTTTTGTGCTTTCTGTTCATGCTGTGCTTTTTAACATTTGCATGTATAGATTTGGGCTCAAAAATGACAGCATCAATGAGCAAATTGATTTTAAAATGAAAGCAAAACAATGACAGTAACAGAGCAGTAAAAATAATAAACACCTTCATAAATGTCTAATTAATGTACAAAAAGACACCAAATAATTCCAAGCATGTAAAAACAAAGACTTAGCAAAACTAAATTTGTCTGAAGGTACTATTGTCAGATGGATGGGTCATGTTAGTCTTTTAAGGGGAAAGGTTTTAAGGGTATATAGGAAATACATATTGTCATGGATACCCAGGAATGGCCTGGCATTCCAGCTGGGATGGTTCAAGGGATATTGGGTGTAAAGTCTTGTTTATTACGAATATGTTCTTCTTAAGTTTGCATATGCTGGATTTATGTCCAAGTGTCTGTTGATGGCATTCTCATTTGGCTGAATCCTGGTTATCAAATGAGAACACCATCCACAGATGTGACCCGACATTTGCGCGATAGACATATGCGCGCTGACAAAATAGCGCCGATTAAAACGCGCCGTCAAAATCGCGCTGACAAAATTGCCCCGACAAAATCGCACGTAGTCCTTAAGATCACGCCCTGCATATGTAGGAAGAATTGCAGCAAGGGCGTCCCACTCTCTTGGCCTCTCTCGCGATTTTGTCGTGGCTATTTTGTCAGTGCGCATTTGTCGAAAACCAGTTAGCGGGTTTGTCGGCACTCATTTGTTGGTCGCGGTTTTGTCGGGGCGCATATGTCTATTGCGCTTTTGTCGGTGAACCATCAACAGACACTTGGACATAAATCCAGCATATGCATTTGATACTGGATCCAGGGGAGCAGCCATGGGATGCACACTACATCCCCCGGAACATTTGGTGGCAGCCCCCCTGGGTTACATCAGGGCCAAAATGGTGGAACACTGAAGCTCATCCCTGTTGGGATCCATGGCCACCGCCAGGGGAGCTGCATGGCTTAACAAGCCCATGTGGGCTGGACTGCAGCCACACCTGGAAGTGCAGCCTGAAGTAGGTCAACGAGTACCTGGAGCACTCCCGGAGGTGCTATAAAAGGAGCCTGCAGGCACTATTCTAGGCGCCAGAGTTGGGAGGAGAAGGACGAAGCTGCCTGGGAAGAGTAGAGTAGAGTAGAGTAGAGTAGAGTAGAGGAAGAGGAAGAGGAAGAGAAGGAGGAAGAAGAAGAAGAAGAAGAAGAAGAAGAAGACGACGACGACTGTGGTTTGGGGTGTTTTTGCTTTTGGGTGTTTTGGGACTGTTTTGGGCCTGTGGGACACGGGGAAGACGTGTCCCATGGCTGAAGAAAAATAAAAGTTTAGTCTGTGTCAGGGTCAATGCCTATATAGCACCTTTGCCACAATATACACACACACATATATATATATATATATATACACTCACAGTATATATGTGACCAATATATACATATATACACACACACACACATATCAATTAGATCATTCCTAGACTCTGAATTCTTAATTTCATTTATTTAGTAAGCTAATTCATTTTAATTAAATATTGTGCTCAGCAAGGGTTTTGGGTTTTAGCCTTCATGTTTGGGAATATTGACTGAATATTTGTAAGAGCCATTTGTATAATAATACGTAAATGCTTGTGGAATAAAGTGAATCAGTTGAATAATCATTCCTTTGTGTGCAATAAGTAGGTACTCCATTAGTCTGTTCTGCTTCTAGCTTTAATTCTGTAAAGAGGGTGGGTCAGATTATTGCCGTGACATGAAGCAACAGTTTTTTTGACCGTTTTTTTGATATGATTACATAGATTGCAAATAAAGGAAATGGCATTTTTGGAATTATGTCAGGTCAAGTTTAATAAATTTATTATGTTCTTTAATTTACCTAAGTTTTGTAATAATGTTCTTTAAATCATATGAAAGAAGTTACAAACAATTTAACGCGTCAGAATCTTTGATCCTGCTCTAAGTGGCAATTAACAAGGAGTAGCCGCTATAATATTATTTACATAAAATATTCCATACTCCTGGGGTACCACTGTGGCTGCAGGTTTTCATTCCAACCAGCTTCACAAATAAATGGTGCATTCTTACTTTTAAACAATCTGATTGTTTAATTAATGTTTTTCTTTCAGTTACTTTGCATTTAGAAATATTTGCTAGTTTATTTACATGTAAAAAACACAGAAATTTGCATTTTTGCCATCTCTTTAACTTTCTTTAATCAAATTCTTTTTAGTTGGCCTTTTCCATCATGCTGTACATTAACAGTAACTTCTTTCTTGTACCTTCAAAATAGGCCATGATCAATTTATAATTCAAATTGTCCCCACCCTTAATAAGAAACATTTCATATTCTTTCAAAATAATGTTAGACCTAACAGCAACCTCCATGTGTGATTTCCATTACCTTCAGTTACTGATTTTAAAAGTACAACCTCATTGAGTCAAAATGACTCCATTTAAAAATGAGCCACAGAGGACATTCAGGGCCTTTGAAGATCCTTCATCAAATCTGCACTTAGGCAAGTTTATTCTTGAAGTTGTGTTAACTGGCTCTGTTTGAAATGTTGTGACCTTTGCTTCAGACTTACTTCATGTTGCAAAAAAGGATTTTTCTTTAAACATAAGAATTCAAATAAGGCGAGTCGATGCTCATATGCTAATTCCATTCATTCCTTTATATTAATAAACTGCCTATTCCAGTATAGTGTTGAGGAAAAGTTGCAGCCAATCATAAGTGCAATGGAGCATCCAGTCCTTGATGGCATGCCTATTCAATTGTTGAGCACATTTACACACACAGTCAAATGGAGCCAATCAACTTAACCTACATGTTTTTGGGGTAGACCATACAAACTCCATACTGACTGGTCAGCAATCAAATTTAAGTGTCTGTAGGGGAGGTTTGAGGATGCAGACCTAAACTTCTGCTTCACTCCCTTGGCATAAAAAACGAAAAATCTCACTATGGCACGTGGTTCAACAATGGTGCAATCCCACAGCAGATCATCCACGTTCATTTCACCTTGGCTTCACCTAGACTAATGGCAGAGTGCTGTGCTGTGTGTGTTCAAACTTCCCATAAGCCATTGCAATCATGTTGTATTGTGTCAGCTTCTATCTATTGTAGTTACCGTGTAATTTCCAAATTGCCTTTACATTTTTATTTATCCTCATATTTCAGTCATTCGATTCATCCTTGTAGGGATGTTTCAGACACGTCCAACCAGGAGAAGACCTGGACACACTGGATTGATAATATTTTTCAGCTCTCCTGGGAATGCTTGGTATTTCCCTTGAGGAGTTGAAGAAAGTGACAGGAAAAAAAGCATCTTTGCTTAGACTGCTGTCCCCTGCAACCCAGACCAGATAAGCAGTATGAAATGGATGGATTGATGGGTGCTCAAAGGACAAAAAATGTTCTACACTGCATGCAACTATTACTGCCATTACCAAAGCTTTCTCTTCATAGTGAAAAAAACAGGCAGATTATGATTTTAGCACGATGACTGAAACAGTCACTGGCTACAATGAACAAACACTTGTAAGGACAAACATGAATTTAACAGCTTGAACTAACTAAAGACATTTAAGGCTAAAGGTTATGATGAAGACAATGCAAAGAGACAGGACAATTAAGAATATTTCCTCCCTTAAAAATATAAAAAGTAGCAAATATGTGGTAACACTATGTTCGTATTGTGTAAGGTAGAAAAAACTTTCTACTTTGCACCTACCCATGTGGTGCAATGTGGCACAGTGGTTATGGCTGATATCTCATAGCTTCAGACTTCCAGCCCAGTCTCTGTATTTAGTTTGCATGTTAACTCGATGTCTGCATGGAGATTCAACTCAAATTGTAAAAATAAGCAGACTGGAGACTGTAATTACCCAGTGCGGTGTGTTTATGTATGTTCTGGTACCTCATCCATGACTCCATCAATCTTTGCGCCCAATGTTCTTATCAGTCAGGTTCATTGGATGCCACATCATGCCAGCTAGTAAATATCTGCTAGACAGCTCTTACTGTGCAGTCTGGATTGGTCTGCGTCAACTTGACTTTGACATTTCTATGAGGACTGTAGCCATCCAGAGAGTTTTTTTTTTCTACAGATTGTCAATACTAACCTTTTCATGAACCTCTCCTCCATTGACAGCTAACCTTAAACATATGAAGTATGAAACATATTGTTTTCTATTAATTTGTGCTTTATTATTCCCATGACTGGCTACATTTATGCTGCTTTGTCTTTAGCAATCTGTTCCTCATTCTTCCCCAGCTAACTCTGGGATATAAAAATAAGGAACAGAATAAAATTCTTTCGCTGTCTTTTACCGAATAAAGAAGGGTTTGAAGGCAGATCAACTTAAACAAATGCACATCCATTTCAAAACACAGAGCACCTCTGCTTTTTCCACAGTGGAATAACAGATTTCTTAGCTCAACAAATGGAGCAATGAAGGGTGAAAGGACTTGCCCAGGGAACTGAACCAGCAGCATCATAAAATATGGTCTGTTACTGAGAGCCAAGATGGAAACAGTGTTGTATAGTTACAAAGTACAAATACTTGTTACTATACTTGAATATGTTTTGAGAATATTTCTACGTTACTTGATTTCCTATTTACTTTCACTCTTACTTAGCTACATTTTCAAATGAAAATCTACTATATTTACTGCAAAATTAAACCAGCAAACAAATGAGCTAAACATTTACACTGAATGGTTTGCTCAATCAGTTCTGCAAAATATAGAATTCACATACATGAAGCATCTGGGATGAATTTCAAATGCATGTTGCTGCCACTAACACCCTGTCATCTGCGTAGTCATTCCAAGTACGCCTCACTGCAGCCTGCAGAACAGGACAGGGCAGAATGTTGGTGATGTGCAGTGCCAGTCTCGGTGCTTCTAACAGCCACACTGACCTCCTGCCAGCCACCAAACAGGGTGGGTTTGGATATTTGGAGTGAAGATAAAAGTTGTAGAGATGTGTATCCTGAATATTGACAGATTCATGGTTTACAACAGCATTTGAAGTGCACACTAACATTTATTTAAAAATCTTACTTATGGAACTCTTTGTGTGCTACACTTTTTACTTTAATTTATGGCTTGGGTGTTTAGAACAATAGAACATTAGAACAATCTAGACAAGATCAGGCCATTCAGCCCAACAAAGCTTAAAATTCCTATCCACTTAATTCTTCTAAAATAACATCAAGTCGAGATTGAAAGTCCCTACAGTTCTACTGTTTACCACACTACTTATTACTAACTTACTCCATGTGTCTGTGGTTCTCTGTGTAAAGAAATACTGCCTAATGTTTATGTGAAATTTGTTCTTGTTGAACTCATTTTTTAAATAACAGTCTTGATCCATTGTAATAATGTCCTTCATAATTTTAAACACTTCAGTCATGTCACCTTTTAACCTTCTTATGCTTAAATTGGAAAGACTGAACTTTTAATCCTTCCTCATAACTCATCACTTGTAGCCCTGGAAACAGTCTAGTTATTCTTGTCTGGACTTCTTCCAGTGCTGTTATGTTCTTTTTTTAGACTGAAGACTAAAACTGCACACAGATGAGGCCTCACCAGTGCATTATAAAGGTTGAGCAGAACCTCCTTGGACTTGTACTCCACACACCATATTATTTAACCCAACATTCTTTTTGCCTTCTTAATTCCTTCTGAACACTGGAAGTTAATAGTGTTGAGTCCGCTACAACTCATAAATCCTTCTCATTAGGTGTACTTTTGATTTTTATATGTCCAATTTTGTATTTAGGCCTTCCTTTGTGTAATACTTTACATTTACTTTCAGTAAATTTCATCTGCCACAAATCTGCCCAAGCCTTATGCTGTCCAAGTCCCTCTGTGATGATTCCACAGATTCTTGATTGTCCCTCTGTGATGATTCCACAGATTCCAGATTATTTGCCAATTCACCAATCTTGATATCATCTGCACATTTAACCAGCTTGTTACTTATATTCCTATCCAAATCATTTAGATGTATTAAACATAGTAGCAGCCCTAGCTCCCACTTCTGTAGAACACCTTTTTTAACATCAGCCAATTCTTACAAGGTTACTCACATTGCAACCCTCTGCTTCCTGTGTCTGAGTCAATTCTGCACCCTGCTAAAAACATCAACCTGAATTCCCACTTCTTTTAGTTTGATATCCAACCTCTCATGTGGCACCTTATCAAATGCTTTCTGAAAATCAAGATAAATAATATCATATATATCACTTTGATCATATCCTTTTGTTGCTTCCCTATAAATTTCCAGCATGTTGGTAAAACACTACCTCCCTCTTCTGAACCTATGCTGACTGTTCAGTAAAAATGTATTTAAAAAAAGGTTAATATGAGAAGTGTTATAAATGGATTCAACGCAAAGTAACAAATGGACATGTTTGACCCAGTACACAACAAAATTGGACTTGAAGACATTCACAAAGTTTCATGCTTCTGGCTCAACAGCTCTTCATTTCACATTAACTTGTTAGTTGAGCTCTCCAACACTGGACTGGTGGAAAACTCAGGTTAGTACTTTCACACTTTTTTCTAATAACAAGACAAAGCTGAATACTTTAAAAACACACACAATTGTGAAACACATACTTTCCAATGAGAGGAATAGCAAGGGAGGTCTCTGGAACCTTCTGAGCAATCAGGAAGAGGAAGACAGTCTGAGCAAGCAGCACTGAGATAGACACCGTGATCTTCTGACCTCCAGCTGAAACATTACCCATGAAAGGTTACGATTAGGTCAGGTACGCCAATCAAATGTGTACACCCAATCTGTGTACAGTATAGGATGACATCCAGAAGGTCACCTGCCCTGAGAGGGGCAACCAACATACCTTGAGCTGGGAGAAAGTACGCCAACACGACCAGTGATGAGATGAGTACGCACGGTACAATGATATTAATGATGTAGAAGAGGGGCTTCCGCTGAATGATTAAATAAAAGTGAATCTCCTGGTATTCCATGTCATCAGGGGTGAACCTGTGGTTGATGACTTTCTTTGCTGGCCGATGTCGGATGGTCCATTCCCCATTTTCTGGGTGCAAAGAAGAGAACAAAAAGAATTTCTTTGATGATAAATTTCCACTGACTTATTACAAATACAACTTTAAGTGCGAGGTATGAGTTAAGTCGTACCTCATTGAGCCTGTCAAGGTGCAACGTATGCTATAACTTGTATCTCATTATACAGCCATTAAAGATGCAACCAGCTTGCTGGCGAGCTTTGCTGACATGTCTCAGTTATCTACTATAGTGCTACCATAGAATTTCCTTTGTTTTTTTTTTAGACTCAACAGTTTGCATAAAATAGACAGTACATACCTATGTCATCACGAAAAGGTATAAAGCTGCTGATGTTATGAAACAGCTAAATTTGTTGCAAGATGAATATTTTGATGATAATGACAGTGATTGAGAAGGTGACGATCTATGTGGAACCTGTAGGCTTTGGTACTGATGTGGATAGCTGCCTTGAATGCATTCTTCATCAGCAACTTGTTACAAGTGTCAGGATTGCACTACATGGACATTCTGCCACCCACTGACTGCCAACAGTCACCAACTACCAAATGTGTTGTCTGCAACAAGCACGGACAATGCAAAGAAACGTTATACAGTATTTACGGCACATGTGCTTCCAAACTTGCATTCTGCATGGTGTAATCCTTCAAGGAGTCTCATTCAGTTGAAGGCTTTTAGATGTGTTGTGTGGTCAAAATAAAGCAATGAACAATTTCGTTACATTTATAACAGAGTTACTGTTGATAATAAATCCATTGCATTCTAATACATTTCTATTTTTTTTTTTTTTTACAAATTTTGATAGAATTCCTATATGCCTGGGCCTACTGTATACTTCAGTGTCCTGGTACTAAGTGTTCCAACAGTTGATGTGTTAAAAGAGGAAATCATCTCTGCAGCTTCACTATTGGAAGCACCCTAGAGGTTCAGCTCTCTTATGGCCTGTTTTTGACTTCCAACACAGAGGCCATATTAAAAAAGACACAATTCCACCTTTTAGTTGTATGGTGTGTAAAGAAATGCAATGAGTATTCTCAGTAGTATCAAAAGATGATTTAGGCTGATGGAGCTGCATTGTGCAGTTGCCATGCCTGGTGGACAACAGTAAATCCCACATTACTTGTGTCGCATAATCGACATGTCAAGTCATCCAGTCATATGCTCACAGCACCCCAAAAAATGTTTTTTTTTTTTTTTACAAAAATATTGTTAAATAAACTACATCTGGAAAACAGAATAGGTTCAGATGCACATGATCATTCGATCTGAAGACCTGCATCCCCGCTTCATTCATTTGTCAGGTGTCCAGCCCTGGTTCTTCACTGGCTAACACTGCACTGCACGTGAAATCAATAAAAACATGTACTGAGAGACACTTTAAACTAAATATTACAGATTAATGAAAAGTGAGTGGAAACATTGTCAGAAAGAGAATACTCTTCATAGATAGATAGATAGATAGATAGATAGATAGATAGATAGATAGATAGATAGATAGATAGATAGATACTTTATTAATCCCAAGGGGAAATTCACTTGTGCATATCTAAGATGCTTCAACAAGCAGAAGGTTGATTCACCTGTGCAGTTTCACAGGCTGGCACTAAATAATCCTGAGGTACTCCACTTGTACGTACAACTATGAATATAAATGTAACAACAGGAACCAGATCTTCAATTGAGATGTTCATTCTTATTTGAGCACATTCTGTTTTCATTCATAAGAGTGTTTTCTGGAGGCAGTTCACTTATCAATATTTTAGTAAAAATGCATGTGTTTGGAATATTGTGAGCATACAACTGGATGACTTGATGAGTGGATTGATTATGCAACATGAGTACTGTAGGATTTTTTAAAGGACTTTGAGATCATTTGCAGTTGTCCACTTTTTGTTACTATACGTTTGTTATATTAAAAGAATCTGTTATCTATGTTCTGCATGAAAACAGGTTAAAGTTTTTTTTCCCAGACATCAAACAAACTACATTGGTTTAATCAACATTTAAAAAATATATTATTTTTGGATAGAGAATTTCCTAAGTATTTCTTAAGTTAACTGATGTCAAAACAGGATCAGCTCTGGACAGTGCACCAGTCTGTCACTGGGCACAATGAAACACACTTCCACACTAGGTCATATTTTGGCAATTGTCAATCATTATTCAACCTAACAACTCAGTTTTTCAGATGTGAGAGGAGACCCCACAAACTGGCAGTGCCAATAATTGAACGCAGTCTCCTACATTACATACTGTACATTATCGATTAAAGAGAAGCCTGTAGAAATTTAAGAACAAACACATAACATCTGGAGTGAACCTCTGTAAAAGACATTACCTTAAAAGTACAATTCTTTTTTTTAAAACATGCATTGTGAAAGAACACAATCCTGTCTGAGCACAAGGCTGTGAAGAGGAATGAAACAGCAGTCTTCCTCCATGACTTTCTGTGAAGCTAGCTATTCACTTGAGAGAACTGCTACTCTGTTAGTTTATAAAAAAAACTCAAGCCTTCTGCCAAGTGAATGCAGATATCTCACAACAAAGACAGATTTACCAACCTGTGAAAGCCGCAGGATCAATTACCACCCACTCAATCAACTTGTCCTCTTCAGTTGCCAGTTTTAGGATGATCTCACTTGCACTATAGGTTTGAGACCTGGATAGATAAATAAATAAAGGGGAAACGTTCTAAAGTGTCATTACTTGGAAACATTAGCATGTTGAACACCCTACTCCCTTTTCAGCAGTACCTGAATATGAGGGTGCAGTTCTGCCAATCAAAAGGAAAATAAGTCACTTCCACTGAGCATGTGCTTCTATAGATGGCGGGGGGCAGCCAGGTAATATTTCCATCTGGGTACACCAACACATTGGCATAGTATGCCACATCGAACTTCCCATCGATGCTACCCAAACAGAAATAGCTGAAATTAGTGCAGTCTTCAAGCATTGACAAACAAACCAGCTGCCCACAGAGGTCTCTTAAATGCTAGAATGACCTGTGGCCCACCTGTTGCTGCATTAAATATAAAAAAGCTGCTATGAAGCTATTATGGCTTTATACCTCTACATTAAAATTATAGGGTAGCATAGTGGAGCCATGGTTAGCACTGCTTCCTCACAGCTACAGAAAGATGGAATTGAACCCCACCCAAGTCACTATCTATGTGGCGTTTGCATGTTATCCTTGAACCTGCAAGGATTTTACTCTGGGCTCTCCAGTTCTTCACACACATCCCAGCGACACACATTTTTTCTTCCCGACTCGAATCCTGGGCTGGTGTATCTGGCTTAGCCCTCGACTGGTTCAGGTCATATTTCTGCAACAGGACTCTTAGAGTCATGCTAGACGATTTTTCATCTGAATCAGTCCCACTCCCATGTGGGGTCCCCCAGGGTTCAATTTTAGGGCCACTACTTTTTTCAATCTACATCCTGCCTTTAGGTGCAATTTTTAGAAAACATGCAATTTCATATCACCTATATGCTGACGACTGCCAAATTTATTTCTCCCTCAAGCCAACTGACTCCACCAATCCTCTCCTCGACTGCCTATCTGACATTAAGGACTGGCTGGCTTTAAACTTTCTTCACCTGAACGATTCAAAAACCGAGGTCATTGTTTTTAGTCCCGACTGCAAACAGACCCCACCCCTTGGCCTCGACTCTCTTCCCATTCCAGTAACTTCGTCTGTCTCCAATCCTGGAATCAAAATGGATACGGTCCTGAAAATGGATGCTCAAGTCAACAGCACAGTAAAATCCTGCTTTTTCCATCTTAGGCGAATCGCCAAACTCAAGCCTATTCTGTCTAACCACCTCCTGGAATCAGTAATCCATGCATTCATTACGTCCCGGCTCGACTACTCTAATTCCTGCCTATATGGTATCAGTAAAGCCACTCTTTCTAGACTCCAACTGGCTCAAAATGCGGCTGCAAGGCTTCAAACTGGAAGCAGCAGAAGCCAACACATTACACCGATTTTAAAAACCCTACACTGGCTGCCGGTTAGATTCAGAATCGATTTTAAGATACTCCTCTTAACCTATAAGGCATTAAATGGTCTAGCCCCCACCTATTTGAGTGTCTTGCTCCATCGTCACAATCCCCCTCGTGTTCTTAGATCCGCAGATCAGTTGCTCCTAACCGTTCCCAAGGCACGTTTTAAAGCTCGTGGTGAAAGGGCTTTCTCCATCTGTGCACCCAGGCTCTGCAACTCCCTACCCTTAGTGGTTAGGCATGCCGCTTCAGTCGCCACATTCAAATCACACCTAAAAACGCACTTCTTCACATTGGCTTTTAATTCTTAACCTGTCTCATTTCCACTTGCTTTTTGCTAATTCTCTATTTTATTGGGTCCCCTGACCTGTTTTTAGTATCTCTGTTTTAATTCTCTCTTAATGTTTGCTTTTAATATTTTGCTTTTAGTCCGGCTTGTTTTAACTGTACAGCGCGTCGGTCAGTTGTAATGCTGTGTTTTTAAGCGCTCAACAAATAAAAATGGTATGGTATGGTATGGTATGGTATGTAAAGAACCATGGAAACATGGAGTCAGTCGTGTGGAGGAAAGTATGACTTTAGAGCCCTTCAAATCTTGACTTGGTGTTATTTTGTAAAATTTAAGTCAATAGAATGGACAAGCTTTTTGGACTGAATGTCAAGTTTTCATCACAAATCTTCTAATGTTAGGCTGACTGGAAAGTGAATGTGTGTTAGTGTTACTTGCAATGGGCTGCATAGGCTACTTGCTGCAGTATTATTATCAACAAATACAAAAACACTTGCCAGCTCATTTTCGTTTTTCTATAACATCACCATTTTTCAATCAAAACAGTGAAAGCATTCTTTAGATTTTGGGAAATTTAGTTTTTCCATTGTAGTGGTTGGTTTTACTCCTAAGTATTGATATTTGAAAATGTACTTTCTTACCAGATACATACTACCTTAGATGAACAATCCAGCCAAATTTCAGTTTCTAAATTAAATGGCAAAAATATTTTGGTTGGTGAGAAAGTGAGTCAGTGAGTCAGTCAACTTCGCACTTTCTATACACATAGATTTGCCAGGTTTTTGTATTTGTCCCTTTTTGCACTGCATTATTTGGAATTCTTATTGTTACTTGAATAGAGGACTGCTTTTGTGGACAACAAAGTGTTTATCGAGATCTAATTTCTGTTTTTTTTATCATGGCTTTGCTGCTTGTTATGATTTTTAGTCATATTGCACCACTTCTGAAGAGTTGCATTTTTTCTCTTTTAACTTTATCAATTTGTTGGAATTTAGTTTTATGAATTGTTCAAAGTCTTTTGGCAGCCTTTTGATGACATTGTCCATCTTGTGTCATGGGTAATTGTCCATAGACACACACATCACTGAAGAGCTGCCATGTGTGTTTCAGACTCCATGCTGTTGGAGGGCTTATTTTATGCAAATTATACTTTAGTAAAAAGTTATTTATTTTTCATGAATGGAAAAAAGAAACACATTAAGAACTGTAAATGCATTCTATACACTACTATAATTTCTAATTATAATATACGTAACTATAATTGCCCAGTTAAAAAAAGTTCACCCAACTTATCAACCCTTGCTTCTCTTTACAGTTATGATTTCAAGTATATGATCTGCCACTCATGAATAATAACAAATACAACCTCCAATAATATGCTCCATTTTTTTAAAGATTTTGTTAAATGCCTGAGCATCAGGTGTCTCTTACAGCAAATGACTTTAAGGGTGCACTGTGGAAAAATCTGGATATCACCCAGGCATTTATTTATCTTCCTCTTTCACCAATTAGATAAGATAATCATGGACCAGAAGAGGAAAAGTAGGAAGCTGTTCCTGTTTCAATCATCCACCATAAATTCATGAAAATGAACAGCAGATATCAAAGTAGTACTATGGCGCCAAACTCTGTTTTTTTCTAAATCTTGTATCTTTGTTCATTCAGTAACAATGAAATGTGGTTATGATTGACACCCCAAACCTTTTTACAAATTCTTGTCTCATGTAGTTTCACAACATCCTCATTGGTCACATGGTTGCCCAGTTATATACTGTATGTTTCATTTGGTTAGTGAAACATTGCATGGTTTTGTCATGAACTCCAGTCGCCAAGCTGACTACTCTCGACTGTCTCACCAAGCAGGTACCATGTCTCCATGGTAAGTGGAAATGCAACAAGAGCGAAAGGAAACTGGTGTTGGATAAATGTGGTTAATTTATTGACAGGGTGGTAACAGAGTTGACATTAGTTTGCTTGAACAAAGCAACAGGTCTGCTAAACAAGCACAGATGTAAGGGTCACCAGAAGCTGAGCCATGAAAATAAGCTTCAAAACTATGCATGGGCCAAGAGTAACGAATGCTCTGAAATAGGAAGCTCTATCAAGCAGCCTCATCATGCTGCTAGGCACAGATAGCGAAGTTTGAAGAGAACAGACTTAACCAGAGACTTTTACAAAATTTCACCACACTGTCTCTCTCAGCCTGTGATATTTAAGGTATGTTTTTCATCTAAAAACCAAACTCTATATGTCAACATTTTAAACATGTAAAAATGCCTACTGAGGTAGTTACTCAAATTAAAGGCAAATGTGGAAAATGACTTCCCTCTTTAGCAGAAATCATAGGCTTATTTTGTAACCCTCCTTACATCCTTCCTCAGAAGAGGCAGATGAACCAGCACTTATAAGAAGACAGTTACACTGATTGTAATTCTATTATAGTTTGATCAAGAACATGGCGGTATTCGCTATTGCCTCATAGTTCTGTACACTGGTGTATCTGTTTGGTGTTTGCATATTTTCTCCTCTCTTTTTGGGGTTTTCACCAGTGATCTGGTGAAGATGTGGAGGTTAACTTATTTTATACCTTAGTTGACCCCACATGATCAAGGCTCAGTTTACCCCATGATGGACTGGCTGACTGCTGCCTTGCGCTCTGTACTATCTGGATAGTCTTCCATCCTCATGGCCCTAAATTGAGTTAAGCTGATTTGAAAATATATGTGTGGATGGATAAATCTTTTATTATGAAATGGACTATGGAAACCAGGAACCAGCTTTTAGTCTAGTCTTGTATTCAAAAGTATTCTGGGCAAATGACATACTTGTTCTCAAGGACTATATCCGGTAACCACACCAGGCTGTAAGGAATTCGAACCACTTCAATGCCTCCATATTCAGAAGAATTCCACTTTAGACGATAGTCTTTCCATTGCTGCAAAAGAATATAAAACCATTAAAGGTTAAGGTACCTAAAAGTAAACCTGGCTAAAAGTTTGTTGGGCATACACAAACAGCCAGGCTGGTCAAAGTAGCTCAGCTGCCTTTAGTTTAGTATTCAGTTCTGGTCTTCCCAGGGCTCTTCTGACCTAATCAAAGACCCCATTCAACTCTATGACAAGGTCCTGTCAGGTGAAATGGGCACGTCTAGGTATTGTCTGGCACATCTAACATCATTACACTGTGGGGATATTTCCTACTTTGCCTCTGTCTTCAACTGGCCTTTTTTTTTTTTAGATTATACATCTACTCGCCACAGTGCTGTAAAGCTCATTTCAGGCATGGCACCAGTATAGGGCCCAGATAAGCCTTGGCCCACCCACTTTGCTCACTGACCCACCAGGTTTAGTAGCTTAGCTTTTTAAATTATTTCTTTTTTCACAAATGAATAAATAGCCTTTACTGTATATTATGATGCAGGTATGCATCTTCCTTGATTAAAATTTTAATTAATCATAAATCTACAGATTATCACAAGTGTTACTTTATCAATGAAACAATTAGTTTATCCCAAGGTTTCAAATTTAAGGTCAATCTCATTTTCTACTAATCACAACATGTGATGTTAACAGGAGACTATCAACTAGTAACTTGTTGAAGTTACGAGTTGTGTTGGTAGGTCCAGAAACATGAGTAGGGCGAAATAAGCGTGAACAATGTCTTGAAAAACAACCCTTTTAAGCTGTATTAGGGAAAAGAAATTAACAGAATGGCAAAATGTTCCACATTTTGATTTTGGCACAGAAAAGTTTGTTGATGCTCTGATGACATTTGAAACCCTGCTGCTAACCTAAGTTGTGGGATTTGAACCAACGCTACTACTGAGCATGCAGGAAAATCTACAACCACTCAGTTGCCAAAAGACTCCGCCACGGATTTGTCTTTTATTCATGAATCACCAACTCAGTTTTCAACTTTTGTTACAGCCAGTAAGGCATGCAGCTTTGCTGTTCATTGGTACAACAGATAACAGTGTGTGCCTGGAATACAATATATCAAAAGATGTGATTTTAGCATTTCAGTGATAATGCAATTAAGGGCAGATTAACTTGTAGACTCAGAGACTGGAAACACACATATTAGGCATGTTCATATTCTACATTCAAGGCGTTCAAAGCATCAACTGTAACTCACAGAACAATGCTGTGTAAATGCACAAATTTCAAAGAAGGCCAATAACGGTAATCTGTGATATAATGCTACTAGGTCACTATGATAACAGATATTACTTGGACTGTTATGATCAAATTATTTTTGCTATTTGTATATGGATTTAAATTAGTGTGAAAAAATACCATTCAAACTAGACGTGCCAAAAAACAAACTAAAAACTGATGACCCCAGTTATGTTAACATGACTGGACATCTTTAAAAAAGTAATATTTATTTAGCAATACTAAAAATAACATTAGGCCCACTCTTGATAAATTTAGATCCACCCTTTTTTTAAGATCTTAGCCACACCTATTGGTTCATTCCTCATAACCTGAAAGTTGTTTCTTTGTGGCAGCTGATACACTGTTATATACCATCTTGAAGTTACTTCCACAGGGCCAGAAACTACTTGTCAATTCAGGCTTTTGGAGGCCCCAGCTTCAGCTACACCCCTGAGGTCTTACATCAAGTAAAGTGTCAGGGAATGGCTCCTCTACTAGAGAGGAACTCACCTACTTTAGACACACAGTACCTCTGCTGTGACCTATACGGAAAGAAGTATACAGATGGCCACTTAAAAGCTACAGGGAAATATCTGCTAATCTCCCAACAGCACATCTGCACCTGTCCCTGTATGTGGAATAAATCTGAGTTTCTCCTTCTATAAAAAAGAGGCCCATTCATTCTATTATTTGTAGAATTACAGGTACATCTGATGATCCACATTACTCAGAAGGCCTACTTTTGTACTATTCTGGAATATTTCATAAGGTAAAGCTCCACCCTCTGCAAGAGCAACCCTATAAAACAGGAAATCACTGACCTGACTCTTTTAATCTTATGGAACAACAAAACATTTTTTCGGGTACTGAACTCAGGTTGTGTATATTCAGTGTTAAGATGACAGTTAAGAACTACAATTAAATAGCATCAGTTATGTAACTGATGAGGAGACCTACCCTCACATTCACTCTACACCATGATTTCTCCTGGATTGACCACCTCACATGTTTCATTTATGCAACAGTAAAATGTGATTGAGCACATACTGTCTCTGTAATGGCATCTCAGACACCATGCAAAGCTTAGCTGAGATCTTATGTTTAACTTAATTACTGGTTTGGCTCCATATTTGAATCTTGATCTCATCTAATTCAAACAACTTCACTGAATTGCACACTTTAGACATGTCTCATCTGAGCAAAAGAACAAAAAACAGCCATGTTCAGAATGTCCTAAAAATGTGGTCTATGGTTTTTAAACTCAAGAATCAAAGCTTAGCTTCATCAGTGTGATCCTACAGAGACAGAAGCTTTTTCCCAAATGTTAACGACTTGTCAGTTGGATTTATTAGCACATGAGATAGAACTAGGGGCAGCATTCACCACAGCCCAGAAGAATAGTCCCCAGTTGGTATGCTACCCTGCTTACAATCTCAATCCATACGCTGGTCGTCAGGGTCTCCTCCTTTTCATTCTGAAAGAGAAAGTCAGACATCACAATCAGAGGTCAGCTATGAACTGTCAAAACTGGATTTCTGTGAAACAAACAAGCATTGGTCAGAGCAGTACTGTGCAACACACCACTTTGTAAAGAATACGTGAGTGCTGGCACCAGAGTATACAATGTCATATACTGTATTTGCAAAGTTTTACATGACATTACCAAAATTTTGGGATGGCTGGTTTAGGACAGAAATTAAGGTTGGGGTTAGTTTGGTTAGCGTTCAGTCTGAACAATGCCATGAGCTCAGTACAGTTTTTGATGTTTAGCTGGGAGGCCTCCACACTGAAAGGACCTGGGGAGGAAGCGAATCCAGAGCAGTACCTCCCGGGGAATGCTAGATGGCAGCCCCCATGGGTTGCAGAGGTGTCTCGGACTCCCGCAGGGCTCCATGGGAGTTGGAGTTGGACACAGCCCTGCTGGGATCTGTGGCCACCACTGCCAGGGGGTGCTGCAGTAGCTGCTGAGCCCTTATGAGCAGCTCTTCCGCCACACCTGAAAGTGTTGCCATATATGGAACAACAAGCACCTGGAGCACTTCCGGGTGCCTTATAAAAGTGGCCAGCTGACACTAGTCGGGAAGCCAGATTTGGGAGGAGGGAGACAAAGCTTGCTGGGAGGAGTGGAGGAGAAAAGAGAAAGAGAAGAAAAGAACTGTGTTGTGCCTGTGTGCTTGGAGACTGTATTATACGTTACCACAAGGGAAAAAAGAAAAATAAACAATTGTGTGCCTTGAACTTGTGTCCCATGCCTGTCTGTGTTGGGTTGGGGTGGTGGTGCCGCCTGGTGGTCCACAAGTTCTAGAATGGCAGTTTCAGGTGGTTAGGTGTTAGTATGTTTAATGTTTATTGTGAACAGTATCCACATTCTTCATGGCATAAACTTTACACCTAACTCAAGATATTTGGTTCAGCACGTACTTCGCGAACAGCTAAACCTTTGTATTTTTTACAAACTGCACGTATAGCTCTCTCTCTCATCTTCATTTGATGTTTGTTTTTCTATCAACATATATACACATTATGTCCTGTGTATACAAACGTCAGCCCTAAAACTGAACTGATATCAAAGCACTGCGGCTCTGTAAATAGATGCTCTTCAAGTTACGTAAAAGATCCAAGTGAATAACAGAAGAAGAAATGGAGTAAACAGTAAAAATGATTTATTTAAATAAACAGAAATCCAAAAGGAAGATCCAAAACAGACAGGTGATCATTCACAAAAAAACAGATAGTACATGCAGGTTGCAGATTACAGAGGTCTGGACTTGATAGTTCTGCAGGTACAAACCAGCACATAAAATTCAAACACTTTTCTTTTCAACTGAATTTCAATTAAATTTTCAAATAATGCCTCCCATTTTCAATTTACAACCATGGAGAACTAGTATTGATGTGTAGGAATATGAAACTGTGGCCCCTAATGCTTAAGTGTACTACAGAAAAGTGTGTACGTTCTCACGATTTTCAATAGTTTTGCATGTTTCCCACAATCAACAGTTAGTGATTAAACCAACGGAGTGATTCAATTTTTTAAAGCCTGCTATGTATGGTGTATGAGGCTAGCCATGTAACTGAAAGTGGATAGGAAAAAATCTGAAACGTTTTGGAAGTTTTAAATGATTTATGGTATTTGTGATGCCATAAAACACATTGCAGAGTCTTGGCATGAAATCCAGTCAATAAACATGCATGATGTTTGGAAAAAGAATGAAATTCACATGTGTGCAAATTTTGGATTTTCTCACATCTAAGAAAGTGTTAAACCACCTTCTCATAGAACATGCCAGTTTGTATAACTAATACCTGCCATAACCCACTCTGATAATACCCAGTCAATGTAGCCCACCGCCATACCATCACCATCCCAAATTACCCTGGGATCCTAAATGCCATCCTCTCTTTCTCGCTGTCTTTTAGTTCTTGTTGTGGCTGTTACTAAAATGAAAGGCTACTCGTGTGGAGCAGTACAAGAAATAAAAGTCAACACAACGTATTAGCAGTTTTTTGTCAGTGAATTGCTGTTGTCCATTGATTAAACACAACAGGCCTTCCCTCTATTTTTTACTGACATTCTGTTATCTTCATTTCCTGAGCCATTTTTCTAAATTAGACATTCTGGATAAGGCTTTTGAAGATGGCCAAATGAGTCGACTCATAATAAATGAATATTTAATCTTGTCCACAATAATCCCTTTTATCTAAATTAATATTTATTATATTATAATTAATGTTTTTATCTCTCTTTAGAATAATCCCTTTTATCCTCATTTATTGTTATGGCTTCACTCCAGCTGCTGTGAATAACTTGTTACAGAATTAAAACCTATACATTATTTATGCTGTATCCTCATGTTTCTAGCACAAATTTTAGAAAACCTTTAGAAACACACGTGCACCTGTGAAACATGGGAGCAGCAAACACTTGAGGCACATTGTGACTAACCAAAGAAGGTCCAGTAGCTATACTGTGTCATATTTCTTGAAGCACAGAGACCATGCTGAAGTCCAAGGTGAAGACGTGGAAGGAGTGTCCAAATGGACAAGAACATTTTTAACAAGGGTTGGAACTTGAAGAGTGTTTTAGAAGCAACAAACCAAAAGTCCAAAGTTAAAGCAGTGGTCTGGAGTCAGAAAGACAAAAACTAGCTATAAAACTAAACACAATAACCTTACTCAGAAATGAAGGCAAAAGAAGATGCTACAAGTAACTAAAAATGCTTTTCCTATGTAACGACTATTATAAAAAGTTTAGTTTTACTTCTGATTTTATCCAAAAGCTTAGACACCAGAAGACGTACACCGCTATCTTTTTAAGGGGAGCCGTAAACGCATCCAAAGTTCACAAACCAGATAACAAGCAACGTTGTCACTGCCATAAATACGTAATATGGCAGTGTCAATGAAAAATATACCTGGTGACACATTACACACCTTCTAGTTGGAGGGGATGTCAAACTTGGAAACTGCACTTGAGGATCTCAAGTCAGATTACATTAAAAAATCACCTGGGATGACAAATTAGACGACTTTCCAGCGTAGTCTCACATTTCCAAAATATTACGAACTCACCCCTGGCAGCCAATAAAGTACTACCTGACAGAGCTGGTGTTGTAGGAAAGCTTTCCAGGTATGGCACGTTCACCCATATTATCGGCCTTTTTTCTTCTTATTATTCTTTTTTGTTTATGAGATCCAAAACTTCAACATTCCTTTTTCTCACAGCTGCATTATATGAATCACATTTCCAGATAAGCACTCATTGGTTGTCAGCTCTCATACACATACAGCCTGCCCTGATTTTGTCAGGGATAAGTCATGGTCTGGTTGGAATGAGTCACTAGGCATATGAAACTACATGACTGGTTGTCAAGAAGCATATGGTATCAGTTCCCTAAGATTATGAAAATGAGGTTGAATGAGGTAGAAAACCTGTAAGAATGTCACAGAACCTTGAGACCACTGACCAGGGGGAGGGACTCCATAAAGATGTCTGGCATTGACTGAGTTTGATAATCTGGACTAATTTTGGGCACAGACTGCGTAAAGTCTTCAGCAAAGAGCATCGTTTTCTTAGGGGTAATGATCATCGAGATTTTTACATGGACAATAGTCTTGTAAAGCACATTGCTACAACAGTCCTTACCATGGTGGGACCTCATGGAACTCCTAGTACCTAGGATAACTGTGCCATTTTGTGTCTTTTAGGGGTAGTGTGACCGAGTCATAATACATCAAAGAAATAAAGTTACCTATCAAGGAATACAACCTTTAAGAGCATGGCATTTTACAATCGGAAACATTCGATTATACAAGGAAGCTATACTCTAGTAATTTCTTTGTGACATCCACACCCAACATTTGGCTACCTATATCCTTGAGCCTGCCTCCAATGGAACATCCTGGAAGGCCTACTAGATTCTGCTTAACACTTTTTGTGGTCAATATTTTATAATAATAATTGGCACATGTAGCACAATGAAATCCTTCTTCTATATGGAAATTAAAATGCAACACGTAATTAGCAAGTACAGTACAATCCCTCTTAACCGGCCACCTTGGGACTGGACCCATGGCCATTTGCTGTTTTGGCCGGTTAATCCAACACATACCTATTTTCATGTAGAAAAATATTTCTAAGGTATGTACTGTACCTCTTCGACGTTATCCTGAAGAAACCATATCCACAAGGCTTCATCCACGATTTCGCACATGGGTTTTTTTCTCGTAAAACGACTCGACAGTGTGGTGTAGTAGGTCCCGAGCTCAAGTCAAAAAGGCCACTTTTCAAATAAATAATCGCCACACTCGTGGCTTAGTGAGGGGGCGTGGTATGTGTGGCCGATCGGTTCCCAGGGAATTCGTGATGTGGGCGATCCTAGCTTAAGTGCACAGTGGTATTACAGTTTTTTATAATTAATACATTTGCAAAAAATTCAAACATCCTACTATTTCTGTGTCAGTCTGAGGTATTGTGTGCTGCTTAATGTGGGGAAAAATGAATTTAAATGATTTTAGCAGAACAAAATGTAAAAATGTCTGAATTCACTGTATATCTTTCTTACCTGAAAAATCTCAGAACACTATAAGGACTCCAGTTAACCAATAATGATACAGCAGCTCTGAACTTCAGTAAAATTTGTTAAAGTGGCAACTTGAACTATGCTAATAAAATAGAGAATAAATCTGTGCCATGTACAATGCATTGACTGCCTATGGGAATTGTAGCTTGGATGTCCCAGAGGGCAGCATTCACCCCTTGTATGACCATATACCATGACACAGTATATGCAATTTATTTACAAATCATTGAGGCTTAATCAAATTACAATGGCCCCGCAGGTAGCTCCATCCTGAACCTATGAATTATTGTTTTCTTCCCATTTTAAAATAACTGCTTGATTAATTTCTCTTTATGTTAATTTTCATGCAAATTGGTTTAAGCTTTAGATTTTCATGAGACCCAAAATTACCAACAGTGTAATTCTCATCTTCATCAATGCTGATGGATATCTCAGACAAAAGAAGAATCATTCTAAATGCTGGTGACTTCAAATAAAGAAACAAACATCTATCAGCATGTTCATGGACACAAGCTGGACCTACTGTACAGTATTCAAATGTTGATGCCTTTTACATGTCTATCTCTATATCTATATATCTCTATCTCTCTCTATATATAATTTTAAATTTTCCCTATCTATCTATCTATCTATCTATCTATCTATCTATCTATCTATCTATCTATCTA
>JANRMT010062791.1:137925650-137947409 GCA_026402145.1 Polypterus bichir lapradei
CTATCTATCTATCTATCTATCTATCTATCTATCTATCTATCTATCTAGTGCTGTCATGCGCTCTTGCTTAGGAAACACCTTCAGTGCTCTACCGTAGTGACTACAGTAATACCACCCTATGGAGGGAAAGGGGTTACTGTCACTAACTAACTCTTCCTTGTTTCCTCAGTCCAGGGGAACCCAACACACATGACACCTAACCTGACTTCCACCATGCTCCAAAAGCCCTGTCCCTTCCAGGCAAGCAGCCATATATTCCTGCAATGCAGAGGAAGTGGCTGTAACCTATGGATCATAGACCACAGGAGATGGAACTCCCAGTTATTGCAAGACAATCTTGACTTTGTGGCAGCTATAGCTGAATGTTTACATGTTGCACTTTTTTGTTGTGAACCCATGTCTCCATTCTCTTTCCACAGTGCTCTGACCAGGGCTGGTCTCTTTCTTGCATTTAATATTGCCAGGACAACCCCCCCACCCATCATTTGAGATTGTTAATTAATGGGATTATACTTACTGTAGAAAAGCACTTTATGAAATAAGGGATACCTGTTTTGCATCTGACATTGCTGTAGTAGGCTCCAGGTCCATACAACCCTAACCTGTATTAAACAGGTTTAGAGAGTTCAAAAATGAATAACTAAATGACCAGGTCAGATTTTTTACTTACCAGCGAGATGAGATTGGTGAGGGTCAGTTTGATCTGAACATCCAAAGTGTCCCCTGTGGCCTTCACCGGGCGAGTGTTCTTATTGTAATTCTTCAGTAGGCTCTGGATCAGTTTCAGCTCTTCATTGCCGCTGACTGCTGTAAACAGAGAGGACGTCACGTCAAAGCTGCAGCATAGCAAAGTGTAATCTGCCCTTTGGTTCAGTGAGTCAGAGACAACTATGTGGCTATTTTTGTCCAACACAACCTCGACCCGGCCTAATGGTGTGTTAAAAATGGAGGTGGATAAATGATTAAAATCTAACATGTGATTTACACTGACTGTGAGAGTTTCAACAAACACTCCTTAAGTGTGCTCTCAGGCTGGACCAGCACTTTCTGCTTTATTTTTCCATTTTGACAATTAGTCCTGTAAGACCAAGCAAGAAAACACAGCTGCTAATATTTACTGGGTTAGCGGGCAGCAAGGGGCCTGTGCAGGGAAAGACATGAAACATCCAGGGAGGTTAGATACCTCTACCACAAGTCGGTCCACCAGGGGCCTCCATAAGGGACTATAGGTAAACAGTTATAAAATAGGAGCAGTGGCCACTTATTTATTACACTGGTATCAGACACAGGGGGTGGCGTGTGCAACAGATGTCTGCTGGCCACCACTGTGCCACTCTAACAGTGAACTCGACAGCTGGTCCTAGGAAGAAGGGCTATGGCCTAATATTTAAGGGGTACTAAAGCCAAACTTTAATTTGCCACATCTCAGCTTGCAGTCCATGATGGAATGTATGGAGAACTATTATTATTGATACTGTTGCTTTATATATCAAGCATCCTGGGTTCAAATCCCAAGTTTTGCTGTTGTATGGTGGATTTTGTATTACTTTTCTTTCCACATTCCGAAGACATGTGTGTGTTAAGTTAACTGAGGCCTGCCATGTTGTGGGCATGTGGGGGAATCATGCTGCATAAGTGCTGTCATACACTCTTGCTTAGGAAGCAGCTTCGGTGTATGAGGAACAATGCATGGGGAACAGCATGCTTATGAACTTTGAGGTAAAGTGATAAGGAACATGGCAAAACATCCAGTAGCATACCTCAAAGGGTTAGTATTCCAGGGATGGGTAAATAAGCAATTCTGTTCAACTCTATTTGGTTTAATTTTTGAAAGCACTAGACAGTGTTGATTTTCACATAAATTCATTAGCATTCTGCCTCATCTGAAAACACAGAGGACGGTATTTATGAATATGGAATCCACCTTCGGATTTTTCACTATTATTAAAGGCAGCGTTTCTCAACCTTTAAGTATTTGCGACCCGAGTTTTCATAACAGTTTTAATTGCGTCCCCCTAACATTATTTTGAAATGTAGATGCATATTTTATTATACCTACTTAACTTTTATCGACATTTATCTAACTCTCTATTTATAGTTCTAGTATCAGAATGTAGTTTAAGTTAATTTGTTTTGGTTTCAACAGATGTTTTTTTCATATTTTTGATTCTTGTTTTGTTTTTTTCACATCTTCGCGCTCCCCTTTTTGTTACTTCGCACCCCCCTAGGCATTAGCTTGTTCTATATGGCAAGCAGAAAGAAGTTCAGTCTGTCTGGTGTTTCAGTTGATTGTAGTATAAATGCACCTTATCTGGAAGGGCCAATGTGTGGGGAGTCAGTATGGTGGCCTAATCTACACAATAAAGACAGTCATGAAAAAATGGAAAGAGTATGGCATAGCTGTAAAACTTCCTAAAGAAGGCCACTCACAAATACTGAATCATTGTGCAAGAAGACTAGTGAGGGAGGCCACCAAGAGATCTATGATGACTCTGAAGGAGTTACAAACTACATTGGATAAGACTGGAGAGCCTGTACAGACAACAGCTGTTGTCTGGTTGTTTCACTATTCAGAAGAAGGCATACGGAGATTCTAAATTCCTTCTAGATTCTCAAGTTTCTCTCCCTATGAAAGAGAGGTAACCCGATCATTCTCCTTATGTACTTCATGCCAGGCACTTGCACTCGTCAAATCATTGTCTCATTGCTATTGCATGACAGCAGATGAAACTGTGAACGCAGATAAACAAGAAAATGGATGTGTTGGCCAATGACCTGACTGCTGGTTCATTACCACTTTTCTGCCATACCCTGCTTGAGACCAACACTCCAACTAAAGACCAGCAAAATCATTGAGAAAAATCTTGTGAAGTCTGCAAGAAACCTACATTGTGGGAGAGATTTGTTCTCCAGTTAGACAACACCGGAATATCTTCAAAACAACAATGTGAATGCCCTGTGATGGCCAAGTTGGAGTCCAGGGGGTTTTATCACTTAAGGAATTAAACAAAAGTTAAACCTCTCATAACATTGTAAGATGCTGAGCAAGTAATTCCTACATTGTTTTAAGTCGACTAAATTACTGTAATGCACTCCTAACAGGACTACCTAAGAAAGACATCAATCAGTTGCAATTACTGCAGAATGCAGCAGCAAAAATCCTAACTAGAAAAAGAAAATCTGATCACATCTCACCAGTTTCAGCATCATTACACTGGTTACCTGTGCCCTTTAGAACGGACTTTAAAATACTACCAATGGTGTATAAAACCTTAAGTAATCTTGCCTCTTCCTATATTTTCGAATGCCTGTCCTCCTATATTCTAAGTTGTACCTTTAGATCTCCTAATGATGGTGTTCTTATAATTCCAAGAGACAAACTTAAAAGAAGTTGTGAGGTGGCCTTATTTCCTGCTTTGCACCTAAAATCTGTAATACTTTACCAGTAGAATTTCACCAGGGTCATACTGTGGAACATTTTTAAAAAACTGCTTGAACTCCATTATTTTAATTTGCTGTTTTCACAAGTAAAATTTAATGTTGTACTCTTAAACTATATAGGAAAAAAATTATCATATTCTTCAGGGATTTACAATCTTTACTAAACCCTACTTTTCTCTGCTGTCTTTTCTAGTTCTTCTGTGGTGAGGACCAAGGCCCTGTGCCCATGAGACCAACTGCACCGAATCCTCTCAGATGAAGCCTGGGAACAATGAGGAATGATTTAATAATGTTTATGTTAGGTAGAATGCCCAGTGGGGGCTGGGTGGTCTTTTGACCTTTGAACCCTTGCACATTTTGTTTTATTTGTGCATTATTTTTATTTTTATTTTTTTTTCATCCTGGTCGTCTGGCCTTATCATGGGACTCACCTGTAGAGACGTACATCATGATATTGTATAAAAGGAAGCAACTCTTGTATCAGTTATATACCTGTTTTATAAGATCATGTACATTTTTTTATATTACTTACTAGCAAAATACCCGCGCTTCGCAGCGGCGAAGTACTGCATTAAAATTTTTATTAAGAAGAAAATTTAACCTTTTTAAAGTGAGGGAAAATATGGCAATAATTATTTGTTAAGGATCTCTTTGTATACCACGTTGTCAGTTCGGCCCTCCGGTTGTAATATGACCAAGCTGTGCGCTGAGCTTACTCTTGAGCATGCAACTTACAGTTGGCCATGTGAACAGTAATCTTGTTTCAAATCTCACAGCATGGATTGCTGCTGTCATAATCGATTTCAGTTTCATGGTTTGTTTCAATTACGACAGTATTGGCAGGACTTGTGTTGAAGTGACATTCGGCATCTGTCAAGCATTGTAAGCTTACAACCGGTTTCATCGATAACTTCACGTCCAGCTTTTGAGAGTTTAAACATTCATAAACATCAAAGTGTCCACTACTGAAATTGTCACCTATGAATGTAAGATGTTTAAGAGGCATTGGCGGTTGTCGAAAGGTGTAAAATATTTGGCCATTTCGGTACACTTGAAAGCACCAACCGAACAATTCAGCGGCAGCCATCAACTCACATGCAGAACCATAGGTGAAGGGCTTAAGCATTTCACTCTTCTAGTGCTCCTGTGTAGTATAATTATCTCCTGTACCGTCATCAGTCCACACCTTGAACCTGTCCCAGTCATTCAATACATAAGACACAATGTTCTTCCAGATATCAAGAGTGAGCCTGATATGGCCGTGCAATATGTAACACAGAGAATGGAAAAGGTAGGTACCATCTCCGGGCATGGAAACCACTCGGTAAGTGACAGTTCTTTGATCGATGGTGATTACCTCGATAGACATGGTAATGGGGGTTGGAATGATGAAGGAAATGGGTACCTGAGTAATGTAAAGTAAGTGTAAAATACCTATACAATAACTATAATTGTAATAAACAAACAATAAAACAGCGGAGAAGCCGTGGATTAAACAAAAAGGCTGTAGTTATCAGCAGGGAGACGTGAATCCCGTGGTGAAGCAAGGAAGGGAATGTAGAGACTGGAGCGACGGACGGCCTTATATAGGCAGGCATCCAACAACGTGGGAGGTGATGGGATGGGAGACCCAACGCCGCCTCACATGGTGACCAAGCTGCAGGCTATGGACGTATATATGTACGTAAATAGGATTCAGTTAGCGTTGGGAACCCGTGTACCAAATTTCTTGAAGATGGGCCCATAAGTAACAAAGACTGTTGAAAAGTTCAATATGGTGGCCGACACTGGCATCATACCACTGAAATAAGTACGTACATTGGTTTCGGTTAGTGCAGGGAAGCCGCCTACCAAATTTCGAGAAGATGAGGCCATAAATAAGAAAGTTCAACATGGCGGACGTTGTTGATCGTTACGCGTAGAATTTCGAAATGAAACCTGCTTAACTTTTGTAAGTAAGCTGTAAGGAATGAGCCTGCCAAATTTCAGCCTTCTACCTATACGGGAAGTTGGAGAATTAGTGATGTTGGAAAATTCAATATGGCGGCTGACAGTGGCGTCATACCACCGAAATAAGTACGTACATTTTTTTTGGTTAGCTCAGGGAAGTCACCTACCAAATTTCGTGAAGATGGGGCCGTAAATAAGAAAGTTCAACATGGCGGACGTTGTTGACCGTTATGACCGTTATGCGTAGAATTTCGAAATGAAACCTGCTTAACTTTTGTAAGTAAGCTGTAAGGAATGGGCCTGCCAAATTTCAGCCTTCTACCTACACGGGAAGTTTGAGAATTAGTAACATTGGAAAGTTCAATATGGCGGCTGACAGTGGCGTCATACCACCGAAATAAGTATGCACATTGGTTTCGGTTAGCGCAGGGAAGCTGCCTACCAAATTTCGTGAAGATGGGGCCATGAATAAGAAAGTTCAATATGGCGGACATTGTTGATCGTTATGACCGTTACGCGTAGAATTTCCAAATGAAACCTGCTTAATTTTTGTAAGTAAGCTGTAAGGAATGGGCCTACCAAATTTCAGCCTTCTACCTACACGGGAAGTTGGAGAATTAGTGACGTTTGGAAAATTCAATATGGCGGCCGACAGTGGCGTCATACCATCGAAATAAGTACGTACATCGGTTTTGGTTAGCGCAGGGAAGTCACCTACCAAATTTCGTGAAGATGGGGTCAGCCTTCTACGTACACGGGAAGTTTGAAAATTGGTGACATTGGAAAGTTCAATATGGCGACCGACAGTGGCGTCATACCATCGAAATAAGTACATACATCGGTTTCGGTTAGCGCAGGGAAGCCGCCTACCAAATTTCGTGAAGATGGGGCCATAAATAAGAAAGTTCAACATGGCGGACGTTGTCGACCGTTATCGACCGTTATGACCGTTACGTGTAGAATTTCGAAATGAAACCTGCTTAACTTTTGTAAGTAAGCTGTAAGGAATGAGCCTGCCAAATTTCAGCTTTTTACCTACATGGGAAGTTGGAGAATTAGTGATGAGTCAGTCAGTCAGTCAGTCAGTCAGTCAGTCAGTCAGTCAGTCAGTCAGTGAGTGAGTGAGGGCTTTGCCTTTTATTATTATAGATTTATTATTATTATTCCTTCATAATCTTATTTATTTTTGTTTTCATTTAATTTTCTCTTTGAAATCTTGTGAAACACTTTGAGCTACATTGTTTGTATGAAAATGTGCAAATTTGATAGCAATTGAAAGTTATATACAGTACAATAACATAACTTACTGCAGAATTACTAGAATAGTACATCTCTATGTATATATAAAATCCAATGTCTGTCTGTCTGTATGTCTGTCCACTTGTTACAAGAGAACTCCTTAACGGATTTAGATCAGGTTTTTTTCAATAATTTGCTTGAACATTTTGGTTGAGTTTGTGATTTCTCTCATTCCGCTAAGTATCACAGTTTGCATGCAGGAGCAATTTATTTGCGCTAATCAGGCTGTGGGCCGAGGGGAGAGGAAAGCATGACTTCAGGTGTGGGGCGCCAGATGGGGTCCTCCTCACTCATGTGCCAGCCTCAGTTTGAGTCGGTCTATCTCTTGCAACGTTTTGGAGCATAGCTTGCCTCTTCTTAGCTAGCGATACCTGTTTGTTTACTGATTTTTAAAGTTTGTCCAGTTTCTCTACTATGCAAGTGGAGCCGCGGGGAATGGCTAGTTTAGTATATACAAATATGTATTGCACATTTATCAAAATATAAAAAAAGAAAGCCTCCTCTTCTTCTTCTGGTGCAATGCTCCAATGTCACTCCTGCTGAAGGAGTTGGCCCTCATCAGGATGTCTAACTGCACAATATGACTGGTCAGTATCATTATAAAGGACTAACCCATGCAAATGAGCAATTTGTATTTTACATATTTAGTCTCCGATTAGCTTGGTTCTATCGTTATTCGCACACGACTGCAGTCTATTGTGCCTATGTAGCCCACATAACATTATGTGTCACTGATATGACTTTGATTAAATGCATTTTACAGAAATTCACTTACCATCCTTGACATTTTATGCATTCAATATAACCACAAACATTTGTATGGAAATCATTGTCTTAAGTACCTGACCAAACTTGATCATTTTTATGATAAGTGTTTCTATATGACTGGCATATGCCCAATTACAAAGCATTTTGAATTTTTAGTTTCTTATTAGTGTGAAAAAACACATGGACTGTTATAAAAATAATCAAGAGGTCAAGCCCATTGAATTAGTAAGGTGTTCAATTTAATCCATTTAATATATCCATCCCATCCATTGTCCAACCCGCTGAATCCGAACACAGGGTCACGGGGGTCTGCTGGAGCCAATCCCAGCCAACACAGGGCACAAGGCAGGAACCAATCCCGGGCAGGGTGCCAACCCACCGCAGGACACACACAAACACACCCACACACCAAGCACAATTTAGAATTGCCAATCCACCTAACCTGCATGTCTTTGGACTGTGGGAGGAAACCGGAGCGCCCAGAGGAAACCCGCGCAGACACGGGGAGAACATGCAAACTCCACGCAGGGAGGACCCGGGAAGCAAACCTGGGTCTCCTAACTGCGAGGCAGCAGCGCTACCACTGCGCCACCCACATTTAATATATATTGCTCTTTATTATTTTACAACATACATACAAATGTTGTCATGACTTATATCAAAGGGTCTTTCGTTACATTCTTTATTTTAGCTGGTGGTTTATAGGTTCTTTGCAGTGTGCAATGAAAGGAGAACACCAGTGTTGACCCTATAAGATCCTGAAGTGTGGTATTTTTTTCTAGTACATTACTATAAACATCTTTGAGCTACTTTAGTGCCAGAGGTTTTACGAACTTAGAATTGTTTTAGTTTCCTGTTTTAGTTTCTTTTTCTATTCTGTCTGGATACAATGAATTGAAGGACATAAAACCCCTTCTGGGTGAAAAAAATAAGAACCTGTTGTATATCTTGACTACACAAAATTTCATATTAAATATATAACACATTTAAAAAAAGTACAACAGAGGCTCACAAACCTTTGTGCAGTCTCTGCATTTTTCCAGTAGCAATAGAGATAAGTAGTTAACTTTGAAAATTACTTGGTTCTCTCCTTTATTTTAATTTCTCATCGTTGAGTTATATTCAACTTCTTTATATATTGCTTTGTCAAGTGAGATGATGAATAAGTTGTGCTATAAAAGTGAAGCGTAGACATGTTTGAATTGTATTTTGTGAGGTTCACTGAGCAGCAGCCTTATTTAAAGAGAGCGGTGATTTACCAGCGCAGAATTTCAGCTTGGTTGCCTAAGCACTTCTTAAAAGAAAGGATATATTCAGTATTGTAACACGCTAAAGTGTAAATGAGGTCTTCTGCTGAATGATAAAAGTTACAAGCTCTGATGACATTTTTTGTTTTCAGTCTCCACCATTGGTTCTATCAGACCGTCGTCTTTTTAATTTCCCTACCCAGTTTCCATATAATCCTGTCAATTGTGGTTTATGTTACATCAACACCAAAACATTTAAAGGAGTTAGGAAAAACATTTAGTTTGTTAAAGGAAACACATTTAAAGGTTAAGTGTATGTAATTGACTGTAATATTTACTAAAGCCACTAATGCGGTTCAGGGCCATTTGCATCACAACTATCGTTCTTGGAAAACCTCCCAATAATGCTCTGCGTTTAATTACTCCTCCCCGCTACTTCAATATTTAGCAATTAACTTGGGTGTGTTTATCAAGGTCATCTAGGCCAGCAATTCTTTCATGTGTCCTTTGTGTTTTAAGCAAAGGGCTGTGTCATCAATGTCAGCGGCTTACTCTGGGGGGTTTCTGGAATTATTGCCTTTTCACAATGCAATACCACAGCAAAGGCAGTTTGGTCAGCATGGTGCTGTCCATCACCCATGACAGCATGACAGACAGGGTGCACAGCAGTGCTTATTCACAGGTGCAACGGGGCCAGCTTGTGACTGACAGGGCTGTGTTGGACTCTAAACTGTACCAATATATTGTATTGTGTGAGTTTGGAAAGTGAATACAATTCATAAGAATAAGAATGCTACCTAATGCATTCCAAAATAATTTTGTTTAAAGTAATGTTTCTAACCAAATTATGCAATTCCAGGTCAAAGGGAGTCAATACCTATATGCAGCATGGGCGTAAGGTGGGAACAAGCACTGGACAGGGTACCAGTCCACTGGAGGACACACATCTCATATTGGTCAATTTAGAGTCTTTGATTAACACACAAATCCATATAGACGGCAATCAAAAACCAATTCAAACTCAGGATTGCTGGAGCTGCGAAGGGGCCGTGCTAACCACTGCCATGCTACTTCAGACACCAAAAACAATTGTATTAAAATTGATTTATAAATCAACATCTAGATCAAGGGTGGATCCTGCACGGCTACAGTTGCTGCAGATTTTCATTCTAACCATTTTCTTAATTAGTGACCAAGTTTTGCTGCAATTTAACTACTTTTCCCCTCCATTTTAATTGGCTGCTATGAAAGACTCAGACCCCTTAATTGTTTCTCTTGTCCTTTATTAGTAGCTAAACAATAATGAGATACAAAATGTGCCAGCACATGACAAGCTCTCCCTTGTGCATTATCAATTATCTGAAAATAACGAAGGGTGAAGATCTCAATAATGTTGATCAGCTCAGGTCCACAATACATTCTGACGATGTGTAATATCTCGGGTACCCACCTTCTGCCTCCCAGGACATCAATAGTCATAATTGAGGATGGACTAGAGGAAATTAAAAATTAATAAATAGGAAAATCCAATAAATATGTTCAAATCTAAAACCAGGAATAAAACCAAAGTCTGAATCTGCTCCATTTCATCTCATTCCCTTTGCTCCATTCTCCCTCATTCATCACCCCTGCTCACCCCTGAAGCTTACTCAACAGAACTGAGAAACTGGCGAACCATCCACAATCTGAATCCTGCCCCTGCCAACACCTTTAGGTAACCTATGGGGCAAGCCAAGCCTAGTTTACTCTTCCTGTCAACTTCCATTGGTGCAGCAGGTCCACTGGAGCCCACAACCATCCCTGATCTATACCTCAGCTGGGATGATCCACCTCTGCCTATGCTCCTCCATGAGATATCGCTGACAGCTTCACTTCCCACTCTCACTCTGGCTCTGATTCTGCCTTTCTCCATTACCTCTTCCCCAATTTTGTCTACCTCTGCTTTTCTTTCTTTTTCAGTCTCCCCCTTTAATCCTATTCAGATCTAGTCATAGCCCTAGGAGTGTAGATGCTTCCATAACAAATGGCAGAGCACTGATGAGGGATGGCTGGTCTGACTGCACTCATGCAAGTGAATGAACTGTCAGCCAGTTCCCCCATTAAGCACTCAGTGGAGCTTGCCTTCTGCACACACCTACGCTCAAGAAATCTGAGCCACTTTATTCTTTAAAAACTCTGCACCCACCAGTTCCACCACAGACCTCTAATACACTGCACCACACTGTGCTGTTAGAATGATGGAAAATCAACACTTTAAGAAATGTCTGCTGTGGCAGAATGAGAGCACTGACAAGCCATGGAACTAAATAACAGATTTAATTAACAACAAGAAGCAGCTTCTAATTAAGTTCTAATTAAGAAACTGGTTGGAATTTGAGGTCTCAGCTTAGCTGGTCATTTGTTTGTACACTTCGCATCTCATTTTTGTTTGATTTTTATTTAAGAAGCAATTCTAACGATTGAGTCTTAAAAAAACAGGTAATTGTAGGGTAAATAAGTCAATTAGCAGTTGAAATTGGTAAGTGATTTAGAAAGTGACGGTAAAGAAAAACCTGGGCACCTTGATATAGACTAATCAATTGTTAAACAGTGTATGCCACTAGCAAGTATTTAAATGTTTTAACCCTTTTTAGATGTAAAGAAGGGATTCATTTGTTAACCTGACCTACATGTAATTCACAATATTGAGTAATAAAAAGATTTGTTAACCACTTCTCTTTTTCTTTAGTAGAGAAGATTGGAAGGCCTTTCCTGGATGAGGTGCTGGATCAGAAGGCTCACATAATTTTGTGTACATATAAAGACTGAAGTATAAAGTGTATAGCTATTGCTTTCACAGAGTACAAAATCAGCAACTTTTGCCTTTGTGTCACACACCTCAGCACACCACACATGAAACAAAGCACATCTCTAGGCCATTTTCTTTTAGAAAAGTTTCACAGCACATTCACAAGACTCAGCTGCTAAGGGTGCATTACCTCACATTAAATGCTCATTCTAATTGTAAGGGTGTTGTGTACATAGTATTTTGTCCTTGTCCCTATTTTTAAGCTGGCAAGACTGAGCGTGCCATTTGTAATAGGATCGTTGGAGTATAAGAGCAATATCTGTAAGTGATCCTCAAAACATCCATTATCGAAATGCTTTACTGAAATGGCTCACACAATAGCACAACTGCACTGTAGTTGAGATTGTTAAGCCACGTCCGAGGGGTGGGATTACAACAACGTCTTGTTAAAGCACAAAGCCAGGTGGATATATCAATTAGACGTCATATTGACAGGTGGCCTCAATGATATTTATGACTTTACCTGATCCTTGTTGTAAAAAGTAACCTGAAGTCGATGGAGGCTAGAACAATGGTTTACAATTTCCCAGTATTTCATACAAGTACACTACAGTATATGATGCAGGACTACTGTCTAAATCTTTGGTAAGTTAGCACTGTCTATGCTGGCACAATATCCCATTATACTTATAAGTTTATGCATTTACATAATGCTCTACCATTTCTTTAATATTTACTATTTCTCAATATCCCCTACGCTCCAATTCTGAAAAACAGACTGTTTGACTTAATGTCACTGTATATACATTTACCTCTTTTTTATATTACATTACAATTGATTGTTTTTCTTATTCTTTAACTTTATGAAGTATAACTGGTGAAGAATGCATAATGAAAATTCTAAAAAAACAGGTTTTCCCTTTGTTATTTTGGGTTATTAAGTGTAGATTGATGAGCAAAAATTGCAAATTTAGCCATTTAAAACCAAATCAACAATACAATAAAGTGTGAATAAAACACAAGGGTCTGAATACTGTCTGAATCCACTGTTTAATGTATAGGGTGGTCCAGATCTAATTATGCAATTTTCATTACGCAACTTAATAAGTTTATTACAGAGAAAATCACCAGAAAAATCCCGGACCATCAAGAAGTGTGTGAACTTACGACATGAAGAATCATCTTCGTGCCGAACTGGAATCGTCCCTGCATAAATCAAAGTCATCCAGACAATCTGGATAATTAGATCTGGACCACCCTGTAGTTTCTATGCTTGTATTTATCAAGTGTTTTATAGTCGGACAACTGGCCTCATGGGCTCAAAATTCTCAGAGTGACATAAATTTGGTCCTACTCCTAGAAAAGGAGTACCGGTAAAAGCATTTTATCAGCTTTCCTAAATTACAAAATGACTCCAAAGCTTTACTAGGATTTCAAAGAACTCATGAGCTGTCCTAACTCACTAGGAGCTGCCAGAAGATGCCGTTCAGGAAGAGATCAGCGTGTGTTATGATGTACTCTAGATCTTTTTGTTAAACTTGGCTTGTTTTCTTTAATTTGGTGCAGATGACTTAATTGAGTCCTGCCATAATTACCCACCTATTGAGTTGCCCAATGTTGTTAAATCTCCTGGGTTGTGGGAGGGGTGCAGGTTATAAAATGAAGCTTGTTTGGGTTTTAGGGCAGAGAAAGAGTGCGAGAGGAGGAGGATTTGGGTTTCACAGAGTAAGATATGGATGGCCTGGTTTTGGGTTTTTGTTTCTTATTGCTTGTTAAAAAAAATGTAATTGTTGTATGCTAACCATCTATGTGATAAATGGGGACAGTGTGTCTCTACCTGTGTACATTTTGTTTAACTAGATAGCTAAGTTAGTGTTATGCTCCTGTCTTGCTTTTGTTTTGTGTGTAACTTTCTCCATATTTTGTGAGGTTTTTCTTTTTGACAATAAATTGAGTCTTTTTAGTTGGCTGGTTTAGTTATCTTTTTCTGTGTTTTGTCTCCCTTTCTCTCTAACTTGTGTGCAACCTATTTTAATACCTCTAGGCCTTTTGGTAGGCTGAACAGCATGCACACCCTGAGGAAGGCAGAATGTTTTGGAAATGCTGGACAACAATGAACTCGGAAAAAGATATTCATTGGACAGAGATATATGTATTCATAACTAATCTTGTACCTTTGTGATTGCTCCATCTATGTGGAGAAACCATGTGCTATCAGCCGATATTAAAGTTTTTAACGTTATGGGTAAAATGCAGCTTTGCAACTGTGATGATTTGGGTATGTTACAACCAGCCATTCTTTGAATTTTGCACCACACGTTGAAAGGTAATGAACAGATGTATCCATTTCCACACAAATCCATGTGAAGTAATGTTAAAACAAACTACATTCATGGAAATGTGCACTCACATAAAGATCATTGCCCAAAGTGTGCTTGAGTAGGCATCCATGAATCGCAAGTGATACCACAGTTGCAAAAAACAGAGGGGTCATGAATGCAAACTCTACCGACAGTGAAATGTCACACATTCCAAAAAGCCCTGGGACATTCATGTTACATTTTAAAAGCCTGGGAATGTTCAAGAAGGCAGGCAGAACCCCTCAGGACACTGGATAAATACAGCCTTGCAGAAGATAAGTGGGGTCATGGAGAGAGACTATGCATGGCACAGCACAGTCAAAGACCATCAGAACACTGAAAAAGTGAACAATACTTTAGAAACAGAGCAATAGCTATGGTTAGATTCAGTAACTTATTTTACAGAGTGTTTCCCATGGCCATAACAGCAAGCAAAGGGATTCATCTAAAAGTGCAGCTTTGGATCATCCATCTGATCAACCCATCCATCCATTTTCTAAACTTGCTTTAGCCTATCCCAGCAAGCATAGGGTACAATGCAAGAAAAATCCCTGGAGCATTCATCAGCAAATAAACATGCCCGATTTCAGGCTTTACACTCATTCAGTGTGTGTAGCTCAGTCTTTCCGTCTCTGTGCTCATTACAGAATTATTCTTTATGTTGTTGAAAAGTGGCAACAATTATGTGTAGCTTAGAGTAATATTCTACCTTATTATTCTTTTCTTCTTCCACTACTACTACTTGGAAAATTATTATTAATTATCAGAAAACTATAAAACATTATCATGACTTCCAATTTACAACCTGGGGTATCGTGAAGTCGTTCATTCTACAAGGAAAACTCTTCACTCCTAGCTAGGAATAGGTGTAGAGAGCTTTGCAAATCCTTTTTATGTCCTACTCTGAAGCAGCACAAATGTTTATCCTAGTCTGACATGTAGTGCAATTCCTAGGTCTAACTCCGAGACGCTGGATAAATATGGGCTCGTCTTTGTCTAGATATGATTATGCATGGCTGTCAAAACCTCCCCACCATATATCCCTACTAAGCAGGAGTCAACATACTTAATTCACATTGTCACACTCATTTGGGAGGCAGTTTATGGGCTCTGGTGATGATAGTTACCCACCAAACCAGGAGTTGGTGCTGTGTGCTAATGCCTTCTCTCTTCCTCTCTCTGTAGAATGGAAGTCTGAAGGCCCTTCTACCTCTGACATGACTTCCAGTGTCCACCCTCCTGGAATTGACTTTTCCTGACTGGATCCCATATGACCAGCAGTTTGGCTATTTTTGAGTCTGTCCACTATCAGACTTCTGTCTGAAAAGGTATCAAATTTATCTTTGTAAAAAGGATTTTGCTTTTTGAATTATTTTCATTATAAGGGGTCACAGGCATTCGCTCAACCTTTATCTCTGTCTGCTTCTTGTTTTACAGCATTCAATATGTATTGTGATACAGGGTTCATAATAAAATACCCCCAAGTATAGCATATTCTTGGAACCATGGGTCATTTATATAAAAATGCATTATTACTTTTTATTGAATAATAAATATGATTTTTGAAGAAATTGTAAAACAAATTAAAAGAATTTACTTAAAATCAATAGAACACAAGAGAGACATTAAAAAAAATACAAATGTGTACATACTTTACTGCTTCTGTTTCACTCAGATACATATTTTTGAATTTTGAGATTGCAAAATTGAATGTGAGATTACCTGGCTATTTAAAACTCTGCTTCACAAGCTAAAAGGTGTCTGCCCTAACTAAACTTAACATGCACTGTGCGAACGTAAGAGACAATCAAATGGTGTTCTGTTGTGGCTGATACCTTTATATCATTCCAGAAATAAGCAACATTTTACAAAATGACAATTAATATATATATATATATATATACATACACAATACAATATTTGAAAAATCGAGAATATGAATGCTAATGCTAATGTCAGTTACTTTCAAAACTCAGTAACTTTCAGTAATATATTTTTACAGACAGCACATAAATTAGGCACTTGATATGTATGTCACTCTTACTGCTCATACTTCAATCTCAATTTTGCATTTTTTAATGTAAAAAATATCGTTATAAGAAAATATTGTCTTTGACAAATGTGCACGTGAGGCATTTCACCTCGACACCTGCAATTGTGTACAACATTTCATGTATTTTTAACTGAAAATGTATGATAGTTCTGTTTGTCCATGACTTGTCCTGTTATATTGTATGTGTTTGTTGTATTATTATGAATGAATGTGATTGTGTTTTCTAATAAAAAAAAAAGTTCTGCGTTTTAATACATGTATGCATCTGGCTCAAACACACACACACACGCACGCACGCACGCACGCACACACACACGCGCGCGACAGCGGCCGCTTTCTGTGTCGCTAAATGGATTGACCAGCTCTGGTATAAATAATTATCAAGAAACATATATATTGTTGCCGATTTCTTTACATATTTATTTAATTATTTCTTAACTTAACCTATTCCAGTGACACTGTGTGAGACAGAAATAGAGTCCTTACATATAGAGCTGGCTGGCCCCCACTGAATATTCTGCCTTATATAAATGCTCTTAATTAGTTCTTTATTGTTGTTTTTTGTTTTTTTTTAAGGCTTCGTCCTAGAGGACATGATGCAGTGGGTCTCGTGGCAAGTTGGGGTATCCATTTCATTCAAACACTTCATTCACTTCTGCATTCTCTTGTTATTTATTAGCCTGCATCACAGGACGATCCAAGTGGAACAGGACTTGGACAGTCCATTTGTGAATTATCTTTCAGACTTCAGATATATCAGAAGTTAACAAAACAAAAACAACAAACGTAATAATTGCAAGAGCAATAATAAACGTGTTTCGCACTTGTAGTTTTCCTTTAATTGGTTTTCATACTAATACTTTATTTAACACTTTTGATTATTTATAACAATTAAAGGTTCTACTGTTAATTGTTTGCAGGATGGTACAATTCTTCTAGTTTTCCAGTTTTTTCACTATGCATGACCTTTAAGCTAATTTTCTTGATTTATTCTGCAATATCTTTTTCTAAAATATTTTCCAGTTGCTTCTTTGATAATTAAGCATGCATTTCATGACATTAAATGCATATCCCAGAAATATTTATTATTATTTAAATGTTATTGTGCAGCACACTGCTACACCATCTTTCAATGCCCCCTTTGGACATGGCATGGCACAGACTATTTTTTTACAACACAGAAGGCATAACAAGTCTGGCTAGTTTGAGTGGCATAGATTAACACTATTCAGTTTATTTTTATATAGTGCTATTCTCTGAGGAGAGTGCTGTGATAAGTCTGCAGATAAAAGAAAAATATACTACTCAAAAACAATTAAAGGAACACTTTTTAATCCGAGTATAGCATCAAGTCAATGAAACTTCAGGGCTATTGATCTGGTCCGTTAAGTAGCAGAGGGGGTTGCTAATCAGTTTCAGCTGCTTTGGTGTTAATGAAATTAACAACAGGTGCACTAGAGGGGCAACAATGAGACGACCCCACAAAACAGCAATGGTTTAAAGGTGGAGGCCACCGACATTTTTCTGTCCTTATCTTTTCTGACTGTTTTTTCACTAGTTTTGCATTTGGCTGCGGTCACTCTCACTACTGGTAGCAATGAGGCGATACCTGGACCCTACAGAGGTTGCACAGGTAGTCCAACTTCTCCAGGATGGCACATCAATACGTGCCATTGCCAGAAAGTTTGATGTGTCTCCCAGCACAGTCACGAGAGCTTGGAGGAGATTCCAGGAGTCAGGCAGTTACTCTAGGAGAGCTGGACAGGGCCATAGAAGGTATTTATCCAATCAGCAGGACTGACCGGTATCTGCTCCTTTGGGCAAGAAGGAACAGGATGAGCACTTCCCGAGCCCTACAAAATGACCTCCAGCAGGCCACTGGTGTGAATGTCTCTGACCAAACAATCAGAAACAGACTTCATGGGACTGGCCTGAGGGCCCATTGTCCTTTAGTGGGCCCTGTACTCACTGCCCGCCACCATGGAGCTCGATTGGAATTTGCCATAGAATAGCAGAATTGGCAGGTTCACCATTGGCACCCTGAGCTTTTCACAGATGAGAGCAGATTCACCCTGAGCACATGAGACAGACAACAGTCTGGAGAAGCCGTAGAGAATGTTATGCTGCCTGTAACATCGTTCAGCATGACCGGTTTGGTGGTGGGCTAGTGATGGTCTGGGGAGCCATATCCATGGAGGGACACACAGACCTCTACAGGCTAGACAATGGCACCTTGACCGCCATTAGGTATCAGGATGAAATCCTTGGACCCATTGTCAGATGCTATGCTGCTGCAGTGGGTCCTGGGTTCTTCCTGGTGCACGACAATGTCCGGCCTCATGTGGCGAGGGTATGCAGGCAGCTCCTGGAGGATGAAGGAGTTGATATCATTCACTAGGCCCCACTCTCGCCTGACCTACAGTAAATCCAATAGAACACCTCTGGGACATTATGTTTCAGTCCATCCAATGTCACCAGGTTGCACCTCAGACTGTTCAGAAGCTCAGTGTTTCCCTGGTCCAGATCTGGGAGTAGAACCCCCAGGACACCATCCATCGTCTCATTAGTAGCATTCCCTGACGTTGTCACACATGCATACAAGCATGTGGGGGCCATGCAAACTACCGAGTATGATTTTGAGTTTCTGCAATGAAATTTCGGCAAAATGGACTATCCTGTAGATTGATAATTTTCATTTCCATCAAACGATGTGGCGTCCTTTCATTCCTAATACATTACTCAGTCCATATCAGTAATTACATCGTGCAGGATTTTTTCCTATTGATATCTGATGCGTTTTCAAAGTGTTCCTTTAATTTTTTTGAGCAGTTTATATTTGCAAGTATAAATTTTACAAATTAAGAAAACAGAATTAGTACACAAAGACATAGATTAGTTAAAGCACCCAAAGAACACAAAGTAGAAACTGATTAACATGAATGGAAACCAACAGTATCTGTCTCGGAATAATTTGCTGAACTATGGCCAATTGACAACAGAGGACAGGAAAACAAAACCTCCAATCAGCAGCATCCCTGAAAAAAAATCAACCAATGGGGGTCCACATCTAGTTATAACAGACCACATCAGACATAATCAGAATCCTGGAGACCTCGGCTGACTAGCTACCTACACGCAACCCTCCCCAACCCAACCCAAAAAAAGCATTTTGTAGTTGAGTCAGAATCACTACAAGGCTCAGTGCTGTAATTTTCAAGACTGTAATTCCATCATTTTGAGCCCACAGTTGGCAGTATATAAATCTGCAATTTTCTTTCATTGTTATATCTTTATTCTTTAATTATATATATTGGTTTTTTAATCAGAATTTAACCGAGAAAATATAAAAATAAAAAACAACCAAAAAGGGACCCTGCATAACTTTATCACAATGGGTACCATTGAATCCATAATGGCACAGCAGCTGGCACTGCTGCCAGACAGTCCCAGACACAGCCTGTATTAACTCTGGATTTTTCCTTCAGGTATTCTGGTTTTATTCTATCATCCTCAAAAATATACAGGTTAAACCAACTGATGAATCTACATGGGTGGCAATGTGCAATGAATTTGTGCACCCTGCGCACCATAATTAACCAGTGCCCTGTAGAAGAGTGTTTCCGACCTTATGCAGAGTGCAGCAGGATTGGCTCTGGCCAATAATATACCGGATTTGATCGGTTTAGGAATGTACACATGTAAGTATGTATGAATATCCCCTCCATCCATCTATTATTACACCCATTCACATATTTCACTTTGGGGTCATGTGGTCAGAACCAATATGTACAGCAACAAGGCAAAGTAGGAACAAATCCTGTATAAAGCACACACCCACTCACATTGAGACAGTTTAAACTTGCCAGTTAACTTAACCCTGAGAAAGGCCTGCATAAAATTTGGAAGAACATGCAAACTTTACAAAGATCGTGCCAATGCTGGAATTTGAACAAAGACAGTTTGACATCTGTGGCAGAGCGACAGGCGCTGAGCAGGCTCCTGTCAATCATGGATAATCCGCTGAACAGTATCATCTCCAGACAGAGGAGCAACTTGTCCTGCTCCACTGACAGACTGAGGAGATCGTTCCTCCCCCACACTATGCGACTCTTCAATTCCACCCGGGGGAATGGGGGATAAACGTTAACATTATACAAAGTTATTGTCTGTTACACCTGCATTTTTATCATTCTTTAATGTAATATTGTTTTTTATTAGTATGCTGCTGCTGGAGTATGTGAATTTCCCCTTGGGATTAATAAAGTATCTATCTATATATCTATCTATCTATCCCTTTGTTCATGATGGGTTCTGCTCCACTTCTGCCAGTTGCTATACCAATCTGCTCACAATGGGCAGGATAGTTTTCACTTGGCCATCCACAGAAAGAAATGTGTATACTAAAAGGTAAACTATCCACATAAAGATTTCACACTGAATCGCGACTAAAATTATAAGTTCAGCTCAAGTTCTTGTCGGGGCTGTTCCGTTTTCTCTCTGGCAATCAATGAGATTCTTTGGCGTAGCCGGGAAGCGGGTACTTGACCGAGATTAAGCCGATTGCGTCTCTCGAATATTGCGTAGCGCACATCCGAATCACCACGATTATGTGCAGCGGGTTTCAGGCCGTCTAGTCTTTACCGTTCTGAAATCGTGCACCGCTGATGGCTTTCCAAACCTTACTCCAATTCATTCACCCTGCACAACCTAACACATCCCCGTTACATCGAAAACATCTAGTGTAGAGCTAAACTCACCGAGAAAGGAGACGCAGCAGAGCAACAGCGGCGTAAGTGCCAAGCTTGTCGAAACCCTCATAGCTCAGAGCCCAGGCGCTCGGTCGGACTGGTCCGTTGGTAACTTCACTGTTTATTTCGAGGGAGGTGTAATCTGCTTTATTACGAGCTGCATTTCCATTTCCTCGCAGCTGTCGAGTTTGTGTTCTCCAGTTTCACAGCTGCAGAAGCCAATCAACTTATTTTAAAGAGACAGAGATCAAGTCATGCTGCCTGTCTTGAAATCTGACTTGTGATCTTGTGCTCCTGTCTACCATGTACAGTAAACTGTCCTGAAATGTCCCTTGCTGTGAAAGGCGCTTTATCTGATAAAGATTTTACGTTTGATTAAAAAAAGTCTAGCTCTGTATACAGTTCAGCGATCACAAACCTTGGTGTATGTAAATGTTGAACACAAAGATTTTAACAGACTAGCTAACGTTAGCGCTGCCACTTAGAGATTAGATTGCATGTTCCCCTTGTGTATGTGTTGGTTTCGTCCGACAGTTGCAAAGACGCGCAAGTTATTTGGCGATGGCGACTTTAAGCGGCCTTGTGCGACAGGGGTGTTTCCTGAACTGCACCAATTGTTTCGGGAGCGGACCCCATCTCCGCGATCCCCAGTAATATAGGTAAATTGTACGGTATAATGTGCAAATATGGTTATATTCAAAAACTGCAACAACTAAATGACAGTTTACCCATATAGTTTGGCAGAAGACCCAGTTTGATGATGCTCAAGTGTACAGTATTTAATCAGTCATATGCGTATCAATTGCTTTAGAAGTGTCCTACCGTTCTACTATATGGAGGAATACTTCGGACGAAGCTGTGAAATATGACAATAAATAAATGATAAAATGACATGTAAGTATGATCTGTGACGCCCATTTGGAGCCCTAAGCGGCGTGCTTTGTCCATAATGCTAGTCGGTATTATTAGACTTAGACGACCTAGAGGATGTGCGCGACCCTATACTGCGGACTTCAAGGAGCGGTCCTCGGTATCCGGAGCGCGCGCCCCTTACTTGCATAAATGGCGGCCGTCAGATGACAGCGGCCGCCTTCGGTGTCGCCTA
>JANRMT010062791.1:137947509-138014523 GCA_026402145.1 Polypterus bichir lapradei
ATTGTTGCCTATTTCATTATGTATTTTTTTTAATTATTTCTTAACTGATCTATTTCAGTGACACTGTGTGAGACAGAAAATAAGCCCTTAAATGAAAACTGTCACTGTCGCTCGTCAAAGTCGTGAGGGTGGGCTCTAGCATTTACAATTTTGTGAATCATATGCAGAGTGGTCATACACCCTTAAAAACAAAGGTGCTAAAAGTGGTTCTTCTGGGTGATACCATAGATTATCTTTTGGTTCCCAAAGGAACCATCCACATGAAGACTCCAAAAAGAGTCCCAGGCTAAAAAGTCTCGTCTCCTCCTAGGATTTTTTTTTTATATAATAGAGAGGTATGCGCTGTGCATGACTTGGAGACTGGTATCTCTGCAGTACATGGAGTTGACTGTGATGGACGCCAATAGTCTTGCTGCACAGCTCCAGAGCTCCACCTGGTTAACTCTATGGTTAAGATTAGGGTTGTGGGAGTTTTATCTGAATAATGGAAACTGCCCAGACTTAGTGTGCTTTCATTGAAGAAACTCTGAAGAAGTTTGCATCTGATGTGTCCTGTGTAAATGGTCATTTGATCCAGTGTACCGGCAATTCCCAAAAATAAAAATAAAAATAAATAAATAGTACATGCTATAACCTTTAGCATTGACTAGTAAAAGTGACAGTTTCACTTCAGGGCTTATTTTGTGTTGTGCTTGTGGTATGACTGAAATAAAAAAAAATAAGAAATGATTAAAAAAATACATAAGATAAAGGCAACAAAAAATTAATTTCTTGATTCATTTAATTATTTATGCTCACATTTTATGCTCTTTATTATTTATTTGTCATTTTTTATGGTACTTTTATTTGCTTGCATAGTAATTTACTTAATTTTTTACTTTTTGTCTGAAATGTCTCTCCATGGTACTGAAAGAAGTATCAAGCTGCAGCCAAGACAGTGTGTTTGGCGGCTGGGGGCTGTGCCCAGCCGGGAGGCCGAAAAGGACCAGGAGAGGGACTATGCCTCCCCCGGACCACGAGAGGGAAGCTGCCCTGGTTTGTGTTGGGGCCACGGGATTTAAACATGGAAGCTCAACCCTATAGGTGCCCGTGGCCACTGCCAGGGGGTGTCCTGAAGACTCTGAAGCCCTGGACTTCAGCACTTCTATTAGACCCGTAGGTGCTGGCGGAAGTATTACCAGAGACACCCGGAGCGCTTCCAGGTGCTCATGTGGCACTTCCGCCACACCGGGAAGTGCCACAGGAAGCTCATCAGGGGGCACCTGGAACACATCCGGGTGGACATAAAAGGGGCCGCCTCCCTCCAGTCGTCAGCTGAAGTCGGGCAGAAAAGGACAAAGCTCGGAGGAGAGGAGTGGAGGCGGCGAAGAAAGGACAGGATTGTCGAGAGGCCTGGACCATGGGTGCTTGGTACAGGGGCACTGGGTTGTGTGTGGGACTTTATGAACTTGTAAATAATTGTAAATAAACGTGTGGTGAGTTGAACAATGGTCTCTGCCTGTCTGTGTCGAGGCTGATCTTCCACAACAGTTTTTAGCCTCAAAACAGATCCTCATACCTCAGACACTATGAGGCCCATAAGTGCACCCCAAACCATCACAGATCCATCACCATGCTTCACAAAAGGCTGAAGACTGCCATTAGTGCACATATGGTACCTTAATGAACCAAAAATGTCAAATTTGGATTCATTGCTCCATACTGCTTTTTACCACTGGTTGTCACTCCATGTGTTTATAGTCTTGTGTGCTACAGTTTCTTCTATTTTGTTGCCTTTCTGTAAGAAGGGTTCCATAGCTGCAACACATCCTACAAGACCATTTCATTTGAAACTTCTTTGCATGGTCAAAATGTGTCCTTTGGTAATAGTTGCTGAGCAAGCACTTCACTGGATTTTTTTTCCTTAAGAAACGTCCTTTGAAGTACTATTCATCAGACACAAACTGCTTTTTGGGTCTTCGGTTGAGTTTTTGGCATTTAGCTCATCCAGTTTCTGTAGATTTTCCTAGGGCAGCTTGAACGTTACACCTTGAAAATCTGGATTACGCTGCTATTTCTTGCTCACCGTGGTACTATAGAAAACTTTGGAATTACGTCTTTCAAAATGTGTTAAGTTGGCTATTTCTAAACCTCTCCTTTAAGATGCCCCTGTATTTGTGGTTACAGTCCAGTGTGCCCATTTATTTGATAAATGGTACCATTAGTACACCTTGCTTGGCTAAACACATCTGCTTAATTTGAATCAGGCATACTATTGTTGGAATTTTGCTTAAGACTTTGATGTTTTCCTTGGCCCAGACCGTCTCTGCCACCTGAGTAGAATGTTCCTTTCAGGCTCCAGATCTGGGGAGCTTTATATATTATATACAGTCAAAGAAGGCAAGGTCAAGCAGACATTCTGGCCAGGATGGGTGGTGGTTGCTTACCCATCTAGAAGACCATCATAATGGCAGGACAGTATGAGGCAGCCTTCCTCAGACTTGTGTTCCTCCTGTATGCTAGGTGGCAGCATCCCTCTGGTGGAGCTCCAACTTGTGCACTTGCAGGAAAGCATAGGAGCTATAGTCACAATGGACCCTGTTGGAGTACTTGGGTGCCACAGGGGGACACACCCTTGTCCTACACTCTTAAAAAAAATGTTGCTTAATGGCACTTTACTAGGTTGTGTGGCTCCTTGTACAACCCCAATTCCAATGAAAATGGGATGTTGTGTAAAACATAAATAAAAAAAGAATACAGTGATTTGCAAATCCTTTTCAACCTATATTCAATTGAATACACTACAAAGACAAGATATTGAATGTTCAAACTGATAAACTTTATTGTTGTTTTGCAAATCTTCACTCATTTTGAATTTGATGCCTGCAACATGTTCCAAAAAAGCTGGGACAGGGGCAGCAAAAGACTGGGAAAGTTGAGGAATGTTCAAAAAACACCTGTTTTGAACATTCCACAGGTGAACAGGTTAATTGGAAACAGGTGTTTGTCATGATTGGGTATAAAAGGAGCATCACCAAAAGCAGGGGCAGTCCTAGCCTGTTTGGTGCCCCGGGCAAACACCTCATCTGGCCCCCATATTTTTTTTGCCGATGCCCAAGATGCCGCCCTGGGCCCATGTCGCCCATATCAAAAACTGCCACTACCCAAAAGGCTCAGTCGTTCACAAGCAAGGATGGGGCGAGGTTCACCACTTTGTGAACAACTGCATGGGCAAATAGTCCAGCAGTTAAAGAACAACGTTTCTCAACGTACAATTGCAAGGAATCTAGGGATTTCATCATCTACTGTCCATAATATCATCAAAAGATTCAGAGAATCTGGAGAAATCTCTGCACGTAAGCGGCAAGGCTGAATACCAACACTGGATGCCCGTGACCTTTGATCCCTCAGGTAGCACTGCATTAAAAACCGACATCATTCTGTAAAGGATATTACCACGTGGGCTCAGGAATACTTTAGAAAACCATTGTCAGTTAACACAGTTCGTCACTACATCTACAAGTGCAAGTTAAAACTCTGCCATGCAAAGCGAAAGCCATATATCAACAACACCCAGAAACGCCGCCGGCTTCTCTGGGCCCGAGCTCATCTGAGATGGACTGACACAAAGTGGAAAAGTGTGCTGTGCTCTGACGAGTCCACATTTCAAATAGTTTTTGGAAATCATGGATGTCGTGTCCTCCGGGACAAAGAGGAAAAGGACCATCCGGATTGTTATCAGTGCAAAGTTCAAAAGCCAGCATCTGTGATGGTATGGGGGTGTGTTAGTGCCCATGGCATGGGTAACTTGCACATCTGTGAAGGCACCATTAATGCTGAAAGGTACACACAGTTTTTGGAGCAACATATGCTGCCATCCAAGCAACTTTTTTTTCAGGGACATCCCTGCTTATTTCAGCAGGACAATGTGAAGCCACATTCTGCATGTGTTACAACAGCATTGCTTCATAGTAAAAGAGTGCAGGTACTAGACTGGCCTGCCTGCAGTCCAGACCCCAGACCTGTCTCCCATTGAAAATGTGTGGCGCATTATGAAGCGCAAAATACGACAAGGGAGACCCTGGACTGTTGATCAACTGAAGTTGTACATCAAGCAAGAATGGGAAAGATTTCCACCTACACAGCTTCAACAATTAGTGTCCTCAGTTCCCAAATGCTTATTGAGTGTTGTTAAAAGGAAAGGTGATATAACACAGTGGTAAACATGCCCCTGTCCCAGCTTTTTTGGAACGTGTTGCAGGCATCAAATTCAAAATGAGTGAAGATTTGCAAAACAACAATAAAGTTTATCAGTTCGAACATTCGATATCTTGTCTTTGTAGTGTATTCATTTGAATATAGGATGAAAAGGATTTGCAAATCATTGTATTCTGTTTTTATTTACGTTTTAAACAACGTCCCAACTTAACTGGAATTGGGGTTGTATAACCATTGCTTGATAAAGAATCGTTTAATTCTGAGAGGGTTTCTTTTCTCATGAAATTGGTTCTTCAGATTCCTAACATGGGGATAAAAATAAAATCTTGAATGGAGAGCAGGCTACCTAACAGGATACTAATTGATCAAGAAAATATGAATTTAGCCTGTGCTGTTGTATTTAGCAAAAGTCCTTTACAAATCAGAAACCCATTGGTATTTCACAAATATGTTATCATCTGTTCATGTTTTTTTATGGAGCCTATGATCTAAAAAAATAAGGTTCCTTCTAGAATCTTCACATAGATGGTTCTTTGGGGAACAAAAAATCTATTGCATCACTCACCTTTACAGGGTAGAGAGAGGTTCCATCTGACCTGGAAGTGCTTCTTGGATGCAATGTTGTTGCACTAGAAGTATTTGCAGGTTGCCAGAGCCTGTCCTGGCAGTTTTAGTTATGAAACAAAAATCAAAGCACCAGTGCATTGTAGAGCCATTATTAATTATTAATCTGTAATTTTAGAAAGTCCAGGATTTTTATAATGATAATGATATCCTTTACTGCCCCAACAACTAGTTGGATAGAATTAACTTGATCTGGTGAAGCTCATCAATACAACAGGCAGCATAAGGATATCAGTTGTCATTGTTCCACATTCCAGCATCAGCCAGTTTAACAAAACACACAGATAAATTAAGTAAATTATTAAAAATTACTCTTAACATCAAGTTATGTTCTTGCACCTCACATATTGAGAGTAAGTACTGTTATGAATACCAGGTGTTGTGACTTCACTCACAAAGTTTGCTTAGCCTTTGCCTTTTGTCAACCGTAGGAGAACGACAATATTATGTATACAGGTATATGCATTTGATCAGAACAGAAATAATCTCAAAGGCATCATCACAATTATTTTTTTGAGGTTATGTATGTGGAAAAAAGTAAGACCAGGATACCTCTGTAACAAACTTAAATTGCAGCGGTTCTGTGTCGCACGACTTAAAATGATCGGCGTATCACTGAAGTAAAGACTTAAAGAGAAATGGACGCATGCCAGAACGCCGAATAAAAGGCTATGCGACCATCTCCGCGAAAAACGTCTCGTCGCTGCTACTGCCAGCTAGTTCACTTCAGCGCTTTGCTTAGTAAATCGGGTAAGCAGTCATTCTTAACAGGGCAGCCATCTCCCAGTAAGGAGGAAGCCAGTTTGGGAAGGAGGCCTGACAGCTGGCAGTGACAGGTGTGAAAGAACCGGCGACGGGCGAGAGTTGATCCTGTCAGCAGTGAAGGCGACAATAGAAAGTGGGCTATGTTCTGTCCATCGGCTTAGTTGTCCACTCTATGTATTTTAGCTGTTATTCTTCCCTGCAAAAACATTTTCAAACGAATGGCATACAATTGCAATATTCACTGCTTCCATTAGGTGGCGGTATTAAAATTAAAACCACTTGTAACGTTAAACACAACCTGAGAAGCAGATGCAGCATTAGTCTTTTTAAAATGCTGCGCCATCCACTAGTGGCTTATGGCAGCCTTTCTCAACCTTTACGTATTTGCGACCCGAGTTTTCATAACAATTTTAATCGCGCCCCCCCCCCCCCCCCCGTAAAAAACGTCTTTTTTAATTAATGATATATCATAGATGCATATTTAATTATACCTACGTAACTTTTATCGACATTTGTCTAACTCAATATTTATTTTTCTAGTATCAGAATGTAGTTTAAGTTAATTTGTTTTGGTTTCAATAGATGTATTTTTCATAATTTTGATTCTTGTTTTCTTTTTTTCACATCTTCGCGCCCCACAGGTTGAGAACCACTGGCTTAGGGGAAATCACGAGCCATTGTTAGGTGGAATGACAATATATTTAGAATAATTTTCACATGTTCGCTGTAAAAAGAGGTTCAAAAATAGATACGAATTGACCCATCGATCGAATTACTTTTCTTCTCTGATTCAGAGTCCTAGCATACGCTCTTAAAAATAAAAGTTGTACAATGACACTTTATATTTGATTGATAAAGAACCATTTCATTCTATGAAGCACATGAAGGTGGTTCCTTGGGTTTCGCAAAAGTTCTGAGTATGTGAAAAAATACGAAATATTTAATGTAAGTTACCTAGCTGGATACTAACACATCGAGAAAAGCTGAACTTAGCCTATGTTATTGTATGCAGCAATATATATATATTTTTTAAATCAAGAACCATTGATATTTTCTAAATCCGTTATCTATTCATGGTTTTTATGGAGCCCCTTACTGATCTAAATAAATAAAGGGCCTTTCTAGAACTTTTAAGCGAATGGTTCTTTAAGGAAACAAACCTGGTCCCCCGTGACATCGCTCTGAAGAGCTCCTGCTACTCTGGCACCTTTATTTAAGATTGTAGGCGGAGTTTAAGGCGGAGCTGGGAGTCGGTGGATGTTACTAAAATACATCTCCAATGAAGGGTTTTTTTTCCAAAAATTTTAAGGGCATAGCTAATGAAGTTATATTAATTATAATCACTCAAGTACACTAAATTTGTCCTTTAAGCAACTTATTGTTTCACTTCCGCAAACCCCTAAAACAGACATTCTGTACTTCATAAGTTACTGTTTTGAAGTTACCTTGAGATAGGTCACTTCAACCTGTATATTGTGTATTAAATATTCTTTCTTCCTATGCATGTCAGATAACTGCTCCTGTCGGCAAAACAGATCCTCTTGCAAAGTCGCCCCCGTACCCGCGTTATGCTGGAATGTGCTACCTGTACAAGGCGCGGTGCCGCGGTCTGAGCAAGCTTCAGCCACGCTTCACACTCATAGTAATGACAAAATATTTAACAAGCTGAAATGTCCTTTTGGAGAAGTAAAAACAAAATGAAATATGCTCCAATTTTCCATCAATCCGTCCGTTTCCTAAACCCACTTATCTACAGTAAGACCGCAGGAAAGCTGGTGCTTAACCCAGCAACCATCGGACACAAGGCAGAAATGATCCCTGGACAGGACGCCAGTCCATTGTATACTCATAAAAATAACTGTGCCAGTGTGTTTCTTCAGAGTGATATCACTGGGTTTCCTAAAAGACCCATCCATACGAAGGTTCCAGAAAGAACCTTTATTGCAGGCTCCATACAGTAAATGATCAGGAATAGATAACAGATTTATGAAAAGGACTTTCGCTATATACAATCAGACAGGCCAAATCCAGGTTTTCTTAATGTTGCTGTACATATTAAGAATTTTTTCAAAGCAGAAAGCATCAACTTCATATGCAAAGAACCTTTCCCAAAATGAAATCGTGCCTGGGTACACAAGGGTTCTATGAGGAAACACACAACCCAATAAATAACCATAAAGTGGCATTATAGAACCGTTACTTTTAAGTGTGCACCACCCCCAGCACACACACGCCAGTTTAGCATCATCCAACCACCTAACCTGCATGTCTTTAACATTTTTTTTTGTTCTTTATTTCGCCTTTTACAATTTCTCATATTAGGAATTTGTTAGTTTTCGCATACCCCTTGGGGTCACAGTGCAGGGTCAGCCATTGTACAGCGTCCCTGCTCAAGGGCCCAGCAGAGTAGGATCTCTTTTGACAGCAACCTTCAGGATACCAGTGCAGATCCTTAACCTCAGAGCCACCACTCTGCCCTTATTGGTTAACTTAATGCTAGAACTCCTGAATATTACGTTATACTGTACATACATTTAACTTGTTTAAAAATACGAAAGTTTGTCGCAAATATAGTAAGCAGACACAAATTTTCTGCCATTTCAATATCATTAATGGGCGTGGTGTACTTTGTCATCATTTCAAAGTTTTAAAGGAGTTATCATTCGATTTAGGCTATACTGTATTGTAACATTGCATTTTGAACAATTTATGATGTCCTCCCATGTCTATTCCCTTTTAAACCTATAGTTCTAATACAATTAGGTGCTAAGCTAGAACAAATCACAGGACTCCAGTCCAATGTACACTCTTAAATAAAAGATGCCGAAAGGGTACTTCAGAGCGATGCCATTGGGAAACTAGATTTAATTCCCAAAAGAACCATCTCAGAGTATATAAAGGTTCTTTTGAAAGAACTATTAATTATATCCGGAACACATCCCATAAACATATGATAACAGGGTTGGGGTTCCTTCGGGTGCTCTTGAACTGTGGAAGAAAACCAGGATATGTCATTTAGATAAATTGGAGTTGCTTATTGGCACGAGTGAGTGTGTGTGTTTGGAGTGGGTTCCCCGTGCAATGGACTGGTGGCAGTGGCGTCCTTTTGGCATTTAAGCCCCTGATTTTTGAGCCGACCCTTGCCCCAGCTGTGCATACGACTTGCGTGAAATACCACTGGGAAAACTCTTTAATCCAATGTACGACTTGCACAATAATCGGTTCAAAGTAATTACGCGTCTGGCTGGTACCCTGTCCAGGTATGTCCAATGCTTGCTGGAATGGTCTACTGCTTCCCCGCGACCCTTCTCAAGATAAGGGATTCAAACTTAGGATAATGGAGATGCGGGGGCAACAGCAACAATCAGTGCAGCATAGAGTTATATTTTTTGTGTACCTTTTAAAGCGATTAGTAATTGACCGCTACTGAAAGTACTGAACACGTCAACGTTTTTCTCAGTAAACATTTCTAATGAGGCTATTGACATGAAATTTTCACCAGATGTTGGTAACAATCCAAGTAATTCACATAAACAAAGAACTCCATTAGTCCATAAATTGTGTAATAAAGTGGAATGACACAGGGAATAAGTATTGAACACGTTAACTGAAATTTATTTAATACTCACTAAAAGCCTTAGTTGGTAATGACAGCTTCAAGATGCCTCCTGTATGGAGAAACTAGTTACATGCATTGTTCAGGTGGGATTTTGGCCCTTTCTTCCACACAAACTGTCTTCAAATCTTGAAGGTTCCAGGGGATCTTCTATGAATTCTGATCATCAGTTCTTGCCATAGATTTTCAACTGGATTCAAGTCTGGTGATTGACTGGGCCATTCTAGCAGCTTTATTTTCTTTCTCAGAAACCAAAACTGAGAGTTTTCTTGGCTGTTGTGCAGCAAACTTTAAATGAGCTTCAACATTTCTTTTTGCTTTTTGCATTGCTTTTTCTTCAGCAGTGGAGTCTTATGCAGTAAGCGTGCATAAAGGCAATGGCGGTTAAGTGCATTACTTATTGGTTTTCTTTGAAACAAATGTACCTGATAATTCCAAGCCTTTCTGAAGCTCTCCGTGAGTGGTACTTGGCTCTTGGACAACTTTTCTGATTATTCTTTTGACTCCTTTGTCAGAACTCTTGCGAGGACCACCTGGTCGTGGACGGTTTATGGTGAAAAGATGTTCTTTCCACTTCCGGATTATGGCCTCAATGTTGCTCACTGAAATATTCAGAAGTTCAGAAATACATCTGTAACCAGTGCCATCAGTATGTTTTGCAACAGTAAGGTTGTAAAGGTCTTGAAAGAGCTCTTTGCTTTTTACCCATCATGAAATGCTTCTTATGTGACACTTTGGTAATGATAAACCTTTTTATAGTCCATCAATTAGGCCTAAACCCGCTGATATTATTTTCCACTGATAGGGGACAGGACTGCTTTCTAAATACAGACAGATTTCAGCTGGTTTCTTCGCTTTCCATTCCTTTTTACACCTTCTTTTCTTTGTGTGTTCAATACTTTTACCCTGTGTCATTCCACTTTATTACACATAATTTATGGATTTATTTGTTTTAATTTCTTTGTATGTGTGGATTACTTGGGTTGTTACCAACATCTGGTGAAAATTTCATGTCAATAGACCCTTTAGAAATAGATTTACTGAGAACAACGTTGACGTTCATTACCCCGCCATATGTGATAGGCCTAATATAATATTAACGCCGAAATTTCAAGTAGGCTTAACCCAATGAAGTGGGACGGGGTTTTTTATCGTCTGCGCTGGACGAGATACACGAAATAATCCTGGATGGGTCAAAAGTCCATTGCAAGTTTCAGTCGCGCACTTGCTCACACGGAACCAATTTAGATTCAGGTTACAATTTAACCCAAAACACACGTTATTTGGGAAATAGTTGACAAAACAGTGTACACCCTGGGAGAACATGCAGATCTGAGCAACCAAGGGCGGTATCTGGACCAAGTCTCACGTTGTACATTTGTGTAATTTATAAAGAGCCGCGCGGTGCACGGTGTGCTATTTGAGATGCGACATAAAATTAGACTGTTTCATCGACTCTCCACATAGTTTTTTCGTGTCTTATGCTGATTGATCAATAAAGCTAGATAAGAGATTTCAAGAATGACACCAAAAAGTAGTCACTCATTGTCCTGTCCCTTTAAATGGAACGAGCTACCTGAAACTGCGCGGCACTTGCTGACTACTTCAGCACGTGTTATAGTGGGTTTAGTAAATAATCCACTTCCGGGTCTTTGCATTGAACCCGCACTTCAGGGTTTGTTCTCTCAGGGTTTCTTTTTTTTCAATCAAGTCTGCACTACTTGCCGATCTGATTAAGAGGCTTTACTTCCGCTTTGATTTTTTTTTTTTTTGGGAGGGGGGGTGGTGATCTTTTTTTTTCTGGAAAAATTACTCGCAGATATTTTTGTTTTAGTTGCCGCTCAACGAACAGGTACGGGACTTTACAGCAACCTCATTCTGAAGATGATTCAAACAGGAGTTTGAGCGTCACGGCTCATCCATAAGACTACTTAAAGGACGATGATTAAAGGGTTTGTTTGGTTTAATTTAGCTCCTTTTGGCGAAAGATCTTTAAAGCATTACAGATGACTGAATAATATATGTTGACAAAAACGTTTCAATATTTAGACGCAAGTGGCAAAATAAGACACACCCTTGAAATTTACATATATAATGTATATGAGTGCGGAGAATTAAAGCAAAAGCGGGTGCAAGGTGTTGTAGGGCGCATATGGCTGCTTCTCTGGTTAACGGAGATTGAGATCACTTTTTCTCACTGTTGGAATTGTACGACGGGTCTATCCTGCATTAGCTGCATCTGAAGGAGTCGTTGTATCAGGAGAGCAGTTGTTTTCAATTAATAGTCTTCAGTATGTTTTATTAATTTGATCCGTTCATTGAGGATGTAGAAGTGTTTCTGATCTTCAACAATGTCCGTCACTGCGTCTCCGCGTTTAGGAAACGTTTTACGTTCATGTCTGGTTGTCATAAATTGGGCTAGGACGGTATTTTAATTGTCTAATTCGTCTCTGTATATTTTATAATTAGTGCACTTCAGAATGTAGTGCTTGATTCTTTCTGATTTATTTAGATATAACCTATTCGAAATTTTCGTTGAATACGTACTGAATGATTAGTGATTTATTTTCTAAGAATAGAACTGTTACGGATTGGTTCAGGTGCTCCGTGACCCCGATCGCCCATGTCAGTTACATACTTGGAACTGACCGGAGGCCGGCTGGGAGTTAAAACTCCACAGAACTCGCAAAGGGGCATGCGCGTCCAAAAATACCGGTAAGGATTTGGGAGCCATCTCCTGTTGTTGCGACTTGTACGTAGTTTTATGTGAACTACAACCTTTTTAAATGTCTGGGCTGAGGCGATATTGCGGTTTTCCTTGCACACAAATTATTTTCCTTTTTCTCTGTATGCATTTCAAGTGTGACAGCCCGTAAGCTTCTCTCTAACGAAAAACAAACTTGTAGTATAGTACAGGATGGCGGGTTAGTGAATGCTGCTGCAGAGTGATCCCTCTCGGTGTGGAGTTGGCACGTTTTTCCCTTTCTTGTATTGTATCTCCTTCGGGTTCCTTCCCATAACCCGAAGAAGTGATTGTAAAGTTAACCGGCGACTTTAAAAAGATCCCGAATGTGTACGCCATGCGAGGTTCTGCACTTTCTGCCAATTGCTTGTGGATAATTTATTAGGTTGTGTGGATTCATGTATACTCATTACTTGACAATGAACTATGTCATTTTGGAAACGGTTGTTTGCATATGAAGGTAAATTCTTTGACTTTTGAAACGGTTCGTAATATGTGGACAAAACAGAAATATTGAACGTGTAGCTGCCGAAGTCTAGAAACCAGAACTTAGCCTGTGTTTTTGTACATAGCGAGAGTCCTTTTAAAATCGGACCCCCATTTATAACTAACAAATCAATTACCATCTCTCCATCCATGTTTTTGGAACCTGTTACGGATCTAAGTACTGTAAGTTAAACGTTATGTCTGGCAACTCGGGGGGGGTTCTTTCAATAAGACCCTGAAGTGAATAATACAGTAATAGAGTGAACGGATGAGTGAACTTTGTAAACTGGCCTAGTGAGCGTGGCAGGGTTAACGGGTATGCCGGTCTGGGAGTGATACCAGCTTTGCACCCTGAAATCAATGAGTGACGACTATAATGGAGACTAGTGGCACCCGATTGATATATTAACATTAGCACCTAGCCTGTAGAGGGCTCTTGCGTTGAGCTCATCGCTTTGTCAGCTCTGGACTGTAAAAATAAATAAATAAAAATATTGTGGTGAAATTCACGGGCGCGTGCTTTCTTTGCTCTGTTTGAAAAAGGTATATCTGTCTCTAGTGATTAAAGAATTGCTGTTTATTTTGGCGACGAGCGGCGCCATAAGTTTTCCAACTCCGATTCAGGATGCTGAGGTAGAAATTTGCTCGGCTTCCTTGTTTCTTTATATGGGGTTTCCCTGCTGATTGGACTTTCTGCTGCCTGTGTTAACCGCATTGGATTGGTTGCTGCTTTGCACCCATAATTAAAGGACGGAGTGTTAACCAGTGTGATCGATTTAGTTTGGTTAGCATCACTAAAGTCAGCGTTTAGCTTTTGGTATAACCACGTTTCAATGAAATGAAACTTTTTAAAAAAAATTTTGTGTATGCAGGTACTAAAGCGCGGTTTTCTACAATACGAAAATGGTTAGGTCAATGCCAAATTGGTTTAGAAGGTGGGACGTCTAAGTTTTCGCAGGTACTCAAAATCTCTTCTTTCTTCAAAAATAGGGTTGAAAAGACGTGCTTAGCTCCTTATATTTTTATTATGACATCACCCACTAACTGAACATTTTCCATCCTCTGCAGATTTGGTTATGTCCAGACGTGGTTCTGTGCCCCCCTTGAGTTATTTGTCTTAGATCACCCAGGTGCCCAGGATCTTATGCGTTGCCATGAGCAACGCCCTCTGTTCTTATTGCCGTGGTAAGTCAATCATTAATTGCGATGTCATTTTCCGTAAGTGATTTTCAAAAAATACGGATATGAACGTTGTGTCCTCTTGTTACACACTGTAAAGCAGCGTCGAACCTTGGAATTCCTTGGTATTCGGCGATGTGACCGGCTGGCTTTCTTTTGCAGGTAAGCCTCGGCCGGATTGCGTCCAGTAGACGCGTTTATTCTTAAACTATAGTGGGCACGTCTTGTTTGTTTGTTTTTTGTTTGTTTAAAAAATGTGAACAAGATCATCATGTCAAAATAAATACGAAAGGAAGTTTTCTTGGCCTGTATACTGCTGCTGCACGTAGCGTTAATTTACTTAGGAAAGAAGAGAAAGCCACTATCTGGAGAAGTTGCCGCGAAATTGTCAAAGGGAAAATAAGTGGACCAAATGGAATGGGCGTATGCATATATTATTAGAGATAAATAACATACATGGAAGATAGCTTAGGAAAGTGCCCTGCCGGCGAAGTCCTTAGTCTAAATGTGGCAAGGATATTGATTGATTTTTTTTTTTTATCTGTCTTTTACCTCGGTGCCGCGCTATTCTATGTACTTCCTTCCAAAGCGCAAGCAACTCTAGAGTGAATATTTCAGTGGTCTCCTGTTTTGCGCCTAAGCCCCTCCCACAACCCTGCAAAGGAAAAGTCGGGTCACGAGGAGCAGTGGAGGGTCAAGCATGGATGGTCCAGTTCAATATTCCTTTAGGCACATGCATACATAATTTAGAATATGCATTGCTGCTGAGAGGGGAACAGTTTTGTGGGTACATCTCGGCACTACTGAAATGCAGGAAATTAAAAAAAAAAAAATATATATATTTTACATTTTACGGGGGATGCAGAAGTGATGAATAGAAATGTAATTTGCATGTTTTACAAACTTTGTGTTTTAAATATGTTCACTCCAGCAGCCCTGTGAATAAGCCGATTAAGAATAGGATTGCACATAAACACACTTGTTTTATTGAACATATTGTAACCCTGGTGGGTTTCAGGGAGGTGGACAGACTGCTGCTCTTTCTGAAAGTCAATAAGGATTGCTCTTATTTCTACACCTCCTCATTGTACGTCTTGCCTTTTTCTGATTGAGTTAAAAAGAAAAGGGCACACAGTTGTCATTTTAAAAATAGTGGCAGGGTTTTCTTTTAGAGGAATTAGTGTTAGCTGTGGAAGCACTGGTGTAAGTTGCTAATAATAAAGCCTGGTTTATCGGCATCTTTCACTATGGCCACAATATATATGTGAACTACTCTTCAAGAAGTCTTGCAGAGTACTGGCAAGTCTGTGCATTTTGAAATCTTGGCAGGCTGAATAAGTGACCCAGTGATTAAATCTGCAATACCGTGCTTTATAGTGAAATCAAAGCTGAATATTTTTGCCATTTTTTTTTTTTTTTGTTAACTCGTTCATGTGTTTTCTATTTCTAACATAAGATGGCATGTCAGTGTCTTAATTATCTTTACTAAGATATTATTTAAGATACTGCTGAGCTGAATTTCGTCTGTTTAGAGTTTGCATGTTCTCCCTACGTTCCCAAGGTTTCCTTGTGTTTTAAAGATCTACTGTTCCATTGCTTAGTGTCAGTCAGTCAGTAATTATCCAGCCCACTATATCCTAACATAGGGTCACAGGGGTCTGCTGGAGCCAATCCCAGTCAACACAGGGTGCAAGGCAGGAACAAACCCCAGGCAGGGTGCCAGCCCACTGCAGTGCACACCCACCCACACACTAAGGGCATCAATGCACCTAACCTGCATGACTTTGGACTGTGGGAGGGAAACCCACGCAGACACGGGGAGAACATGCAAACTCCACACAGGGACGACACAGGAAGCAAACTCCGGTCTCTTTACTGCGAGGCAGCAGTGCTACAACTGTGCTGCCTGCTTAGTGTTTGTTTGCACCTAAAATGGACCAGCATTCCTTTCAGGACTGGTCTCTGTCTTCAGTCCATTAATGCCGGGAAAGACTCCTACACTCTGAGGTACTGTAGTGCACAAAAGTGGCTTCAGCAAATGGATGGATGAGCAGCTTTATAAATGTCAACCATACCATCCAAAAATGTGTTCCAATTTTTAGACACCTTCTTCTTCTTTTTTTTTTTTTATATAAAGGTTGCAGTTGTTTGACAAAGCACTTCATTCTGCATAGACTTTGAAAAGGTTTCTAATATGAGGACAAAGCAGAATTGTTAAATAAGTTTGGGTGGGGGCTGAATTTTGTTTTGGTAAGTTTGACTTGATTTTATGGAATGTTACTTTCCTTTCAGTAATAAAAATATGCTTACCTAGAACAGGGGTCCCCAAATCCAGTCCTGGAGGGCCACAGTGGCTGCAGGTTTTCATTCTAACCCTTAATTAGTAACCTGTGTTTGCAGTTAACTTCTTTTGAATTAATTAACTGACTTGCTCTTGAAGACTTGGCAGTTAAACAATAATGAAAATCCAAAATGAGCCAAAACAGGACCAGAAAACTGTGTCCATCATACAGGATCTGAAATAAAAAAAAAAAAAAAGACTAAGGTCTTGGAAATGTTCATCTACTCAGGATCCCAAAACATTTCAACAGAGCTCTTAGAAAAGAGAAAATCAGCAATTTCAGAAATGTATGCCATTGCACAATGAGAGCAGCAACAAGCCATGGAACTAAATAACCGGTTTAATTGACAAGAAGAATCGGTGCCTAATTAAGCAACTGGTTGGAGTTTGAGGCCCTGACTTGGTCGTCTGTTGGCTCACTCACTTCACATTTCATTTCTGTTTGCGTGCCATTTTAGGGAAAGAAATGAAGCAATCTTAAAAAAAAATCAGTCAATTACAATTAATTCAAAAGAAGTTAATTAGCAGCAAAAACAGTTCACGAATTAAGAAAAGGGTTAGAATGAAAACCTTCAGCCCTCCAGGACCGGAGTTAGAAACCTCTGACCTAGATGGATACTAACAGATCAAGAAACCCTGAACTTGTTCTGTGTTGTTTTATGTAGCAGGAGTCCATTTAAAATCCTGAAACCAGTGGTAATTTAAAAAAAAAAAAAAAAAAAAAGTGCTGTCATCTGTTTGAGGCAGTTTGGAGAATCTGTTACAGATCTAAATAAAGGTTCTTTCTGGAAGCTTCATTTGAACAGTTCTTTTGGAGCCAAAAGTGGCATTCCTCTGAAGAACCCCTCTGGCACCTTTTTTATTTTTAAGAGTGTACAAAGCCCAGTAATGTACATAACATGTAAATACTGTATGTGAAGAAATGTAATGTGTCCATCTAGATTTTAGTGGAGCCTTTAATATTTATATTCATAAGGCTGTGTATGTAGTTGAAAGAAAGCAACATAAACTACACTGTGGTTATTTAGAGTTAGACAATTTTTTGCGTCTTACAGGTGCATTAGAAAGATGAGCCTAAATAGGTACATCAAATACCATGTGTAGTCTTGGGAGGTTTTGTTTTTATTTTTTGTGGTTTTTTTTTTTCAAAATGTAGATTTGGAGTAGTGTGTGTGTGGGGTGTTTTTTTTTTTTTAATACTTTGTGTTCTTTTTAAAGGGTTGTGACTCTTAAGTCATATGCAAGTGACCTACGTACAGCAGCGATGTCTTGAAGTGACTTTACGTATATTTTCTTCTATTCCCTAGATGTGTTTTGTACTCCTGTATTGGAACTGGCAGTGTGGCCTAGCAATTAAAAAAAAAAAATGCTATGAAAGGTCATTTTCTACAAATAAGTTCTCCAGCCTTCACTTACATTTTGTCAGGCTTGTGGCACTGCTTGTGTCGCTCGAATGTTAGGCATGGAAATCCCTCGAGTGAGTCACTTTACCTGACAGTGTACATTGCTTAAAAGCAATTGTGTGATAGGTATAAAGAATCCTAAACATAGGTGCTATATAAACCTCTATTAATATCCTGTATCATATTTTTGCAAGGGCTTATTGGGGCAGTAGCCAGGGGACCCCAAAAAAAATTCACAGCAAATTTGCTGGGTTTGCCTACAGCTTTGTTTACAGAATTTTTTCTGAAATCTTGCCATGTGCATGGCTTAGGCAAAAGTCATTTTTTTTTTCTCCTCCTCTCCTTCTCCCCTAGAGTCCCCATAAAGCTGATATTGTGATATGTGTTGCTCATTGAGTGTTTCTGGGATATATTGCCATGGCAATGGCTGATGCAATTGTTCCAAAGCAACAAATATGGCATCATGGTAAGATGGTAAATATTGTCACCTTTTTTCATTTCACCTCTTCTTCTTTTTCTTTCTCTTTCGACTGCTTCCGTTAGAGGTCGCCACAGAGGATCATCATCTTCCATATCTTCCTGTCCTCTGCATCTTGTTCTGTTACAACCATCACCTGCATGTCCTCTCTCATCACATCCATAAACCTCCTCTTAGGCCTTCCTCTTCCCTGACAGCTCTATCTTTAACATCCTTCTCCCAATATACCCAGCATCTCTCCTCTGCACATGTCCAAACCAATGCAATCTCGCTTCTCTGACTTTGTCTCCTAACCGTCCAAATTGACCTGACCCTCTAATGTACTTGTTTCTAATCCTGTCCATCCTCGTCACGCCCAATGCAAATCTTAGCATCTTCTTTTATTTGACCATAAAATGAAGATTAAAAAAAAAAGTTTTTTTTTTGGATTCCTTGAAATTCAGTACCTATAACTGGATACATATGAATTGAAAATCTGTCCAGAAGAATAATACCACTGAGCCCTTTCTGTTAGGTGTAACAAGACCTTGGGAGTTTCAGAGAGAGAGAGAGAGAGAGATGATTAACTTGTAGTAGTATTCTGTGTTATGATTTTATCATTGTTGTTCATATATACATGTTTAAGTTTGTGTGTGTGTGTGTGTGTTTTTCATATTTTCTTAGTTTGTAGCCGTTTGTTGTACAGTATTTTGTTTGTGGTAATTGGCCTGTCTGTGTCATTGCAGTTTGACGCTGTGGTTGGTAAATTGTCCAGTTCAAAGAATTCATAAGCACTCAAAGAATTTCACCTACTCCAGAGCCTTTACAATTAGGACTTGTAAACCTTCAGGCTTTACCTGACATTGAGTAATTGTTCTCCAAGTTCAGGCACAGGTGAAATTAAGCTCAGGTCCACAATGGGACAAGAAAGACTGAATCTTGAGACTCTTGACAATTTGAGAGTGATCTGGTTTGGAAACTGGATTTTAGTGAACAGATCAAGGACTTTACTACAAAAAAATCCAGAAAAGTTCAATTTTGAAAAGCAAGCGTTTGTCTTTATTAATGTACAGAATGGCTCATGCAGCATTTAACATTTCTCCCTTTGTAAACATCTGAAATAGGGATCTATCTATTTTCAAACCTTGGATTGTGGTGGTTGCTTGTCATCTGTGCAGCAATGTCTCTCCGCTTTTCACGAGAGAACTAATTAACAGATTTAGATCAGTTTTTTTTTTTTTTAATTTGCTTGAACATTCTGGTTGATTTTCTGACTTCTCTCATCACTCGAAGAATCATAGTTCACTTGCAGGAGCGATATATACACGCTAATCTGAGACAGAGGCTGCAGGCCGACGGGAGGGGGATGAGTGACATCGGGAGTGGGGGGTCGGTCTACCTCTGTGTTTTGGAGTGTAACTTGCCTCGCCTTAGCTAGCGATACCTTTTTGTTTATTGATTTTTAAAGTTTCTCCTGTTTCACTACTACTCAGGCAAAGCCGCAGGGAACGGCTAGTATTTCATATATAGAAATGTAAAAACCTGCGAGCTATGCATGCAGTAAGTGGTTCTAGGTCACTTTGGGTAAACTTATTAATGACCTAACCATTCACCTATTTTTTGGGCCTACTCAATCCATTTTTAGGATGTCGTGCACTAAAGACTGTTCCATATAATTATGGAGTACAAGGCATAAAGTGGCCCTGGCTGGCATGTCAGTTAATCACATGGCACACTCAACAGTTTAGCTATTCCATTTAACCTGAACTGATTAAGTTTGTGAGCACCTGGACATGAGAACATGTGGACGGGTTGAAAACCTACCCTTCCTACAAATACGACTAGGCCAGGGTACAAACCAAGGTCTCTGGAACTGTGCTACCCTTTGAATGAAGTAACCTAGTAGTAACTGAGGAATCGGAATGTGAATCACTGGGTTGAAGGAGTTGAAGCCCTTGACATCTGAGCCCTTGAAGGTGAGGGGCTGAAACCCTGCCACAGACTACATGTCTGTAAGAACTCAAGCTGCAGATGACCTTGTGTAAGTTTGTCAAGAGCAAAATGCTCACACATACTAGTAGAAGGAGGAATTTTCTTTTGCAGGTACTGGGTCTCGTATCGAAAACGATTCGTTTGTGAGCTTAGCGTACGTTCTTAAGGAATCTCTTGATAATAGAGATAAGTGAGTCTTTGTGTGATTTATGAAATTTGCCAGATGTGATGTTATTTACCATATTTCCCTACAACTCCCAAGATGTCTAAACGTTTGAGTGTGTGGTATGATAACTGGGAAGGTAACTGGCAATAAAAGTGCATCTTTTCCCCATCACCTAAAATCAATTATTATGCACACTTTGGAAAGCTTGGCTAATTCAAGGTGTGAAATGGTCTTTCAATGAGGAGACTGAGTTTCAAGTCTTGGGTGCTCCCTGCAATAAGGACCTTGCATGTTTTTTCCCATATCTATGTGGGTTTCCTGTGGGTACTCTGCTTTCCTCCCATGGTTCAAATATGGGTATGATACGTGAATTGGTGAGGCTAAAATGGCTCTGTGTGTGTGTTCACCCTGCTATTGCTTGGGTCTGAATATGTAATCAACTAATGGTCTTGTTTGGTCCCACCCATTAGTCTTGATTGAAAGGGTATGAAACCATCATGAAAAGAGGTAATCTGAAATAAATAGCACAGACATGAAAGAGTAATTTGTAAATATGTATTTAACGATTTTACAATTTTAAACAGAATAACTCTTTAAGAATAATACCATTTTGAAGTAAACTGTGCAATAATTAAATATGCTCTAACTGGCATTATTAAAACAAGATAAAAATGATGTATACTAATATTTTTTTTTGTTTTGTTTTTTTTTTTTTTCACAACTAGGGGGTTTTGACCCCTGCTCGCTAGGCTTGCCAACCCCCGTGTTTGGTTTTCCGGATACACACTTAAGATTTTTTTTTTCTTCGAATTGTTGCTATTTCATTAGTTTCACTTTTATTTCAGAACTTCTGTAAAAACAATATTTGGAATCTTTCAAGTCCCAATATACTGAGAAATCTGTTTAATGTAGCAAAATTCCGGATAGGTTTCACTGTATGAAATTTCAGCACAGACAAAACTATCAACATCATCAGCAGTTAATCTTTTTTTTATTTATTTATTTATTTTTTTTGCAAAGTAATTAATAAATGCATGTGAGGTAAACTCCGTTTTTGAAATTCTCTGACTTAAACTTCAGAGCCTTACAATATTTACATACTTCTGACATATCACCTATGTCCACATATTTGATCTCTATTCGCCTTTTCATTATTTCTCAGAGTAATAATTTCTCTTTCTTTGCGCTAATGCGATGTTAACTTTCTTTGTTTTGACACTGTCGTTTTTTTTTTTTTGTTTTATATTTTTTTTTTTTTTATGCATGTTTTTTGCACCTCCGTTTTTTTTTTTTTTTTTTTTTTTTTTTTGTGTCTTTTGTATTCCAGTTTTCATTATCTCTAACCTGTTCTGCATCTGTTTGGCCCCTTGGTTTTTTTTTTTTTTTTTTAACTTTTTTATGACGTTTTACTTTGTTTTCTACTTTGTCTCTTATTTCTGACCTCACTTTATCCTGCATTTTTTTTCAATGACACCTGGTCCGTGGTGATTATTTTCCCTTTTTCGAGAGTAATAATTTCCATTTGTTTGCGCCACTGTGATCTTTACTTTCTTTTTATACTTTCTCCTTTTTTTTTTTTGGAGCCTTTCGAATTCCACTGATTTCATAATCTCTAAGCTGCTCTACATGTGTATAGCGCCAACATTTGTGAACATCTTTATGAAGTTCTACTTTGTCTCACTCTCTGTCTTTTAATTCTGAGCCGGATTGGACGTACTGTTTTTTTCCAATTCCATTTGTTCCAGGCTGATAAATACTTTCCTTATTTTCTGACTTTGCACCTAGATTTTTTCTTTTCTTTTTTTTTTTCTCTCCAACACTTGAGTCTCTTTTCTCCGCGCTGCTTTCTTCTTCGCTTAGTTGTCTACGTTTCATTTATAACGTATTGTCCTTATATGCGCTGAGAACCCTGGATCTGTTAGTGCTCAAAGCCTCCTTTATACGACTGAGTGTTTTGCTGCCTCTTGGCTTATTTGTTATTGATTGTAAGTAGGGCGTGTCTTGCAAGAATCTCATGTTCCACATCATCACGAGACTCTATACACATACATACATTATATACATATCTCTTGGTACAAATTACATACATATCTCTTGGCACAAAGTCTCATGTTTGGCCACGGAGCATCTCGCGGGGAACTTAATCTCTTTCATCTCGCAGTTTCTTTTAAGTGTCTTCTGTGATCTTCACGTGAAGATCACGTCTCGACGTCCTAGTGTTTCTCTCCAGATTTTTTTAATAACGGAGAGATTTAATTACTTATAAAATTACCAGTCAAATGTTTTAGAACACTTGAGGTTTTTCTAGTTTATCTTCAGATTTAATCAGGTGAAATGCAATGAATGACCTAAGATGGTGAAAAGGTAAGCAGTAAACTGCCAGAGTTTTAAATGTAAAGTTTAGGTTAGCAAAAACAGGGGGTGGGGGCTGGAGGGTGAATTGTAGAGTATTATAAATAGGCCTTCTGAAGGGACCAACTAATAGCTTCCAACCTACAGATGTTCTGCAGCAGTTAAACTAAATTAAGCCTTGCAAGTTGAAGCAAACAATTTGCACAGGTCTCCCAACTTCTGCTGATTTAAAAATTCCCTCTCTGTCTTAAAGCAGGGTTGGAACAAACTGTCTATTACATTACACTCTCTGCAGCCTAGGAAGTTGTAAATTCCAGTGATGATGGCAAGAAAATGACAATTAACAAATGGAATTAGAGAAAGCATTATTACCCAAGAAGTGTAGGCTTTTTTTTTTTCTTTCTTTTCAGTTTCTCTAAATGATAGTGTCCAAGTACACAATCTAAAGGCAATTGGAAACTGGAAAATACTCTTGATAGGAAGAGATCTGGCAGGCTCAAAGTCACCACCCAATCTGAAGACAAGTTTCTGAGGGTCACCACCTTGTGTGATAGGCACCTCAGTCTGTTTTTACTTTGAACAGGAGACTTTGTGCTGCAGGTTTGACAAGGTGAGTGGCACTAAGAAAGCCATTCCATAAAGGACACAATAGGGCCTTGAAATACCAGCTGTGGACTACTGCAGACTGGAAGAAAGTCTTATGGGCCGATGAATCAAAAATTTGAAGTCTTTGGTTCTTCATGCAGGGTATTTTCTACACCATTGAGTTGGTGAAAGGATGGTTCCGCAGTGTGTGTGACACCAACTGTTAAACACGGAGGAGGAAGTGTGATGGTCTGGGATTCTTTTGCTGGAGGCAGAGTTGGTGACTTGTACAGAGTGACTGGCATTCCGAATCAAAAGGGTTACCACAGTTTGGTAGTTCGGTCAGCAAATGAAGAATCAAAAATTTGAATAAAAATGTGTACACTTTTTATTTGCCATTGTTTATTTGTTCAGTGCCAGTTTAATTTTGTCCAAGTAGTACTTCAGAGGTTGGAGTAGCATAGTCTGTTCCACCTCTGCTTTTAAGATGGGTTTTTAAGTAATCAACAGAAGTTGGGTCACTTGTGCTAATTGTTTGCTTCATCTTGCAAGGCTTAATTTACTTTGATGCAGAACATCTAGGTTGTAACATTTAAATTTTTTTTCAGTTTTTGCTAACCTAAACTTTTAATGTTGTGTGTTTGCCTTTTAAACATGTTATGTCATTCATTGTATTTCAACTGATTTAAATTTTTTTTTAAAAATTGGAAAAAGTAAGGTGTTCTAAAACTTTTGACTGTGTGTGTATGTATGTACAATGTATAGTTACATTTTGCTGCACTTTTTCATGTGATCCATATTTTCCTTTTTTTTTTTTTTTTTTTTTTAATCTGTATAATTTGGCACAAATTGTATTTTGCAGATTTTTATACCTTGTCTTTGTGATCACACTTCAGTGAAGCTCTACCCAGGGTTTCATTATTTTTCTCTCATTTTAGAGTTGCTTTTCTTGTACATTTACTGTGAAAGGTGCCATATAATGAAACTGTGTTCTAAAGATGTGTGTTTCAGGTTAATTAGCCCTGGGTGTTGGTGCGAGTATGTGTCCTGCAGTGGACTGGCACCCTTTCCAGAGCCATCTCCTGATTTGCACCCAGTGCTGTCAAAATAGGGTGTAGCACCTGGAAGCCTTGAATTGGAGTAAGCAAGTTATTTTAGTTTTATTTTCAATGAACATCAAAAGAATGTCCGTGAATCACTACAACTTACTTAACTTCAATTTCATGTTAGCCATGGCTGACATTTTCAAATAAATTATAAGTGCTTTGTTAATTTTAGTTGTAAAGTAGTTGTGCTACCTGCCTAAGATGGGTTGAAATCTAAGTAAGCGATGTAGACTGATAAACTGTCTTCGACATGGAAGGGATGTGCAAACTACACACATCCAGAGTACTGTTTGTTTTGGTTTCATCATTACAAAAAAGATAGACATCAAAACACTAGAAAAGGTCTAGGACTAGACTGATTTCAAGACTAAAGTGTGAGCTTTGAGAAGAGACTGAAGGAGATTAACTTTTAGAAGTTAAGCTATCAGAGATTTGATGGTGAAGTGATTGAAATGGATGGATGGATGGATGGTCAGTTGGAAACTTGAGGGCAGAGTTTACACAAATGTTACAAAGGTTTTTCTTCACGCAAACAACCATAGACACATTGAATAAATTACCAAGTAGCATGTTGGACAGCACAACTTTAGGGACTTTCAGATCTTGGCTTGATGTTACTTTGTACAGTCTTGTTGATGGATGGACAACCTTGTTAGATTTAATGCTTGATGCATTACATAACCTGTTTGGGAGCTAATTCTGGATAGGGTGGCAGCCCTACGATAAGACCTGAATTGGGGCAAAAAAGGTTCAACAGTCCACTTAATATAAAAGACTTTAAGATGTTGTGGAGAACATTTAGTCTATTAAGCTGATTTGTTTAGCTAATAGCTAAACTGCCCCAATATCTCATCCAGCTACTTGTGAAGGTTTCTTTTTCATCTTCAAGGACTGATTAGTTTGTTCCAAATTCCTGCCACTATTTGAATAAGAATTGATTCCTTTTAAATCTAACGCATCTTTGTTGAAACTCGCATGAACTCTTGGAGAGCATAGAAACACCCCACAAACAAGGAAGAACCAACCCTGTACTACAACACTCTGACATACATAAAAATGTCCATTGTGACAGCTGACAGTCTCGGCGTTTGTAGTACTGTATGTCTGTGCTGCTATTGACAGGCCATTCATGGCACGTGGAAGTAAAATGGTTTGGTTTGGGCATGGTATAGTGCTGGTTGCATAACCGTGGAGGTCACAACAGTTTCTCCCTGGGCCATTTGAACTCCTTCATTATATCTTCATTTCATTACAAGGGATCGTGGTGGGCCACAGAAGTGCTGTATTTTTGGTTTAGCCAATTGTCAGCTCTTTTAATCTCATGGTTGAACAGTTTGCCCTTTTACTTTCTTGTATACAAAGTATAGGGAACATATTGTAATCGCCCATTGATTTGATGTTGAGATTTTGATGAATCTTGATGATTTAGTGTTCCCTGACTTTCTCATATTGGAATCCTCCAAAAATTCCATTTTGAGATTTTGATGAATCTCTACATTTTAGACCTCCCAGAGTCTGAAGATACCATTTTTGGAATTGTGTGTGTGTGTGTGTGTATGTGTATGTGTGTGTATGTAAGCAGGATAACTTGAGTACGCTTTCACTTAGGTCAATGAAATTTTTCATACAAGTATTAGGTACAAAACGTAGATTTCTATCAACTTCTGGGGTATTTCCGTCAACCGGAAGTTGTACTTTACCTTTTCTTCATGCAGCTGCAGAGTCCGATTTATTGAACTTTACTTTTATAATAATTGTTCAGTATATTATAAATTTGATCTGTTGTCGATGGTTCTTTAATATACATAATATAAAAATCATTGTATTGTGGTTTACTCCTCAAATATTCATCCCATATCCGAGTATACAAGAAAGTCAAAGGGAGACCACTCCCAATTTTGTTATTATTATTGTTGCTGTTTTTTTTAAGCTGTTTATCTATTCCTGGATTTGAAAGTATGAACCAGGTTGAATTTTGGCTTTCTCAGAATTACTGGTATATTCTTTCAAGATCAAATCTTTTGTCTCTAATTAATCAGTGTTGGCCTTTAATTTCCTAAATGGCTCCTTGTTTGCGATGGACTGGAGTGTGATTGACAGGAAAATGTTAGTCACATCAGTGTGTGTTTTGCTCATCTAATTTTTACAACAATGTGCTGCCTTAGGGTACACCAGTGGCCCACTGGTGGGATCTTACCCTGCAAATTTGTTTTAAGTGTGAAGGTGCAGCACCAGTTTTCCAAAACAGAGTACTGCCCCACAGTTGCCCCGCAGATTTACACAAGCATGTATATTGTGCCTTTTCTACTTAACACTAAACTAGCCCATTTTGAGACTTCCATCACATCTAGAGTAACACATAATGTGAACCTTTTTCTTTGGTCTTTCAGGTCAACAGCTGGCACCTACAGCCTTCAGTTCCTAGCACCACAGGCCCTGCCTGTCTCAAGGAACAATGGAAGATAACCAGGTAAGATGAACTTGGCCCTGAGCACCTCCCATACTGTGGCACTCCATTTTGTATGAATGAAGTGTCCAGATCTTTGCAAGAACGGTCTTCTGAGGAGTTTGATGTAGCTGACTGCCTGCCGCTGTGAAGGCATTTGGTAAAACCGGCTCCTTGGTGCCAGCCTATCCAGAATGTGGGTGTGGGTCTTCATATTTATTGTAGTTGTCCAATGGCTGGTGGGAGCCTAAACTTTTAAAGAGATGTGCTCCAGATAATTTGTCTCATTCCTGTGTCATTTTATCAAGTACTTGTGATGGTGGATACACCTTTTATTGGTCTGGTCGGTCTGATGGCTATCATACTTTGGGAGTAGCTGTTACTGTAGCGGATTGGCTTCTTCCGATGGTGTCCAATGTCACTCCTTTCAACGAACGTATTATGAGACTCAGATTACGGCACTCCCTGGGTGCCTTGTCTGTTGTCTCAGTGTATGCTCCGACCGTGGTGAATGATGTCTCAACGAGGTAGACATTTTATTTGCAGCTTCGCTCAGTGGTTGTTGGGTGCCCATGAGGTGACACTCCTCTGGCCATGGGTGACTTCAATGCAGCCACTGGCACTGACAGGGCTGGCTATGAGGATTGACTCGGGCCGCCATGGGTCTGGTGACCATGGTGAAAGTGGCTTCATGTTCCTTGACTTTGCAAAAGGTCAGGGGCTGAAAATCGCTGGATTCTGGTTCCAGCACCCAGTACCGCTTTGTTGGACTTGGTACTCCAATACTGGTGGTGCAGTGAAGGAGATTGATCACATCCTCGTGGGCAGACGCTGGAGGCTCTTGCAAAAATGCAGGGTCTACAAAAGTGCCCAGTTTGTAAATTCTGACCACAGACTTCTTGTTGCTACTCTTAGGATCCAGCTTAGGTCCAGTAGGTTGCCACCTACTAGGAAAATGAGCTTGGACTTGGCCAGACTGATTCTAATGAGTTTGCATGCAGTTTGTGTGAGGAACTTTCAGATTTTTGGTACGACTGCCGATCCTAATGTGATGTGGGAGACCTTCTGTGATAAGACCCGGAAGGTTGCTGAGGGTTGTGCTGATGTTACCAGTGTTCTCGGACGGAGGTGTTTCATCTTGCAGGACACCCTGGATATCATCGAGAGGAGTCGCAGCGCACGGCTCAATGGCAACTGTGGTCTGTAGTGGGAACTGATAAGGATAGCTGCAAGGGCTCTGAGAGCAGATAAAGAGGTGTGTGATAGAGGAATCTGTGAGCAAGTGACACACCATCTGTGGTCTAGCGACCCACGTCCTGCTTACAGAGGAATCAAAGCATTACGCACATCTAAATCTGTTTCTCGAAGAGTCGCAGTCAGGGCGGTCTGATGGAATGGTCCTTACGGATGACACTGCAGTTGTAACCTGCTGGGCTGACTACTTTGAGCAGCTGTTCAAAGCTGATCCTCCAACTAGGATGTTGGATATCTCTGGGTTCACGATTCTTGAGGTTGATCCTCCAATTAGCTGTGAACCACTCAATCTTACTGAGATTGCACAGGTGGTGAACCAACTGAGGGGGGAAAGCCTGCAAGGATATGTGGTATCTGGGGTGAACTTCTCCAGCCTGGTGGTAAGGCTGTCCTCCTGGCATTGCAAGCAATCTTTCCTTCCATTTGGGAGACTGGCATCATCCCAACTGACTGGAAAACGGGACTTGTCATCCCTATCTGGAAAGGGAAGGGTTATCGCCTGGATTGTGACAACTATAGGGGGGTAACACTGCTCTCGGTGTCGGGTAAGGTCCTTGCTAGGGTCGTCCTCAATAGGATCCGTGATCACTTGTTCACCTACCAGCGGCCAGAACAGTCTGGCTTTACACCTAAGAAGTCTACCATCGACCTTATCCTGGCACTGAGGGTTATCAAGGAGTGCAAATGCGAATATCGGCAGAATTTCTTAGCAGCCTTTGTCGATTTTTCACGAAGTGTTCTACTCAGTTGATTGAGCTGCCCTGTAGGACATCCTGAAGGGTCGTGGGATCCCCTTCAGGTTTCTGGATATAATGGCCGGCCTGTACACTGGTACTGTGAGTGCTGTGCAGAGTGGAGGCAGGACCTCTGTGTTTTTCCCAATTGATTCTGGGGTTCGTCAGGGGTGTGTTCTTGCTCCTACTCTGTTCAATGCTTGTATGGACTGGGTGTTGGGCAAGGTCGTGGGGTCCAGTAGCTGTGGGGCATCTGTTGGTGAAGAATGATTCACAGATCTTGACTTTGCTGACGATGCTGTGATATTCGTGGAGTCAATGGAGGCTCTGATCGGGGCGCTCGGGAGACTGAGCGAGTAGTCTGAGTGTCTGGGTTTGCGAGTGTCCTGATAAAAACCAAGATCCAGGCATTTAATGTCCTCTTGGGCACAGCCATCAGCAGTGTGTCTGTCTGTGGAAAGAGTTTCAACCTTGTTGAGAGGTTTACTTACCTTGGCAGTGACATTTACGTCTCTGGTGACTCTTCCTATAAAGTCAGTAGACAGATTGGGAGAGCATGGGGGGTCAAGAGGTTGCTGGAAAGGGGTGTGTGGAGTTCCTGATTACTATGCAAAAGGATGAAGGTCCAAGTCTTTAGAGTCCTGGTGCTTCCTGTCTTGCTATATGGTTGCGAGACATGAACGCTATCCAGTGACCTGAGACGAAGACTGGACTCCTTTTGGTACTGTGTCTTTCCGGGAAAATCCTTGGGTTCTGTTGGTTTGAATTTGTGTCGAATGAGCGGTTGCTCATGGAGTCCCGAATGAGGCACATTACCTGCATTATGAGGGAGCTCCCGTTACAGCATTACGGCCATGTGGCTCATTTCCCAGAGGGTGATCCGGCTCGTAAGATCCTTATTGTTGGGGACCCGAGTGGCTGGAACAGGCCAAGGGGTCACCCACGTAACACCTGGCTGCAGCAGATAGAGGGTCATTTTCTGGAGGGTAGGACTGGACCGCGTGTCTGCCTGGGGGGTTGCCAACCGGGATCCTGAGTTGTTTCGTCGTGTAGTGGGTGCAGCAATGCACTGTACCAGTGCATGTTCCCCAGCTTGACTTGACTTGTGATGGTACTTTCTGTAAAAGGCATTTAATAACCTAAAGATCAATCGGCTATTTGTCAGTTGACTGGCGCTCCCTTCCAAAGTGCATTTTTGGAGTATAAAATGTAAAAATAGCTGACCTATGTGAGACTTTTAGATGGCTGATGTTTCTTTGTATTATATACACTTTAGTAAGAGCTGAACCATTGTGCATCTGCAAATGGAAAAGCCAGCCTAACATTAGATGCTGAAAGAAATCAATGGATATTAAAAGCCAGACTAGTTTTTGCAAAGGGTGAATATATTACTTGTTTTATTTTATTTATTTTTTATTTTTTTTAAGACTCAGGGTGGTTTTTGCTAGGAAACACACTATAAATATACTAGAAGATCATGGCTAATATAGTGGTTAGAGATGCTACCATTCAGCTTCAGGGACTGGCTCAAAGTCTGTATGAAGCTGCATGTTCTCACCAGTCCATTGGCGCTTTTCATCCAGATACTCGATCTTTGAAATGTGGGAGGAAACATGAAGTGTTAGATTGATTTGGTGACCTTCAGCTTGTGGCCATGATTTAGTGTGGAGGTGTGTAAGTGTGTATTGTAGATAGGGGTTGCCTCCCTGTGGCCCAGAATCGAGCTAAGTGGATGAAAAAATGAAGGATCAATGAAGAGTCTTGTTAATGATATGAATTTTCCTCTGGCTATAGACTGAAGCCTTAAGAGAGCAAGCACCCCAACTTGGTTATACATGGAGATGTGCAAGCTATTGTGGTGTGTTCTGTCCTTTGTAAAATGTTGTGATGGTGTTTCATGTAAAAGGCACAATGTGTTTGAGTGGTAGACAGTAGACACATTTGTGAGATCTGTAGACTACTTAGTTTTGAATTCAGTTGTAATTTAATTTACCTTAAAGGATAAGTGCGAGTCAAAACTACTTCTTCACTTTCATTGCATGTGTTAATTGCTACACGAAATTGCATTCCAAAGTGAAGCATGTTTTATAAATTTAAAAAAAAAATAGCCTTCTCTTTCATTTTGTAATGGGGCTGATTGATACTTACGGAACATGTCTATTTTGTATTAACAAAAGTTTGTTTATGACAAAATGCCTTCATTTCCAAAGCATTCTTGTGACGACAAAAGTAAACTGGAAATAAGTTTTATTGCAGATTCTTGGGTCTATTTTTCTTGAGGTAAGGATATGTTTTGTGTTCGCTTATCTGATCATTGCTGGTGTTGTGGATGGAGTCATGGCAGCCCCACCCTCCACCAAGCTCTGTTCTTAATATAATCCAACCTTTGTTTCTCTAATTCTGTTTCTTCAGCAGTAATGTTCTGCCATGTCTTGTAACAGCAAAACGGATACACGCTGAAATGATAGGACTTTTTTTTTTTTTTTTTCTCCCCCCTCCCCCCCCCCCCCCAAACAGGCCAAACTTTACACCTGTTACATTCATTATTATTTTACATAGCCTATGGAGTGACTTTAATTCTGAGGAACATGGTGGTAATGAAGAACTCACATTGGAGTTTCATCGTACTTCATTCAATTAACAGTAGATCTGAGCTAAAAGTGATTTAAACTGCATTACATTTTTAACAAATGCAATAAACCACCTGTATGTTGCACTTGCATGGTGGTGTTGAGTAATCCAAAAATGGGGGGGGGGGGGGGACAGTGAGTGAGAGCAGATTGAAGCACCACCAATATCCAACGCAAATGGCCCTCACACCTCTCATTCGTGTGAATGCTTTTGACAGACAGTTCCTGCTCTTTCAGCTCTTATAAATTTTTACGTTTTCCTCAGTTTATGTTCCCAATAAAAGAAGACTTCTGTCCAACTCTTATTGAAGAATTTCATCCTAAGGGGTTATCAACAGAAGAAATGAGTACACGGTGTGATGGACGGCCAGGAACCCTGCCCCACCAGGATGCCTGGAGGAAGGAGGAACCGGGAGAGTGGCACTTCTTTTTTTTCCTCCCGACGCCGGCTCCCCAAATGGAGTGAGGTGGCCCCTTTTGTCCAGCCCCGGATGCGCTCCAGGTGCCTGATGATGGACTTCCAGCAGCATTCCCCAGTTTGGCGTAAGTGCTGCCCTTGCACCCGGAAGCACTCCAGGCGTAAACCATCCCTGGTCTGTCAGCACTTCCTGGTGTCCCAAGGAACGGCCGGGTACCCAGGGAAAAGAAGTGCTGCTCTCCCGGTTCCTCCTTCCTCCAGGCATCCCGGTGGGGCAGGGTTCCTGGCCGTCTTATAACAACGGGCAATCCTAGCACCGAGAAACGAAGTCAAACGCGAAAATTTTCAGTTGGTTACAGGGCAGATTGGTTAAATGCGTATAAATAGACTATGCTGAAACAGTTGGTGCTGATTGTGCGGAAAATGAAAACATCAACTTACAATATCCCGAAGAATATCTACAACGGTTAACACCGTACAGTCTTCCACCGCCCAAATTACTGTTGAAAGTAGGATGTATCCAAGAAAGGTAATGTAGTCCATCTCCCACGGATAACATTATTATTCTTTTTTTTTTTTAATACAATTTATAATAGTAGGAATTTATTCGTTTTCGCATACCCCTTGTGGTCAGAGTGCAGGGTCAGCCATTGTATAGCGCCCCTGGAGCAATTGAAGTTTAAGGGCCTTGCTCAAGGGCCCAGCAGAGTAGGATCTCTCTTTGCCCATGACGGGAATTTGAACCGGCAACCTTCGGAATACCAGTGCAGATCCTTAGCCTCAGAGCCACCACTCCATCCTGACACTTAGACACAAAAGGAGATCTTGATATGTCTTTTGTATTAAAACGTTAAAAGTTTCTTGTTAGAATAGCTTTTGCAAAGACAATTAACAAATCACAGAGACAAACATTTGAAAAAGCCGGTTTATTAATTGGAGGGAAAGAAACAAAGTTCACTCATGGGCAGTCATATGTTGCATTGTCACGATACATGTCCAAACACAGAATCAAAATTCAATGCGATTATTGATGAAAATTTTATTAAAAAAATTTGTTTTTAATGAAGTTTTACAGTTAAAGTGTACGTTTAAAAAGTATTTGTGTTAATTTAAAATCCAAACAGAACGAAATCGTATAACGCAACACACAACTTTACAGCAAAATGAAATATAGTTTACATTCGAATGTTACTATTTTTTAATATGGTTAATTACTTGCTGTAATGTAAAATAGTTCTATTATGCATTTGTAACAATTCCCATCAAAATAACAATCTGTTTAAATTGTACATCCACATCCCCATACATGAGTGCCTGAGCACTGGCCCAGGGGCTGGCGAGCGAAGCGAGCAGGTGGCAAAGCCACCTAGTCTCTTTAAAAATTAACGTATTTGTTAAGTTTTGATGCTTTTCATCACATTTGGACTCTGATATCCATTAGTACCATTATAAAATGCAAAAATGAACTAGTTCTGTTTTAAAGTATAAGAAATATGCTTCACTTTAGAATGCAGTTTCATGGGGCAAATTAATATGACTGTGAAGAAACAACTTTGACTTGAAAAATACCAAACTTCTCCTTTAACTTCCATTAGGGAGTCCTCTATGTATATTTTTATTAAATTTTTTTCTTGCTCTATTTGTAAAGATCTTTGACCTACACTTTAGTGTAAACGTCTTTATTCCCTCTTCTCTAATATATATAAAGCTGGGTGTGTTTGTCCAATATACAGTAAGCAGGACTCATTAGATTAAACTTAACACATACAGTTTCTCTCGCTCTCACTCACTCACTCACTCACGCAGAAATTCCCACACACACACAAGTTAATCATGGGCAGCAGAGACCTAACTCGGTCACTACTCAGTACTCCAGAAAAGGACTTCCAGGATTTGTCTTGAGCAGAGCCGATGGGTGTTCCTGGGTGTCCCATAGACACTTGCCAATGGCACATCACTCCATCCTGTGCTGCTAACTATTGAAGACATCATTTCTCAACCACTGACCCTGTGGGAAAGAAGTGGCAACTTAACCACACCAGGTGTCCTTTATTTCCTTTATTACTTTGATCACCCAAGATGTGAAGAAAAAGTACAGAGGTCTAAAGCCTAGCAATATTTATTAGCAAAAATGCTGGGATAGACTCCAGCTGCCCCGTGTTTCTGCACTAGATAAACAAGTTTTGAAAATGCATGGATGGAATAATAGAAGAAAAAAAAAAGAATAATAAAAGCAAAGTCTGGATATAAAGCCAGAATAAACATGCACCTTTGTTTCAAAGTCACAAAGCTTCGCACCAGTGTCACTTTTTATCTAACTGAGACTTGTGTCCAAAGATGTATCTTTTGCAAGGAAAAAGTGCATTTGAAGATGGTTTGTCATAGTTCAGAAGTTAAACAGATGCAGAGATGGTGTCTCTCAGGCCTAGCAGGATGGAGTGTGTCTCTCAAAATCAGATGGTTGGTACTTTATGCCTGTATTCTTATGTGGGATTTTGGACCCTGTGGTGTTGCACACTGTTAATTGGCTAATTGTTCATGGTTGGTAGCTTTGCTCAAAACCTTTCATCATGAAAGCAAGTCCATACACTTCATCTTGTCAAGAGTGCTTGTACTGTATCCAGTTTCCTTATGGACAGTTGAATCTGGTTTACAAACTGACTAGTCATTCTAATCTAAGATTATAATATTATACAATCAGAAAAAGAAAATATGAATAAATTTAGACAAAATTCATAGAATTATAAACCAAAATATAAAGCAGAGTCCCACAGCTGTTCCATGTACAAAAAGATGTAATTAAAAATTTACCTTCATTGAATAAAGATTCACAGTTCAATTTCTTTTCCTGAACCTCCTACATAAAGTTTTTTTTTTTTTTTTTTTTTTTTTTTTATTTAACAAAATGCATGCATTCACATAATGGTGAATTGTGTCTTCAGCACATCTGGAATGCAAATCCACACTATCGACTCTTTCTCTACCAAATTTTGCACAGATGACACAAAGGAAGACCATGTTCTATTCTGAAAATTTTCCCTCTTGCACAGCTTTATTTACTGGCTTCACCTGAACTTTGTGAGAGAAGTGCCCCTAGGAGACATTTTTGGGACTTGGCACAGTTATGAAAAGTTGTACCCTATGATGAGTTTAGTCAGTAAAAGTTTGAATTGTGGCTAAAATGTTTCCTCCTGGGCAATTTATTTAGTGAGTGCTCTCTCCACTTTTATCATTCCTCTTTTCTAGAGTATAGGCTGCCAACTGGAGATCTCCAGGCATCTTGGCCCAAAGCAAGCTCCTCCCAGTTGTACCCCATCCTTTTAACATCAGCCTCCTTGTCATACTGTCTCATTTCTTGGCCAGCCTCTTTTCCTCTTTCCTTGGATTCTCCATGTAAAGGCTTGTCTGGAGATTAGTAGACGCTGGTTTATGGAGGTAGGGACCGCCATCTTTGCTGGAGAATCTCTTTCCCTATCATAGTTCTTGCCTTGTTTTTTCTGACACAGTTCTTGGTATCAGACCAGCATATCTGGAGGATCCTTCTCAGACAAGTGTTAATCAAGGTCTGAATTCTCTTAACAGTGGTAACTATAATCTTATAATATTCACTTCTGAACAGCCTGATGTTACTTATGATGGACAGGTCCCTGGAGCCCCAAACATTCCTTAGCTGATGGATAACTGCCCTTTTCTTTACCAATCCTGACTCTGTTGTCAGCATCTAAAATCTTTTCTGTTTGTTAACAAAAGCTGCCAAGGCAGAAAATACTCTCCAACTCCTCAAGACCTGCACCTTCCAACATCATCAGTGCTGTGCTGGCAGCATTTACGCTGGGGATCTTGCTTTTTATCTGTGGGTATCAAGCCCCAGTTAACCAGATGTATCTGCAAGAATACTGGTCTTTTCCTGCATCTGTTGGTGGATGTGAGAAAGAAGGGTATGATCATCTGTGATGTTTGTCATCCAGGTTGTCTAATGGATGTCCTTTTGCTTCTGTGTTGTGGATGTCTTCATGACTTAGTCTATCACAAGCAGAAAGTAGCCCTAGGTGGCATTTTTGAGACTTGGCTCAGGTGTGGAACGCTGCTCCCAGTGGTGAGTTTAGCCTGTGAAATTTTGAATTGTGGCCCCTGGGCAATTTATCATGTGAGAGCTTTCTTAAACCATGAGCAGCCCTGAGGACACTTGCTAGTCTGCCATATAAATATATTTAGTTGTATTTTTGATGTCACAAACTTTGTGATGGTACTTGCTTTGAATGATACTATATTAAATAAATAATAATGGAACAGACTTGTTTGCAGTATTAATTTTTGGTTGGCTTTTAATTAATATCAAAAGAAAGTAGACCTATCATGATATGCAAAGAAGTAAAGGGGTAGTCCAGTCCAGCAATGGTTGCCATTATTGCCGCACAGTTTCAGTGTTCAGTGCAGTGTTGTATGTGTAGATCTGCACTTTCTCTATTGCATTTATTTATTTATTTATTTATTTATTTATTTATTAATTAGTAAAGTCAGTCCACTGTTCGCCTGAGTCAAAGCTACCAACAGATCAGCCAACACTTTGACTTAAATACAACAATAATTCACTTGTGTAAGGTTTTGTAGTGGCTCAGATAAGCTTCAGGATCACGTGGTATTCACTAATCTAGGCTTTCAACATTTGCCATGAAGAAAAAAAGTTATTAAAGCGTACAATGTACCGCATTTCAAAAATGTTATTTTAATCACAACGTTGCTATCCTAAAAATATCGGCAAAAGAAAAATTTGGCTAGTTGTAAATTAGGAATCTCTGATATGGACATTTTGTATATTACTGAGACACCCCCATTTTTTTTTTCCTTCTAAGTTTCTAAATTATGTACAGCTTTAAATAAACATTAATTAAATTAATGCAGTATTGAAATTAGTAAAAGAGAAGTAATGGATTTGCAAGTACAAAATGATAGCATAATAGTAGATATTACCCAAAAACAAAGCCTCTGAAATGGAGGATTTTATTCACAAGAATAAAAATGAATTTCAGAGTTTGAATTGTATAATGTTTAAGCATCTGTAAAAAAAAAAAAAAAAAAAAAAAAAAATTCTGTGTATTAAGAATCTTTTCAAAGATCTATAAGAATGTTTGTTTTTTAAAACAAGGGGACTGTGGATGTACTGTATATAAATTAATGTTTGTACTGTTCTATTAATTGATTTTACTCCAATGAAGTGCAGGTTAGGTTAACTGATGACTATAAACTGGCCCTGTGCAAGGATGTGCCCTATGATGAGCTGGCATCCCACTCAAGTACTGCTAGATAGGTATCTAATTCAACTGGATTAAGCATCTGCACACATACAGTATGTATGCCTTCATAAAGTCTTATGATGATACTTTGATTAAAAGGCACAATATTAAATAAAGATTGACTGAATAGGCTTGTATGCATTATTACTTTTCTATTGATTTCTAATTAAAACCAAAAGTACATTATTATATATATATTAGTGGACGCTGGCCCGGACACAGACAGACGGACACCGTTGGCTCCACCACACACACGTTTATTTACAAGATTTAACATGCTCTCAAACCCCAGTGCCTCTTGCACCGATCCCCCAATGTCCAGGCCTCACAGTTCTCCGTGCCTCTCTCTTGGCCGCCTCCTGTCCTCACTCTAGCTCCGTCCTCTTCCACCCGACGTCCGCCAATGACTGGAGGGAGGCGGCCCCTTAAATAGGAACCCGGATGCTGTCCGGGTGTCCCCTGTCGTCTTTCCCCCCAGCACTTCCTGGTGTGGCGGAAGTGCTGGGCTCCCGGGATATTCAGGCACTGGGGCGCCGCCTGGCGGTGGCCACGGGTCCCTACAGGGCTGGGCTTCCAAGCCCTTCACCCGAGGCCCCCAACATAACCAGGGCGGACGCCCCCTCGCAGTCTGGAGGATGCACAAGCCCTCCTCCGGTCCTCCTGGGCGTCCTGGCCGGGCTTCAGCCCCGGCCGGGTACCACACGGGATACTCGGGCACTGGGGCGCCGCCTGGTGGTGGCCACGGGCCCCTACAGGGCTGGGCTTCCAAGCCAGCCCTTTACCTGAGGCCCCCAACATAACTAAGACGAACGCCCCCTCGCGGTCCGGAGGAGGCACAAGCCCTCCTCCGGTCCTCCTGGGCGTCCCAGCTGGGCTCCAGCCCCAGCCGGGGACCACAAAAATTATATATATATATATAATATAAAATTTCTCTTCTGGTTCATCCTGCTTCCACTTCAAAACTGGTCCCGCCCACACGCAGCTGATACGGCATTTCTCGATTCCTATTCGTCCTCTTCCACAGATAACTCAACCTCCTGGCCACGGACCATACTGTTTTAAAATACAAAGGCAAATTTATCACCAAATCTCTCCACTATACGTTAACACTTATACCTCTCCAGGATATGGACAGCTGTATGTTTTTGACGCAGCACAAGCTACTGAAGTACGCTTACAAAATAAAGCAAACTCTGCATGCAGCGAAAATTTACTTCTCCAGCTAGATTTCATGCTCAGAAATATCAAACCCTTTGCTAAATCATACAAACACATGCTGAAATCACTCAGTCCAATCCAACAGCATCTGTATTAATGGTTTTCAAGGAAAACCCTGGGCAGAATTGACGACGATACAATGCCCCGACATGTCACACCGATGTTGCAGCGATTTCCATCGGAGAAAATGGCGAACCCCCTGCCAAAAGGGACATTTGCATCTATACCAGAGGCAACTCCTGGAAACAGATTTCCACACTCAATATGAATTGTGATCCTATGGTTTACCCACTTTTATTCCCTTACGGAGACATTGGCTGTTACAAAGATTTACAACATGTTCCCAATAAAAGATCGCCAACCGAATCAGGCTTACTCAATGCCAATTTTACGCATACAGATTATCAATGAGGAATACATTTAGTATTTTGCACTCCAGCGGCAAACTATTCCAACAGTACGTCATAGATGCGTATGTTAAAACAGAGGGCGCGCGTCTCAACTATCTTGGATTACATGAACAAGATCTGTGCGTGGAACAATACAAAGGACTATTGGACGCACTGTATGCAAAATTTGAAAGTAACGTATGTGTAGGCAAAATGATCATATTACCGTCCACATTTCCAGGAAGTCCAAGATACATGCAACAAAACTATTGTTGTACATGGCTTTTTCTATGGTTAGATCTTTCGACTCATCTGTCATCTCCAGCAAAACCACCTATTCACAACTGTGTCTTTCAAGAAGTATTTCTTTCTTTCTTGATTTCTGAATTCCTTTCTCACCATTTTCTGTTCCTATCCTTACACCACCGTATGCTACGGCGGGCGTCGGTTAGTTACATTATAATATATGTTTGGTTTTCTAAAATCTCAGTAATGACGGCTGCTTTAAAAATATATTTAATTTGGGCATTTCCATAGCATTAAATGTATTTTGGCATTTACATCAAAAAACTCAATGAATACTAAGGGTTTGTAATTCTGCAAAGCATCCTTGTTTTTAGTAGTGCCTTGTACTGGTGGTTGCTGTGAAAGATACTAAGATTGGTTATTACAGTGCTAGGTCTTGTACTTGGGTGCCAATTGAAATGCCACCTACGTTTAAAGCAGATAACTTTTACTTCTTTCTATATTCTGAAGGTTTTTAATAATAAACTCTTATGTGCATTTCATATGGTTTATAAAGTTATTGTTGTCACCCGGGCGGAGTACAGTGAAAATCTTACTTGCATGTGCTAATCACCAGGCAACAAGTTTCCATGCCATGCTTAGGGAGTATATAAGTCTTATGTTGAAAGTTCTGTCTTCCTTACCTGAAAAATCACAGACTGTATTTGTTATGTTGACCTATTATGTGAAGAAAGAAAAGTAAATGAAGAATATAAGAAGGTGAGAGTGTGTCTGTTGTGTCAAACACCGAGTACCCATTATTGAACTTCATGTGATGTAAAATAAAAAAATATGAAAGCATAATGAAAGATGTTTTTTGTGATACATGCCAAACCCTTTTAAGCATTTTATGGATCCATTAACATTGTCCTTAAATGATGATAATTTTATTTGTAATGTTTGCTTTTTAATTAGAAGTAAGCACTACTTGTGTAAATAAAACCATAAAGGCTGTGGTTTGAACAGCAGATGAAAAGTGTTGAGCACATTGCATTCTTCTTCATTCATTATTCTTGACCGATATACCTGTCAGTTGGGTTTGTATGTCACTATATATTTTATGTGCACTATGTAATTTATCAAAAAGCAGAGTCAAACTGCAGCATGTCACAAGAGCTTCTCAAATGGTATCAATATCTCTTTTTGTGTAATCCTTTATTTTCTTTAAAGAGGATCATTTTAAACTTTTACCCTAATGGTACAGTGCTGGGAATGCCTGTCTTTGTGTCACCATCTCGTATCTCCCAACAGACGCTGCCTACTCCTCCCTCCTCAAAGGGTGATCTCCAGTCACAGCCAGAATGCATTGTGATTCCTCTGCAGGGCCTCCATCCTGCTGATGACCTAACTCCACCTCAGTCTCCTGACAATGACACTGAGTTGCTTAGACCGCGCTCGTCGGAAGGGATCCCTGCATCTGCACAATGTAAGGGGGCTTGCTGCATTGCCCATTTCATTGTTACCATGCAGCTACAGAATTTATGGAACAGAGACAGTTTTTTATTGTAGAAATCAATTTGAAATGTTACAATGTTCTGTCTTGCCATTCATTTCCCCATCTTGTTTTTGCCTACCATGAACCCAGCCACAGGGGATGCACAAACCAGTGTTTCTTTGTGCTGGTCCCAAGCCTGGATAAATGGGGAGGGTTACATCAGGAAGGACATCCGGTGTAAAATTTTGCCAAATCCATATGCGGACAACAATACAAATTTACATACTGGATCGGTCGAGCCCTGGGTTAACAACGACCTCCATTAGTACTGTTAGCCAACAGGGTGCTGGCGGAAATTGGGCTACTGTTGGCCGAAGAAGAGTGGGGAGACGTGTCTGGAGGCAGGAGGAAAGTAAAGAGTGGAACTGTGGGTAGGAACTTTGAATGTTGGCAGTATGACTGGTAAGAGGAGAGAGTTAGCAGATATGATGGAGAGAAGGAAGGTTGATATATTGTGCATGCAAGAGACTAAATGGAATGGGAGTAAGGCCAGGTGGATTGGAGGTGGATTCAAATTGTTCTATCATGGTGTGGATGGGAGGAGACATGGGGTAGGAGTTATTCTGAAGGAACAGTATGTCAGGAGTGTTTTGGAGATGAACAAAGTGTCAGGCAGAGTAAGGATTATGAAGCTAGAAATAGGAGGTGTGATGATGAATGTTGTTAGTGCATTTGCACCGCAAGTTGGATGTGCAATGGGTGAGAGAAGATTTTTGGAGTGAGTTGGATGAAGTGATGAACAGTGTACCCAAGGGACAGAAAGTGGTGATTGGAGCGGATTTCAGTTGATATGTTGGTGAAGGGATCAGTGGATACGAGGAGGTGATGGGTAGGTTGAAGAGAACGGGAGAGAGAAAAGGTTGGATGATGTGGAGATAGTGAATCAGGAAGTGCAATGGATTAGCAAGGAGGAAGTAAGGACAGTTATGAAGAGGATGAAAAATGGAAAGGCTGCTGGTCCAGATGACATACCTATGGAAGCATAGAGGTGCATGGGAGAGATGGCAGTGGAGTTTTTAACCAGATTGTTTAATGAAATCTTGGAAAGTGAGAGGATGCGTGCAGAGTAGAGAAGTAGTATACTGGTGCCGATATTTAAGAATAATGGAGATGTGCAGGACTGCAATAACTACAGGGGAATAAAACTGATGAGCCACAGCATGAAGTTATGGGGAAGAGAAGTGGAAGCTAGGTTAAGAAGTGAGGTGATGATTAGTGAGCAGCAGTATGGTTTCATCCCAAGAAAGAGCACCACAGATGCAATGTTTGCTCTCAGGATGTTGGAGAAGTTTACAGAAGGCCAGAAGGAGTTGCATTGCGTCTTTGTGGACCTGGAGAAAGCCTATGACAGGGTGCCTTGAGAGGACCTGTGGTATTGTATGAGGAAGTCGAGAGTGGCAGAGAAGTACGTAAGAACTGTACAGGATATGTACGAGGGAAGTGTGACAGTGGTGAGGTCTGCGGTAGGAGTGATGGATGCATTCAAATTGGAGGTGGGACTATATCTGGGATTGGCTCTGTGCCCTTTCTTATTTGCAATGGTGATGGACAGGTTGACAGATGAGATTAGGCAGGAGTCCCCGTGGACTATGATGATTGCTGATGACATTGTGATCTGTAGCGATAGTAGGGAGCAGGTTGAGGAGACCCTGGAGAGGTGGAGATATGCTCTAGAGAGGAATGAAGGTCAGTAGGAACAAGACAGAATACATGTGTGTAAATGAGAGGGAGGTCAGTGGAATGGTGAGGATGCAGGGAGTAGAGTTGGCGAAGGTGGATGAGTTTAAATACTTGGGATCAACAGTATAGAGTAATGGGGAGTGTGGAAGAGAGGTGAAAAAGAGAGTGCAGGCATGGTGAAATGGGTGGAAAAGAGTGTCAGGAATAATTTGTCACAGACGGGTATTGGCAAGAGTGAAAGGGAAGGTCTACAGGATGGTAGTGAGACAGCTATGTTATATGGACTGGAGAAGGTGGCACTGACCAGAAAGCAGGAGACAGAGCTGGAGGTGGCAGAGTTAAAGATATTAAGATTTGCACTGGGTGTGATGAGGATAGATAGGATTAGAAATGAGTACATTAGAGGGTCAACTCAAGTTGGGAGACAAAGTCAGAGAGGCGAGATTGCGTTGGTTTGGACATGTGCAGAGGAGAGATGCTGGATGTATTGGGAGAAGGATGCTGACGATAGAGCTGCCAGGGAAGAGGAAAAGAGGAAGGCCTGAGCGAAGGTTTATGGATATGGTGAGAAAGAACATGCAGGTGATGGGTGTAACAGAACAAGATGCAGAGGACAGAAAGATGTGGAAGAACATGATCCACTGTGGCAACCCCTAACTGGAGCAGCCGAAAGAAGAAGAGTTTTTGCCTACCATGGCTTAGTTTGACATTCACACTGTTAGACAGATAGATACTTTATTAATCCCAAGGGGAAATTCACAGTCTGAAGTTTCCCAATGCTGACTCAAGTGTAACAGTGTAACCCATTATGTACTAAGTGCCTCTTCTCTGCCAGTATATCAACCATTCAGTGCTTGTTGTAACCCTGGACATTCAGCCTCATGTCCAAATATGTCATGCTTTAATGTTTTTAGTATCTGCTAAGCAGTAATTTGTGGATCGACATAGGTGGACATACAATTAAAATTCCCAGCTCTCATATAAGACACATTTTTCTAGAAAGCTGCTGATTCCTCCCCATTGTAACAATTGATCATCTCGTCTCTCTCTTTGCTATTTTCCTGCAAGAGTTTCTCTACTAACAGACCTCTCTCGCTCTCCATCTGCTTCCTCATCTCTCTCCAGCTATGCTGACATTGAGTAGTCCAGAATTACTCACCGAGCTGAAGGCTGGAAAGTCCTTGAGGCATGTCCGTCAAAGCACCGGATTGACTACGGTCTTCTCAGGCCGAGGCCGCACTGTGAGTTAATCTCTCTTTTTCTAGCAGGGTAATGTGTAAGGGAGTGACCTAAGCAACTTCTAAGAGACCCATGGAGAAGTACATGTTAAAATGTGGCACATTAAATGAATAAGAGGAATTTTTCCCTTGAGCGTATCACTAGCTTAATTTAGAAATGTGATTTTTGTGACTGGATTTATGGGTTCCTTTACTTATCCCATAGATTAAAATTAGGTTAATTGACAGACAGTATTATGGAAAAGGACTTTAATCCAGGAGGTTGCTCAGTACATTACCACTTCCCATTAATTTATAATTACTCTGATCAAGTCACCTAACCAATGTGTGCTCCAATGGTTTTTGGTAAAGGAAAAAACCCTGAACTGTGTGTCCTGCTTTTGTAAATTATTTCTGGGTAAAAGTGTCTGCCTATTACTCAGCACTAACTGATATCTCTCTATTTTAATAAAAAAAATTCTGACATTTTTTCCGAGCAATACTTTCATGTCCCGTGAGACGAAACTTTGTGCCAAGAGATTTAACCACACCCGGGGCTAGAAATAAAAGTTGACAAAGTAGAATGTCGTAAAGTATTCAAAAACATTGGAACTATATACATGCAGAGCAGGTTAAAGATAATGAAAGTACTAAAATTCGAAAGGCTCAAAAAAGTATAGTAAAGATCGCATTAACGCAAACAAACGGAAATTATTACTCGGTGAAATAATGGAACAGCGAAAAGAGATTGAATATATTGTTTGGATTTAAACTTTAAGTCGGAGACTTGTAGATCGTCTAATTCGTTTGCCATCGGGGTAAAGTAGTGTTTCTTCCCAATGCAGAGGCATATCCGCAAGAATTAAAAGATTTGTTGTTTGGTGAAAGTGAAATCCAGAGGCGCAAAGTGAACAGGGGATGAAGCCCCCTAGTGCAGGCCAGGGGGTTGGTGAGCGAAGTGAACAGGGGATGAAGCCCCCTAGTCTCTAAATAATCCAATCTTGGTGAAGAGAAGTGTAGAAAAATGTTTTTAAATTGTCTGCTTAAAATGTGCTTTTGTACACCATGGTGGACAGCATTTCCAGCAAGGACCTTGTGTCCAAGGAGCTGAAAAGAGCATCAGGTTCAAACGGCTCTATGGAGGATGAAATCGGCACAGAGAATGGATGGATTGTAAAATCGAGACAAAATTTATATTTCTAACTAAACAAGCTTTAAGAGATGATAGGCTGTCCGCTAGGTCTGAACTGGAGGACTCAAGTGATTGAAATGTCTCTGAGCCTTTGATAGCATCCCACTCGGGAAGATATAGTCACGTCCTTCTCTAGCAGTTTGGGCATTTCATGGATAGCCCATTCCTGTATTAAGTATAATACAACAGACGTGTGAGCATTTACTCTGTTGTATCTTCATGCCCTTTTGAAAAGAAATGGACAGGTTGAAGGGCACCACATGGCTGCTCGCCCGTTTTGATTCATTCTGGGCGCACCAAAATCCTCTGGATTGTGATATAGTGATCCCTTTTGTTGGTTATATGAGGGGAGGCAGAGGCCTAGGATGCATATTGGGTGCAGCAGTGGTCTTGCATTGCTTTCACATGTTCAGGAGTTTTTTTTGCTGATATCACTGGTGACTTCTCATCTTTGTCATGTTCACTTGAATTTCAACTCTGAGTTTGGGCATAAATACAACGTTGCTGCATGTTTACTATTTAGTCCACAGAAAAAAGCCATTGAAATCCAGGTTTGTTGTTTTACTATGAAAAAAGCAAACAAACTAAACATATTAAGTGCATATTGCTTTACTCCAAATACAATTGGTCCACAAAACTGCTATTTATGGGACATCTAATTATTATTTTCTATATTACTGAATGGAGTGAGACTCAACATTACATCACAGATTGGCTCATTCAAATAGCAGTTACTGTATGTGAATTGTTTGCTTGGTAGCCATAAAACTGTAAAACCTTCATGTAACATTTCCGACTTGGGCATGTGCCTCTGTCCCATTTTATGTGAATGTAGCATTAATTGTTGGAAGTGTATGGATCATTGTTTAATGTTAGTCATCTTAAAAAAGATGAGTATTCATAGCTTTCAAGTAGCCACTCCATGAAAAATGAAAAACTTGAATGTAGAACAGTTACTTGGTTTAATGTACAGCCTGTTTTGCTTTTTCTTAAGGTACTTTGAAATAGGATGCTTATGTAAAATATCTTTGGATTAGCATTTGATGTAATTTTATAAAAGAAATGAACACACAAATTAAATAATATCTCTTTGACCTGTTGCAGCCCCAACTCTCTCAGGATGTACAACCAAATGGGCCGGCCAAGGTGAACGAGATGAGCAGAGAAGGAGTAGAGACACCATTGACCAGCCGTGGCAGAAGTAACCACTGACATTTTTTTCAGCGGTTATGTATGCCGCAGGAAGATAGTTCACCAATGAAACTTAACGTGATCCTCTCAGGGTCGAGAGTGCCTAATAGACTGGAGACGAACAGCTTTGTGCCAAAACCTGTCTGTGCAATGTAACTCTAGTAATGTCTCCTTCACCTGCAGTTTTTCAACCTATGCTGTACGCTATGCAGCTGCTGCTGCAAAGGCCTGTAACTTTTCAAAAATGGGAACATACCTGGTAACTGCCTAAATCTAAAACCTTGCAAGCCTGCTGCCAGTTCACCCACTGTACCTTGAAACCTCACGTGCTGAGTCTGTGAAGGTGAAAATCATGAATTATAAGATGTCTTATGTGGTATTGCAGCTGGCAGCACAATAAAATACGATAAAAGTGTTAGTCTAATGAGAAATTATCTAATGTGTACACTATGATAAATATCCCATTTATAAATTCTGTTATGTATCAGATTATTTATTAGTTTACCCTAAGTGCACATAACAGGCATCTTACTTGACGCTCAGGCATTCTTTCCATCCATCCATCCATCCATCCATTTTCCTTTGCTGCTTAATTGAATTTTCAGGCCAGCAGGAGCCTAAAGGCTAGCAGTCAAGATGCTAATAACTCCCCTTCACATTCGCCATTTGACTTGCCACTCTTTTTTTTTTTTTAGCCTGTTTCATCTACTGTTGCCTTTAGACTCATGTTGATGAGCTGCTTCAACAAACTGTCGCCTTTTATCACAATAAGTAGTAAACAAAATAAGAATAGATTTCACTGAGAAGATCTAAATTTTGGTGAATTGGCTTAATAAAGAGTTTCAATGAGTGCCTTTTCTCTGCTAAAGCACATGCTCATATATTCAAATTTCTTTCAGGCTGCATTTCCTGTTCGTCACCAGATGCCTTGTGAGGAGATAAATTACCAGTTGTAGCTATTTTGGATGGTAAGGTCAGGGTGCGCTTCACTTAAAGATGGACTATGACCACCATGGATGAAGCTGAACATCAAGTTTTTAGTTTTTGTGGCTTTGTTTTTTCACACATACTCACTATGACATTAGAAAAGTTTTTTGTTGAAAACAGACCCTTCAACCCAACAAACTTATCTGTCTTATACAACTAGATTACCGAAACTAACGTCAAGTTGAGGTTTGAAGGTCCCTAATGTCCTACTCCCCACCACACCACTTGATAATTTATCATATGTGTGTCTTGGTTTTCTTTGTGAAGAAAACCTTTCAAACATTTGTGAAATCTGCCGTAACAGGTTTCCAGTTGTATACCTGTGTTCTTCTTGTTGTTGTATTTAAGGTATCAACTAAGATATACCATACTAATTTTCGTAATTTTAAACACTTCAGTCATGTCACCTCTTAATCTATTTGCTTAAACTGAAAAAGTTCAGCTCTCTTCTCATATCTCGCACTTCTTAGGCCAGAAATTTGCCTAATTGCTCTCCTCTGGACTTTCTCTAGTGCTGCTATGTCTTTTTTAGTAATATAGAGATAAATACTGAGGATATTACTCCAGATGCCGGCTCACTAGTGCATTAAATAACTTTGACATAACTGCACTGTATTCCACACATTTAACCTTTGTGCACTGTCTGATGATAAAGAGTCCATTGTGACTCCTAGGTCCTTCTCATGAGGTGCATTTTCAAGTTTCAGACCTCCCATTGTGTATTCAAACATATGTGTATGCTAATGAAATCCTTCTGTAACAATTAAGTTGATTCTACATGATCTGCCCTGATCTGCAAACTTAACCGGTTTATTAGTAATATTCTTGTCTAAATCATGTTGTGTATTAAGAGCAGCAGTGGTCCTAGCACTGATCTCTGAGGGGCACCACCTTTAAAATAACTTAATTCTGAAAAAGGTCCCCTCACCATTGCCCTTTGCTTCCTATGTCTGAGCCAACTGTGTTACCCACTTCCAGACCGCTCCCTGAATTCCCATTTCTTTTAGCTTGATCACTAACCTTTTATGTGGTACCTTTATCAAAAGCCTTATGAAAATCATGATAAATAATATCACATGCACCACTCTGATCATATGCTTTTGTTGCGTTTTCATAGAATTCCAGTATATTAGTAAAACATGACCTTCCCAGTATGATCCCAATTTGATTATTTACTAAAACTCCTATTCTAGACAGGTGCTGCTTGATCATCTTCTTAAAAACTGCTTTGTTTAACTTCCCTGTGATGTACGCTAATCTTACTTGCCTGTAGTTACCTGGATATGCCTGATCATCTGTTTTATACAACATATATACCATATATGTATTATGAAGCCTATAGTCTTTAGTCATTTCTTCAGTGTGCAGAGATTTTTGAAAAATACATGCCAATGGTTTACATATATACTCCCTACCTTCCTTAGGCACTTGAGGATTTTTATTTTGATGTGGTACTCTCTACACCTCCATCAACAACAGTTGCCAGGAGGAAAAACAAACTTCATTATCGCTTACATTTCAAAATTATGTTCTGCATGGTCAGTACATTGGAAGCAGCAAAGCACTTGGTGGTAATAATAAAGAAAAATGTTTAGGTGGCCTCAGTGGCCAAAAGCACCTGTAAAATTGTGTGTGTTGTGTGTGTATATTTTATATCTTGAGTGGGTGCACTCCAAAGCTTCATGAGCAGTGCACTTCCACATTGCAGAGGGTTTTTTTTTTTTTTTTTTTTAAAAAAAAAAAAAAAAAAAAAAAAACCGAAAACTCAAGAGGCTAAGTGTCATTGCCATATGTTGTTCCAACATCATCTGTCATCAGCCTGCCATGCTCCTCTGCTTAAAGAAGCATCACACTGAAACACATGTCTGCTGAACCAAAGCTTCCATTAACAATGGCTGTCAGTTAAGTCCTTAAGAACACTACACTTTCTCCCCATGATGCATAATAATAATATCTTTATTTATATAGCAGCTATTAGAACATGAGAGCAATTTTGATGAGAACAGGCCATTCTGCCCAACAAGCCCCTCGATCCTATTTGATTTATGTCTCCAAAGTTTCATCAGGTTGACCTTGGAAGATCTCCAAAGAACTACTGTCCAAAACCTATTTGGTAAGTTATTCCATTTGTCTGTGATTCTCTGTGTAATGAAAAACGTGTAACTTATTAGAAGGTTTAATCTTCTCTACTTTCCAACTGTATCCCCAGGTTTCTGTTGATGAACATGTTTGAAAATAACAGCCTGGATCCACTGTAGTAGTTTCATTTTAATTTTAAATACTTGCTTAAACTAATAATTTTTGAACCCTTTATTCTTTCCTCACAGTTCATACTGTATGTCACAGTTGCTGGAATCAGCCTAGTCACTCTTCTCTGGACTTCCTCTAGTGCTGCTATGTCTTTTTTTTTTTTTTTTTTTTTTTTTTTTTTTTTTTGTGTGTAGTAATAAGCTGCACACAGCACTCTAGATGAGCCTCACTAATGTGTTAGCTTCAGCATTGACATCTTTTGACTTGTACTCTACACATCATGCCGTATCATGTTCACCTTCTCGATCGATTTACAGTGGATAGTCCACTATGACTTCCAGGCCTTTCTGTTAAGGTTGAGTGCACTTAATGTGTCAAAAAGTGTTTCAGACACACCATACAAGAGAATGCAACCATTATAAATTAAAGAAAAGAAAATCATGAAAATGCCAAACAATAAAAAGTATTTTTTTAAATTAGCCTCAAAACTATTAAAAGTAGGAGAGTTTCCTAGCTGCTATGACAATACATTCCATAATTTGGTGACCTAAAATTAACTGAAGGGATTGCTAAACGCAGACAGCTAGCCCCAAGAGCTGGCTCTCTGTAATATTGTATGGGAAGAATCTAAATAATTTAGGGTCTTATAAACTAATTAAAGAAACTTTAAGTAATACCAAATGTCACTGGAATGCAGTGCAGGGTCTTAAGAACACGAGTGATATGCATTCACTTATTTGGCCGTAATCATCCAGCTGCATAGTGCATTATTTTCAAACGCTCAGTTAAACTTTTGGGCAGGCCAAGATAAAATGTATTGTAACCATCAATTCTGCTTGTAACACAAGCTATCACTAGACTTTCTGCATCTGTAAATGAAAGTAAAACCTCACCTTTGATATTTTACATGACAAAATGCAGTTTCAGTAACACTTCAGTAACATTGTTGAGTCATTCAAGTCAGAGTCAAAAAATCTCAATGGAATGGTCATTACAGTACTTTAATATAAATTAAATTTCAGTGATGCCACAGGACATCACTTAGTGGAAGGTTTTACAATATAATGCAATTGATTGTACTATAAAATAACATTTAGATGCATTAACTCATTATTTTGTACACAAATAAATATAGAGCAAGGTGAACAGGGAATTGAATCAAGTGAGCAGCTTAAATAACATTTAATTTGAAACTAACAACATTGCCTCAAACGAAGTAAACAAGCTGCCAAGATTATTATGGAATGGCTCAATGCCTTATTCCATGTCGAGCCTTACCGAACCATTGTGGGGTATGTGTTTATTTCTTTCTCTTCAACATCCAGCATGTGCCTTGGTACAGCAAGCATGCTGTCGGCTATCTTCACTAATTAAGTTCTGTGAATCTGCTTCCCTGAGTATGTACGTTTAAATAAACTCATGCACTACATTTGTAAATCAATAAGTCCAGTCCAATTATTAATTGTAACACACTGCAAAAATCCCAGTTAAATAATTCCTACAGTAGTTTTTTGGTGAAAGGTCAAACCATTTTTGAAGGAGAAGTACTGAACCAAACTACACCAAAAACAATAGGCCTAAATTCTGTAGCAAGGCAAATCTGATCCAACTTGATAGCTCCTTTCCCCCCTCCCAAGAAGCTATTGTACAGGTTTCTCAATGTTCAGGAAACACTCATTTTAAATGTTTATATTTGCAAGGTTGTAGTCCTTCAAGAGCTCCACACAACACAAAGAAAAACAATTTTCTGACAACAATTTCCAGTTATAAGAAAAGAAAATTGCTTTCAATTTTCCACAGACACATATACAGACATCATGCTAATCTCAATTTTCTCTTCACATTTTGAACATCGAAGAACCAGAATCTGAAGATAACTTTATAACAAATTTTTTGACCCCGTTACAACACAAAACAGCATACCTGATTGGCAGAAATTTTCATTTTAAGACAGATACACATATAGACACCACAGAATCAGAATGTGATCTTAATTTGGTAATGCAATGTGAATTTCTGCTCACCAAACTTCCATTTACATGAAACTAAAATCACTGCTTAATATTTGACTTTTGATGCTGGCTGCAGGCCTGGTAAACCCAAGTTCCTCTTAATTTTATGTCTGGGTCCTTATGGTTCAATAAAGTGCATCACTGAATTACTACTTGCATTCGAATAGCTTATGTCATTAAAAAATGGAGTATATCTCCAGCATAAAAATAAAAAATTACCCAGAATTGCTCTATTTGTGTGTGTTCTGCAAATATCCTCTATTGTCATTTGAACATGTGTGTCCAGCCTCATTTAGTGTGAAAGCTAGTCCATAGGTCTAAATCATCTCATGATATGCCCATTTCTTTTGCAGCATGTCATGAATATGGGCATTCGTAGTGTTGTGGTGTGAAATTTTGTATAAATGTTGATTAATATTTTGTATGTCTTTTTGTAACTTTCACAAAGCAATGTAATATTAGTGTTATATCATTAATAGGAACAGCTGTGGTTTGATATTTGGCTAACCAGCCCATACCCCGCACCCTCCTCCTTGTAGGACTGAGTCTTTGTAATTTTATGACAGAGTTGAGTGAAGTGCCTAAAACCAGTTTGTCAAGTGTTTCTCTGCAGGACTCTCTTAATCAACCCCAAAAGGAAAACCAAATTACCTACAGAAGGTGGCAAGCATCAGCAAATGGTTTTGGGGTTTGAAAGATACTGTGTGCCCCCATTGGTCTTAAGTATGGCTGTTTCGGGATTGGTTTGATTCAGAGGCCATTCTGTAGTGCAGCACCCTATTGGTGTAGGAATTTGCACAAAAAAATACATAAATTTGGTTACTTTACCCCTGCCTATATCTCTCTCAGCATCATGATGAAGGAGCATCTCACACATCATGAACTGAAGACCCCACTGAGAAGCAGAACTTGGCAACCATATTGAGACAGGCATGTGTCCTGTTCTGAAGAAAACTTACTAAAAGTGATGACTTAACCGGAAACATTTTAATGTAACTGCAAGTCTGTGTTCCACCTGAACCTACACATCAGCATTTATCAGGTTGTATTGTTGCCAATATTCATATGCACTTGGCTTGTTGTTATGAATATTATCAATAATACATTATTTAAGTTGTAACTCAACTCCTGCTTGTCCTTTTACCCTATATAATTTACTGCGGTTATAGATGTAGAACAGAAGGTGGGGAGAAGTTATAAAGTACAATACCTTATAAACCGTAGTAAGTCTGTGGGATTTGAGGCATTCTGACAAAGGCTACACAATAATAATTCAAAAGGGGAAAGTAGAGTAACAATTGGCATAGTCGGTAGGATTTTGGGGTATCCATGTTTTGCACTGTTTGCAAATACTGTTTTGATGTATGTGTGTATGTATGTTTGTGAATTTTAGGGCACCCAATGTACAATGCAGTGGAAGCAAAACATTGTTTGATTTAACAAAAGGTATATAACTAAGATATTGTTGAGACTTCATGTGTGTCACAAGGACACCCACGTTTGTTTGTTCCGAGTTGGGTTGTAGCGAGTCCCAAATTGGAGTGCTAGGGAGTGACGGGCAGTGCATGTGTCATTCATACGGCACTTATATGGTTAGGGTTTACGTATATGTGCATGTTTATCTATGTGTATGTTTGCTTATGGGGCAAAAGTAGGCCAACCCATAATGAATTTGGCAAACTGTATTACAGTAGTGTTTTAAATGAGAGTAATATAGAACTCTACCAAGATAAAACCTGTAGGAATAACAAATGTGAAAATACTGCGCACAATTGTTGCATTGCCCTAGAGTCCTGCAATGAATTGCTACATCCAGTTTAGGATTATTGGGACCAAAGTCTATCCCAGGTATCTCTGGGCAAAAGGTAGGAACCAACCTTGGAATTGACACCAGTTCATCCCAGGGGCCACTTGTACATTCACTAGCACTTTCATTAATGCACAGCTACTTATTTTTCTAACATGCATTGGGTTTTGGAATGTGGGCAGAAAACTGAAGCAGACATGAGGAGAACTTGTAAACTCCTCATAGGCAACAAATTTTAAACGGGGTGCTTTGCTTATGCGACACCACCACATTCACGTTTTACAAGTTTGATAACCCGAAGTGCATCCATAACCTACCCCTCGAGAGGTACAGACATGGCAAAATTGGATACAGCCATTTTACCAGTGTTCAGCCATGTAAAGAGGGCCAACCTGGGAAGATTATAATGGTAAGACAATCGCAACTGTATTTTTTCTTTGCATGCAAATGTCAGGTCTTTGTATTGTGAGGTGAAGTTAAATATCTTACAGTGCAACAAAATTTCTAAACAGCTTCAACTTGCAACCTATCATGTCTTCAAGACTTTTTAACTTGTGAAATTCATTTAATACTAAGTAAAATAACACGCTTCAGCCTACGTAAGCTCAAGGGCTGGGGGGCTGACAGCACTGGACAGAAAGGAGGAACCACGTGGTTAGGCTGCTGCTTTGAAGGGCCTCTTATGCACACATTCCCACTTTAGGTTATTTTCTATAGTTTGCAAATCCTTTTAAAGCCACCATTTCAGCTGCAATTTGCTTTGTGCTATGGCTCTTATATACATAGTTGCTACTTAAAAGCTACACACATATGTGTATATATGGTTCAAATGATCAGAACCAAACACAAATAACCCGAGTTTCACAGGCATCCTAGTTTGCCATACACAAACTCTAATGGAAAGGGTACTATACGTCTTAGAAGGATTAATTCATTCCTCAAAATGGTATACAGAACACAAACAGTTACCCTCCACAATTTACTTCTGAGTTCAGAACACCATTTGTGTAATATGATGCGATTTTTCTTGTAGTTTTCCCATTTTGTTCCAGTGCTGTGCTCACTAGTGGATGAATGTGACCAAACACCAACAAGCAAGCAATTCAAACCAAGGTTACAAAATAAAAAGTTAGAGCATCCAGTTGATTGCACTGGTCTGCATCCAAATCCTGCAAAAATATAAAAATTGTGTACTTCATAGATTTAGGTGTGTTGTATCCATTTCTGGAATTTCTCTTCTACAAACAATTTCTACAAGATATTGGATTCAGTAAAAAGTATTGTTTTAAATATTTTTTTAAAATAAGTTTTTTTATGGTATATGTGGGTTTCAAGCCCAGAATATTATTCAAATTAATATGTATTTTTGAGCAAAAAATCATTCTTACTGTTAGTTGAGTTGGAAGCAATTCAAAATTTGCCGCACATGTTTTGCTGCTAATCAGTATTTTTTTCCTCCTCTTATTCCTTCAAAATAGCCAGAGGTTTATATTTAGAAGGTTAGCAAGATCCCATTTTATTATCTAAAACAGAGAAATATTTTTTTTTTTTGCAAAATTGAGTTGATCCATCTGTTGTCTTAACCAGATAACAGTTAAGCAAATGGTAAAACAGAATATGAGAGCGACCTCTGATAAACATAGGAAGAAGTTCCAGCAGGACATCTCTCAAATGAAGAGATGTTCTACAGGAAAGTGAACTAAATCTATGCTTGTGTTAGATCTATTGGTCATTCCATTGTGAAACAAATTATAGGATTATAGGAAGGGGGAAAAAAAACTACCAGGTGACTACTTTTTGTAAGTAATAGTTATATTTAAAACAAAACTGTTATTTTTTTTTCCTCCTGGATAGTTTTTTATATGAATCTTCATCTCTCAATGACAGGATAGGATAAAAGCATTACTGTTGGCAGGTTTGGATTCAGCACCCTCAAATCTACAAAGAACATCTAAAATTTTTGCAAGTAACAAAAAATAAGTGTTCAGTCCATTGTAACAGGAGCCAAAGAACTGTTAATAAATAAATTTTCATATTCTTCACTTATGGGCAAACCACGCAGATGATTCAAAGCTTCTGTGCCATGGGTTTTAATCTCTGTTCATTCATTCATTTGAAACTTCTCATCATCTTCTGATTAAAGAAGTTATATATTATTATTATTATTATTATTATTATTATATTAATTATAATATCCTCTTTTCAGAAAGTGGCCTGGTTTTCATCTCACATCCTCAAGATACATAGGTTAGGTTAAGTTAAATGGTAATTCTAAGTTTTCCCTATACAAATGAGCTTGTGATTGTGTTATATGATGGACAGTCGCCCCACGCATCTGTGGTTTCTGCTGTGTGCCCCAAATTGATAGGATAGTTTCCATGACAGTCCATCTCCAAAAAACTCAAATTAGATTGAGTCGGTTCAGAGGGTGATCATTTGATTATTCAAAGATATAGCTTGGCACTGTTCAGTCATTTGTGAAAGATCCCATCTAGGACAGTCGACGTCCAAGCGTTAGCTGTAAAGGTTCTTTCTTGATTCAGTTTGAATAAATGTCATCCAATCAGAGGTGTCATCAGCAGCACATAAAACATCAACCCCACACCTGGATTAACCCAAGCACTCTGAGCCACAATCCTGCTGTGAAAGGTCATTGGCTCAACAAATACATGGTATGGAGGTTGGGAGTACAACGGGCAATGTGCATGTATTTTTGTGAAATTCTACAGGTGCAGCTTTAATAACACAACAGGTTAGAGTACCAGTAGCAGCGTGCTATCTGAGTGACGTGGCACTGTCTGGCTAATTCTCCAGCCGTTTTCAGGTTAATGAATTACTTCTTGGTGTTCTTTGCCCTTTCAGTGGAGGGGTGTACTGTCAGGTTCACTCCTGATCAATCAAATACTAGTATTTAGTAACCTCTTACTGTTTTAATAGTGTGTGTTATTTTCTATATTTTAATGTATATACTGTATCTTCCTTCTCTGTCCCCTCTAGGTGTATAGCTTTTGGTGCCAACCAACTTGTAAAAGTGATAGGAAGCAAAATTAATTGAGTACCAGGAACTGTAGTTTAAATAGTGGGTTTTGGGTCTGTATTGGGACATGGCATTAATGGCTTAATGCCCTCAAGTACAGAATTGGGCTCGATTCCCTTTAAAGGAAGGGTCACAATGTGAATGTTTCCTGTGTCTCAGTTAACCATCTTACCGAGTGATTTATCTTGAAGACTATCTAGCAAGGTGCTAATAACATTTTGGGGAAGTGGTTTGCTACTTTGACAATGGCAACTGCCCCTCTGATTTGTCATTGTATCCACTCCATTCCCAACTTACAGCTTCGTATTGAGTTAAGGTATATGACTAGTTAAGGAACTAATGATTAATCCCTTGGGTTCAGAGCTACTCTGCCACACTCCAGATCGGTTGAGACCGTGACTGTCAGGTCTGGCACAACTAAGTTAGGAATGGGAAGCTTGTAGAAGCTGCATTATTATGGTATGAGGGAACAGCATATGGTGTTCATATTATTAGTTTACTCCAGACTTTTGTGATGTCTCAGTTTTTTGTGCACTTATGGCAGTAAAGGCAATTGTAAATGTTAGAAAGTTGTTCCTTCCATTTGAAGGAGAGAGCGCATGTTAGATGATGGATGTATAAGTATGATTGAGTAGAGGGAAATGAGACAAAACCAATCACTGACCCAATTCCAATCCACCTCAGGTTGTGTTCTGAGGAAGCAACAGGTTTAATTCATTTGAAAAAGCAGATTTTGGTTGTTGTTCGACCCTGTACCTGTTATCTAACCACTGTGTGCATCAGCTGAAGGTGAGAGCATAAAGGGCTGGGATACAGGAGTCTGTCTCCTCAGTCACTGACGTTCCAAGAAAAAGTTAAGGAGCCAACTTAAGGAAGCGCACCCATTTCCTTGTGTACTGGGCTTGAGACCTTACATTTCCAGTTCAATTCCCACCTTGAAGGGTTCTGCTGGGCACAATATAGAAACAGCATCATTTGAATGTGATTTCCAGCAGCTGTTTTCCTGAAAAAACCTTTTCTGTTTTGTGTACTACTTATAATAAAATATATGAAGTCTATATACTGTACATCTTTTTGGGGTGATGCCCACCTATGTGGCCTTGAGAGCTGGCTGAATTCTTGGGGGATTTAATTCATTGAAGTCCTGGAATCTTTCATATGAAGTTTAATCATGCTGACTCAGTTCTATAGATTTTCAGCCACACATTCATGTTGTGAGCCCTCAGTTCTACTTCAGTACAAAAATGCTTTAATAGACTGTGATCTGATAACTCTGCAGGTCACTGAAGTTGCTTTAATGTTTATAGAGATGGTGTATGCTTTGCAATGTGACACATTATCCTGCTGGAAATACCCATTTGAAAAGTAAAGACTGAAGCCAAAAAGGGATGCACATGGTCAGCAACAATGCTTCGGTACAGTGTGGCTTTTAATGACATTTAATTGGTACTAGGAGACCTAATGTGTACCAAGAAAGCATTCCCATTCTTATCGCACTTTCTTCAATAGCCTGTAGCGTTAATAGGGAGGACGGATCTATGGATTCATGCCCTCAAGTCAAATTCTGACCAACAACAACAACAACATTTATTTATATAGCACATTTTCATACAAACAGTAGCTCAAAGTGCTTTACATAATAAAGAATAGAAAAATAAAAGACACAATAAGAAAACAAAATAAATCAGCATTAATTAACATCGAATAAGAGTAAGGTCCAATGGCCAGGGGGGACAGAAAAAACAAAAAAAAACTCCAGACAGCTGGAGAAAAAAAAATTAAATCTGTAGGGATTCCAGACCACGAGACCGCCCAGTCCCCTCTGGGGACCAGACCAGACCATATTCATGTTGCAGCAGAAATCAAGATTTTCCAGCCCTAGTCGCATCTTTCTAGTCTTCAATTGTCCAGTTTTGGTAATCATGTATCTATTGTAGTATCATCTTCCTGTACTTAACAAGCAGGAGTGGAACTTGCTGCTGTAGACCATCCATTTCAAGGACTAGCACATTCAGAAATGTCCTTTTGAACACCTTTGTTATTTTAGTACATGTGGCTTTTCTGTTAGCACCAATGAGCCTGGACATTCTCCTCTGACCGCAGGGCAAATTCTATATTTGTGAAATGCTGGTCCTAATATACATGGCACCAGCATTCATTCTGTGCTCAAATTAACTTAGGCCATGTGTCTTACCTATTTAAATGTTCATTGAGTAACCATTAAACCATGCCATCTGGTTGGCTGTTTGGAGGCTATCTGAATTAAAAAGACGGTATATCTAATAAAGAGGCCACTGGTTGTATAAACTTTTCTGCCTCATTTTAAAAATTTTAGGGATCATCTCAGCATACCTCATAATACATATGAGTGTGAGACATACAAAAGTAAACTTGTAGCTGCTAGAAAGAAAGTCAGAGGAGGCACAAGATGGAAGATCCCTGAGAAAGTAAGAATAGAGTCAGAGACAGAAATGGCTGCACTGCTCTTCTATATATACGTGTGATCTCACAAACTCTACATGCTTCTTCCCAGGGTACAACAGAATATGTGAGTGTTCATTTTAAACTTATGGGCAATTGTGTTCTGTTGCCCCCATGGTGATCTGTTTATTGAATCTACCCAATCCAAAGTATAGGGTCACAGGGGCTTGGAGCTCATTAACATTGGGCACATGGCAAAGACCAACCCTAAAGTGGATGCCAATCCATCACAAAATATTAACACAATGATCTGTGTACTTTTTTTTGTTGCCACCCATGCCTCTTCCCAGAACATCTGAATGTGCTTACAGTTGTGCTTTAGCTGCTCATAGCCCACTTCTCTGACTCTGAATGGTTGTGTACATCTTGTGTACATCTTGCCTGTATGAATAAGCAGTTAAAGCACTGGCTTAACAGTGAGTGTGAGTATATTGTTTTTCATTTCTGATGTCATTTAATGAAGTGTGAACTAAACTGAAACCACATGACATGTATACAAGTATGGCTTTCATGGACTATTGGTTCTTGTTTCTTTCATTTAATTCAATGTATTTTATATAGGGGAAAAAAGTTAAAGGTTATTTCCATGCTGAAAAGGAATGTAGATAAACAGCACAACATTTCAACTGTATGGTGTTCATCAAGTGCATGAGTAAACGTATATGTAGGAGGGGAAGGAGGGAACAAAGCAAAGTCAGATAAAAGGAGAAAAGGTAAGAGTAGGAAAGAAAAAAGTGCCATTACAAAAGATGAAGGGAGAAATTAAAAAGCTAGTCGGTCATTATGTGATCCCTTGCTGAGAATGAGTATAGCTTTATCTGTTTTTCTTTGATAAGTGTCTTTAAAGCCCTGTGAAAAAAACACAAACAAAAAGATCAGTATGGCTATGATTAGCGGATGTGAAGTGTTCTACAATAGGCATTGTAAGGTCTTTGATTTTAATGGCTTGAATGTGCTCCCTGAAACGGTCTGCTAACTGTCTCCTATGTAGATGGATGGACTTTTCCTACAAGAAATAAAATAAATAAGATTTTAAGATTGGCAGGAGGGCCATTGTTAAATTTTGAATTTACCAGAGGGACCAGATATGAGGGTATTGCTGATGACATATATGCAAGTGACACAGTGGTCCCTGTTATAGATAAAAGTGACTGGTGATGAAAGTACCTCTCTTCTGTGAAGTGAACTGTGGACAAAAAAGTTTGCTTAAGTTAGGTGTACAAGAAAGGGTTAGGAAAAAAGGAAGCATCGGTCTAAATGGGAACATTTTCCTTAATGATCTTTGATAGAGCATTAGGGTGGAATGGGGGGACTGGTGGAACTGTGACAAAGGTAGAGTGTTTAGCATGCCAGAGATTGATGAAGCTGTAGAGAATGTAGCTGTGTGAGTCTGTTGGCTTGTCATAGACTGTCATAGACAGAGGGTTTAAGTCCTGGAAAGCTGATATAAACAATAATATCTAAAAATGTTAGAACCGCAGTGGTAACATGGATCATAAAGCAGAACTGGCTTCTGGAGCAAGAGGCAGCATCAACAAAATCATCAATATATCTTTTGTGTATATCTAACACAAACACTTGGTAGGAAGAAAAGAATTGCCCTCCCAAAAAGCCAAAGAAGATGCTGGCATAGCTACATTCCATTCTAATACCCACTGTAACTGCACTGACATGGTGAAAAAAAGGTAATATCAAAAGAGAAGGTATTGAGAGTAAGGGCCTTTTCTGCCATTTTGATGAGGGTATTCATAGGAGGAGCCTGGACAGGATGTCTGTTGACTGCTATTCTGAAGGCAATGAGACCTTCATCGTGAGGAAGAGATGTGATGGGATGACATTGCAGAACAGGACATACTGTCCAAAAACAACTGGATCTACCAGTATAATAAATTATGAAAAGAAATCCTCTGGAACTTGAAAGAACATAGAAGCTCCATTTAGGAAATGTGCTAAACCATGTGGAGAAACACAAGGATGTCAGAAATTTGAAGATTCCATGGGTTTTCTAAGATAATGCAGAAAAAAATAAAGAGCTGAAGTGGAGAGACCTGTTGCCAGAGTTTGACTGAGTTAGGCTTTGGTGGGCTAGGCAGGGCTCTCAGATGACATATATTAAAGTGCTTCAAGCTTTTCCTTTAATTCTTTGTTTAGTAAGCTGCAGCCCATGTGTCTCAGGTCATTGTGTCCCATAAATGTTGACTTCTAGCCAAACTAGCCCTTCTTTTGACCTTGGTGGTAGGGTTTGTTTGGTGGGGCGGGTAGAGGGCAGGGTGTTTGATGATTATTTTGTTTAAAGAATGGCCTCCTGCCCAGGTGTCCAGCTGTGCCAAGAGTGCTGCAGGTCCCAGAAATGACCCAGACTTGCTTGCTAACTTGTTTGCTCTTGTTGCAGGTATCAGCAATGCAAGCTACTCTCATTGTTGGTGGGGGGTGGGGGGCAAGGTTGATTTTGCATTATCAGAGAAGTGCACTGACTCAGCAGAGACACAGTCACTAAGAATTGTGCAAGCTGTGACAAAGTCAGGCAGTGCAGCTCTCTGGAGGCGGTAACATGTAGTTTGGAGATCTGGAGAAAAACAGACACCCTGGCAAGGAAGGCAGGCCATTATGTATGAGTTAACTCACGGCAATGGATATTAAAAAACAGAGATGAAGTTGGCCAGGAGGGGGATGGCATCGCCAAAGTTTTGTAAATTCTTTATGCCTTTGAGCCTGGTGGGGCTGCTCTTCCTTTATCTCAGCATTAGATTACGTAAGTATGGCTCTTTTATTTTTAAAAGTAACTCGTTCAAGGTGCAAGGTCCAAGGAGGCCAGGCCTAGTGCTGTCAGACACAGGGAGAAAAAGAAAAAGTTAAATTGTTTACTTAATTTTGTTTTCTGTCCACTTCATGCTTTCTTAATATTTGGATGATTAATGAAAAGGAAATGGCCAATAGAAGTGTAAATGAAGGTGAGGAAAGCATAGTTAAAGACCTGCATGGGTCAGCTTGTTAAAAAAAGACCCCTGCCATTTCATTTGTGTGATTTGTAAGTTTTATTGTAACAATGTAATAGTTTTTGGATGCCTTTATGGATTTCACAAGTCCAACCGGGCTTCTTTGTGTTCAGTTGTGGTCATGTTAATCTTGTCTTTGTACGGTTTCTCACTGTTCCAAGGGGAGCACCTCACCCTTCATCTTCCACTTCAGTTCTTTATTCCTCATACTTCAGAGGTAGTGGTAACATATTTTAATCATGATGTGCCTTCTGCTACCCCTTGCTATACATTTTGCATTATCCTATAAAACCTTTTTGACTAATCCAAACCTTATGTCTTGAACCTGATGGTGCTAGTTTAGACTTAGCTCCTTCTGATTCTGTAATAGAAACTGTGAATTCAGAAAATGAATGAAGCAATATCATCTGGAATAGAGGGCCAGAGGCGACAAAGGGATATTCACAGTGTGACCAAAAAGAGCTAAAAGGGGAAAAAATTATGAAAAGGAAGTGACCAGTTTCTGTGGTGTGGTACAAATACAAATACTCATGTTCAGAATACTATAAAAGTATAATGCACACTTAAAGCCATTCTATTTGCAAAATGTAGTTCCGTTTTAAACATGGAACCAGAGCCCATCTCAGAAGCATTAGGTTCAAGACATTTTCAAACTGGTAAATGGCCAAATTATTCACAAAGGGGACCTCCACTTAAATTTTGTGGTCTCTATGTCCTAACCAGAATAGTTGAAACAGAAGGCATGTATCCACCATTTCCTGAAAGTCCTAAAACTCCTACTCAGGGGGTGCCAGTATATGTAATTAAAATACTGAATGTTACTAATGGTTTTCTTTCACATCTTTTTACAGTGTTCCTATTAGTTGTAAAATAATTTCTACGCTACTCTTAGATTCCCTGTAATCTGTATGTCACACTCTTTACTGTGCTTCTACTGAATAATTACATGGAAAAACCAAATTAAAAGTCAGTTTTTAAAGGAACAATCCATAAACAAATAATACCTTTTAAATGCTATTTACCCCATATCGCTTGTAGTGATGACAGAGAAAAATTCTGAATCTCATGGAGACCAAAACTAGACATCAGCAAACAGTATCAAGTGTCTATGAAAAAATCTCAAATTACTCGCGTTACATAACTCTGGTCAACAAGCATTTCACTACTGGGATTCTTTCACCTGTACTTTAATAAATTTCACTTGCTGACTCCAAATCTGAAAACTGTTATTGTCTAGTACGTCCCATTTTTTAGTTATGATTTTCCAGGTTTTGGAAAACTAGGGTGACTGGACAGTAAAGGCGGATACCCATTTTGATAAATACCAGTAATTCCACTAGGGATGCCATTAAGATAAATAAATTTGCCATATGTTACTAACAGCTGTGAGTTGTTTACCTTGTCATTATTAATTTTATTTTAAAATGATTCATTTTAAATTAAAGGAAAAATATTTGTTACTGATTACAAAGTCTTCTATAATTCTAAAGCAAAATGACAAAACTAAGACATGATGCTGCAGTAGGTAGTCGGTTTTATTGTTTCCTTAATATAACATTACATTTTGGGATATTTCATTCAATAGATTAACCACTAATTTGAAAATTGTTAAGGCGATGGACAGAAACAGGGATGTGTTTGAGCATTTAAGAAATAAATTTGCTCTTGAGAAAAGTGAAGCCAAAATTAAGCAAGGTGTTGGTCCTGAAGTCCATGAACTGATGCTTGACAACGAGTTCAAAAGGAAACTGAAGTCAACTGAATCAGCAGATGGGAAGCATTTGTGCAGGTTGCCCAGAATTTTCTTGGCAGTCACAGAGCAGAGAATTCTGCTGAGCTTGTGTTGAACCTGCTGAAAGCACATCAGCTTATGGGAGCCAGAATGTCTCTGATGATGCATTTTTTATATTCTCACCTTGACTTTTTTCCATCAAATCTGGGTGATGTCAGATATAATGTAAGATATGTTGGTGATGGAAAACCAATATCAGGGAAAAATCTACTGTGTGATGGGTTGGTTTACTGTTGGTTCTTGCAAAGAGAGATGGAAGCGCAAAAGCAAGTGCCTCAAACATTTTTGAGCATGATGACCTCCCTTTTATATTGAGGTAATTTGACATAAACATTTTTTAACGTGTCTGTGGTATCGTCTTCTGGTTTGTTTTCAGAATAAACACGTCAAAACAATTTTGGTGGGACATAGTTCAAATTCCAGATATTGTGTTGATATATTGATATTCAAAACATCAATGATGAGTATCTCAAATACCTGACGTGCTAGCTTAATTCCAATTTCATATATAAAATCTATGTAAAAAACTTAAAGAGCTGGTCTGAAGTTCACATTTACAAACAAAAAATGTTTTCGTAGACCATTGTAATCTACATCAAGTCATCCAGAAGTATGTGCACAATGACCTAAATACACATAATTTTACAAAGGTATTGTTAAATAAACCACTTCTGGAAAATGGTGTCTTGAACGAAAACAGAATGCACTCATATGTCACCAAGCATTTGAATTGAACATTAGGCCTCATCCATTGGTCAGGAGTTATGGCTAATTCATTGGCTAACACTGTTAAAATTTTAGAAGTACAGAGTAGAATTTAACAGTAGATGAAATCACATAATATGATTTGGATTTGTTTAGAGTCCTGCAGACCTCATTCATCAAGCTGCCTCCCCCATTTGGTCATTCCACAGCTGAAATAGCACTAATCTGATGAAAGGACCCCTCTTTCCCACGATTCCTGCGATCCTCCATCAGGGATGACTTTACCTTAGGCAGGCAAAACAACTTGGCAGGTGGGCCTTGGCACCAAGTGCCACATTTGAGTACCGAGAAGAGAAACAGAATAGGTGAGGGTTAGTTTACAATTATCAAGGTATGCCCCGGAATATTCAGAATGAGGACGCAAGATCTGATCCATCATACGCTGGAAAGTTAGAGGTGCCCCATGAAGACCAAACAGGAGTTTTGTAAATTCATAAAGTCCGTCAGGAGTTGCAAATGCTGTTTTCTCACAACTGCCAGCCTCTAGAGGCACCTGCCAATAACCTTTCATGAGATCTAGCGTGGAGATATAGGTCGCCTGACCCAGTTTTTCCAACAGCTCGTCAACACGGGGCATTGGATAAGCATCAAATTTAGAGATCATATTCAAGCGCCTGAAATCGATACAGAAGTGAACCGATCCATCTTGCCTTGGGACTAATATGACCAGACTGCACCAGTCACTTTTACTTTCATAAATTACACCCAATGCCAGCATCTTCTTGACTTCTTCGTGAACAATATTTCGTTGTGCTTCCGGAATCCAAAACTGCCGCATCTGTGGGTATTTTAAGTTCTGCAGGGTTAGTCACATCTGGCAAGTCTGAAAAAACATCAGTGTTCTGTTCAATCAAAGATAACAATTCTGTTTTTTGCAGGTCATTCAAATGTTTACCAATGGCAACATCAGTCTGAGAGACAGCAGCCAAGGAAGTGTAACCCTCCTGTGGGTCATGCCATCCCTTAAAAAGATTAACATGTAAAATCTGAAATGGTTTGCGCCGGCCTGGTATTCTAACCTTGTAAGTCACTGGTCCCATATGCTCCTCAATAATGGCAGGGCCCTGCCATTTGGCTAGGAATTTCTGCAGGTCAAACGGAATCAGTACCTAAACACGATCACCAGGTTTGAATTCACGGAGCTTACAGCGCCTATCGTAAAGACGTTTTTGAGTTTTCTGCTCACATCGCTGATGCTCCACAGCAATAGAAGAAAGCTTAGAAATTCTATCTTGCAACGAAATTACCTGATCTGCAAAGTACTCGGTCCATGAGCTGTTGTCTCATTTCCTATCCATTTCTCTCGTACAACATCCAGGATGCGCCTGCTAAATAACAACTCGAACGGACTCGAGCCAGTGGACGACTGTGGCGATTCCCGCACCACGAACATAACAAAAGGCAGGACAGAGTGCCAAGATGTGGGATCATCATGAGCGACTCGCCTGATCATCTGTTTTAAAGTCTTGTTAAATTGTTCAGTCAAACCATTCGTCTGTGGATGGTAAACAGTGGTAATCAATTTCTTAATAGCAAGACTGTCACACATTTCTTTCATCACTCGAGAAGTGAAAGGGGTGTCCTTATCAGTTAAAATCTCTCTTGGGATACCAATACGAGTAAAAATCTCACACAGATCTTTGGCTACAGAGGAGGAGTTGGCCTTTTTCAAAGCAGCCACTTCCGGATATCGTGTTGCATAGTCAACCAACACCAGCATATATTGATACCCATTTTTACTCTTAGGAAGAGGACCTACAATATCTAATCCCACCCGTTGAAAAGGGACTTCTAGAATAGGCATAGGATAAAAGGGAGCCTGAGGAGGTTTATGAGCCGAGACAATCTGGCAATCAGGACATGAAGTACAGAACCATTCGACATCTTTTCCCATATTTAGCCAATAAAATCGTTTTGATAACCGATCTCTGGTCTTATCAGCTCCCAGGTGCCCTCCCAAGATGCGAGAGTGGGCCAGCTGCAAAAGAATTTCCCTATGTACTTCAGGTACAACTAGTTGTTCAATAAATTCCCCATTAAATGATCTGAAATCACTCTAAAAAGGCAACTATCTTTTTCTAGAAAGTGCAGGTTTTCAGGCTCCCGGATTCACGATCTTGGTAATAGGAGCTATCAGCATGCTGCAAGTGCACAAAATCTGACTGCTGGCTAGTGCTCGGTTTGTGTTCAGAGGCATTTGTAAGCTGAGAAGATGTAGATGGGTCTGCCTGCCACTCTGGGAAATTGGGAGGGTGTCTCCGTCAGTCTCGCTGGAGAGATCAGGTTCAATATCTAATTGGGGCTATAGATTTTCCCCGACCGCCAAAAGTTTAAACGTGCTCCTTGACAGGACAGAGATGACAGTTCTGTCTCTCAATTAAAAGAATTCAAACATATCTTCTTCTTCAAAGGAATACGCGTCAGGAGCAGGAAATGTCTGAGAGAGAGAGAGAGAAGCAAAACAATCATTCCAAAACTGACAGGTGTCGTACAGGCTTTTTAAGTAAGATGAGTACCGCGTGAGAGGCTTATCACGCAACAGAGTACACCACAAGTAAGGTAAGGAGCAATGTGAAGGTAGTCTGTCAATGTTTTTCAGGGATTTTCCCAGGAACGTCTGTATTCTCTGAGGGTGTGATCAGCCCCCCAGCTCACAATATCTATTGTCACAAGAATAGACGAAAGACATCAAAAAGGTTTGGGGCAGCCACCTGTATATTGTGCCCTGGCTGCAAAATGAGTGAATAGATTGTGAGATGTTCACAGGTCTGAGTCCAAAACAGCTGACTTAAGGTTGCAAAAATGACGGCTTTAAACGCCATGACTGGAAGAGAGACGTCATCAGTGGGGTCAGATCCAGAAGTGACATCATCAGTGTGACCGGAAGCGACATCATCAGTGTGGCCAAAACTGTGAGGGTTTTCCCCTGGATGGTTTGCAGAGGATTGAGAGAGACAGTTAGTGCACCTCGCCAGGCCCTGGTCTGACATGGAACTACTATTATTCAGGCCCTTTAGCTTCCTCCCACTCGCACGTCTGTGACATTATGTATTTGAAATATTCTATTGCAAAGAATTACTTGACAGTCCTGCTAAGCACTCATCTCACGAGTAACCGCCCTCAGAGCTAGGTTAGATGATTTATTGATGTGTGGCAGGTACTACCGCAGAATTTTCCCAGTTTTATAGTGTAGATTGCTAAGATACTTTAAATTCATCTCCACAGTTAAAAAAGATCTAGGGGATTAAATTGTCTCAAAGGATTTTCATAAAGAGGTACAAGAGATTGAGATTTGTTTTTCCTATAGAGACATTACTTTAGTTGTAACTTCAGTCTATCAAATAAAAAATGGATTAACAGGCTGTTAAATATTGCAGAACTGAATTGAAATCTATACTAATAAACGGCAAAGCCCTCACTCACTCACTGACT
>JANRMT010062791.1:138014923-138027954 GCA_026402145.1 Polypterus bichir lapradei
ACAATTTGGACTATATTGTTAAGTTCATTACATAAAATCCAAATGAAAATCCATTTTAGTTCCAGAATGTAATGTGACAAAACAGGACAAATATTAAGGAGGATGAATACTTTCACAAGACACTGTATGCCTTGTAATTTTACATATCCAAGATGCTTCAAGAAGCAGAAGATAGCTTAGCCTGTGCAGTTTCATAGACTGACACAAAATAATCCTGAGGTACTCCAGCTGTGTCTCACTGCTCTGAGTATAATTGTAGCGATGGGAGGCCAATATACAATTCAAATTCTCATTCACTTTTGTCTATGCTCTGTTTTCGTTCACAAGAGAGTCTTCTGGAAGCAATTTGTTTAACAATATTTTAGTAAAAATAGGTGCTTTGGAGACATGGGGTGGAGTGGTGGTTCTGAGGCTAGGGATTTGCATTGGTAATTGGAAGGTTCAAATCCTGTAAACGCCAAAAGTGACTCTACTTTGTTGGGCCCTTGAGCAAGGCCCTTAACCTGCAATTGCTCCATCCTGGGTATAACGTTAATCTGCAACCAGCTCTGCATGTAGGCCCTCCAACCTGCAGGGAGAAACCTGGGGGTTGGTTGCAGAATTGGCACTCCAGCCACCATAAAAATCCTCACACTGTTCCCTTCCATCTGAACTAGTGTGGTACTGAGGTGTCACCCGTTGCATGGCTGCACTCGGGTCCTAATCTGGGTTCCTAAGTCGGTTTGTCTTGTGGTGGGTGCGGCAATGCGTTGTATCAGTGCATGTTCCTATCCTCTCACTTTTAACACTTTTCTTACAGCTGGCCACTGGATATCTTTCTATTTACATTTTAAATTCTTGATTGGATTCCTTGTATGACAAAAATGTTGGCTGTTAATTTATTATTCTCATTTTTAAAAGTCTTCCCACTTTTGCCACATTTCTGTATTTTTCTCTTGTTAAATTCTTAAAAATGATACCACTTTATGGTGTTTTTACTTTGTTGAGTGGTTCCTTGTACAGTATAACTATTGCTTGTCAAGGAACAATTTCATTCTGGGAAGGGTGCTTTGCATATGAATTTGGTTCTTTGTTACCTGAAAAACTTCCTAATATATGTAAAACAAATAGAATATTTAATGTACTATATGGTAAGCTACCTAGCAGGACACTAACAGATTAAGAAAACCTGGACTTAGCTTGTATTATTGCATGCACCAGGAGTCCCTTTAACATTAGGAACCCATTGGTATTTCATACATCTGTTACCATCTATTCATGGTTATTTACTGTATGGAGCCTATTACAGACCTAAATAAAATAAATGTTTGGTCTGGAACTTTCTCGTGGATGGGTCTTTTATGGCAAGGATGATCAGTACTGGAGAACATTTTCCTTCCAACAACGTTGCTTAAGAAAACAATCCTTGTCAATAACAGGATTATGTGATATCATGACTTGTTAGTGATTTAACTCTGCAAAGTCAGGTCATTCTTAAATCACATTTTTTTTCCTTTCAAATAATATCATCCAAATGATTTAAAGCCTAAGAAAGACTAATACTTTTCAGTCCTTCACTTTAGTAAACCAAAGAGTGCATCATAAATAAATAGGTGTAAATGGAGACAGGTTAGTTGGAGAACTCCTGGTTTCTTTGTCATTTGCATCATATTGTTGATAAGGATCCATTAAAACAGTGAATGCAACTGTTAAAGACTAAAATAGGCAATTAAGAGTTTGAATTCTTAACAAGCAAAACTAAACTGAAGCAGAACAATGTCACTTGAACAATACGTGCTTCATCAGCAATATATGAAGAAATTGGTGTTGGAACAAAAAACTGAAGCCTCTGCAACCTTCCAGGACCGACGTTGCTCACCACTGATTTATCTTAAATAGTAAATCAGTTAAATGAAATTAATTAGTAATAAAACCTGGTCACTGTTACGATGCAGGTTCTGCTTCATGCTCCCATCTGGCTTCTGGGGAGCTCTCGAACCCGACACCGTCTGTAATGTCACCGATGAGCTGGACAGTGAGACACAATGAAGCAAGGGAATGGTGCAAGATAGTGCAGAAGTGCTTTTATTAAAAACAAACCAAAAAAAGTGTTCAAATAAATAGTGGAGTCAAATATTCATTAAACAAATAATCCATTATAAAGGTAAAAATTCTCAAAGGTTAAAACAAGGCTAAAACAGCAGCAGACACTGGGGTTACACCAGCCAGACACAGATCCTTCCCAGTGCCTTCAGCTCACCGAAGGTTTGCTTAGCCTACGAGACTTCAGCCGCCGTGGTCCTCTCTACCGACCCCAGTCTTAGCTGCCTCCAGCGGCGTCTGCTAGACTGCTCATGGTCAGTTGTCCTCCCGTCTTCCTTCTTGCACACTCCTCAGATCCCTAGGACGGACTCCTCCTCCATTCCTTCACATAGTCAGTGGGCACTGTCTGTCCCTTTAGTGCCGATCGATCGCTCGCTCACTCTATCTGGTACCCCCGACCACACTGACCTTCCTTTTACTCAGCTGGCTGGCTCGTCCATTGACTTGCACTACCCCAGTTCTGCTCTCTCACTCTCCAGTTTTTTTCCTTCCCATTCCTACCTCCCGTTTCTCCTATTTATTACGGGGATGTGGCTCTGGTGTGGCAATTAGCAGCTCCCAGCTTCAATCACGGAAACGCCTGGAAACCGCTCCGGCCACACTACCATACCCCACCCCCCAACCCCCATGAGTGCAGCGATTGTTTATTTAAAACTGGCCTTTTCAATTTGAGCTGTGGACCCGCTATACCACAGTAACTAATTAAGAAAGTTATTACAATGAAAACCTGTAGCCACTGTGACCCTCCTGGATTGGACTTGGGTACTCCTGCCCTATGGCATCGCTCAGTACTGTCACTTTTATTGGTAAGAGTGTATTTATACATTCTTCACCATCTTCAATGAATTTACTATAATATTTTAATTCTTTCTGAGCTGTTGGCCTGTTAAGCACTGGTTTGTATATTTTAACAGATCTCAGCATTAGGCCAAACAAATATGTAGTCATATCTGATGTTTATTTCTCTTCTGATTGGTGTTGTAGCAGTATATTTTAGAATAATCAGTTATGAATGTTAGGAAAGTTCTTTCCTCCTTGTCCTTGTCTACTTTACTTATTTTACTTATTATTACTTTATTTTATTTTATTTTATTATTTTACTTATTATTACTTTACTTATTCCTACCTTTTCATTTTTTGTTCTTCAAAAGAAGCCAAATAGAGGGTTTTTTTTTAATTTTTTTAATTGTATTATTCTATTAACATTTCTGACAGAGTGGAAAGAAAACTGATGCTGCATACAACACAATTACCAATTAAATTGCTTGTATTAAAAGAAAGTTTTCCTCAACAGTGAGTTTACATTATCAAACTTTATATTAATTTAATTTTCACTTTCAAACTCCCTAATGTTTTGCAAAGTGCTTAGCCAGTGTATGAAGTTCATTATGTTAGACAGACTATGAAGTACAGTATATACACACTTAAAAATAAAGGTGCCAGAGTGGTTCATTGCCAGAGCATTGCCAAGTGAAGGAGAAACATTTTTGGTTCACTAAAGTCCAATCCATATGAAGGTTTCTGAAACATTCTTTATTTATAGCAGTAGCAGGCTCTATAAATAACTATGAACATCACACTCAACTTCAATCCTTATGAATATAAAATTACCCAACCTACCTAAATAAAAAGATTTTGAAAGAAAAATATCAGACCTGGTTGGTTAATGTGGGTGGGACTCACACAGAGCATGGTCCTATGGGTCACTTTTATGAGATCTTACATTTGATGTTGTACCATGTCCCAAAAAAGAAAAATGGGCGGTCAATCAAAATGAGAGCCAAGTGGCAAAACAAAAAGAAAAATACATTTTAAAAGAGAGAGATGCACAAAATTATATTTTGGTGAAAACTATATCTGACATTTTCAAAAAATAAATCAAAATGATGATTTGAAGAAGTACTTTGAACCAGTTGTAAATATTGAAATTGAGACTGAAGAGAACAACCTTACAGATAATCTGGAGAGGGCTGATATTGCTGCTCCAAGTAGGAAAGTGTAGTCTGATTCTACTGCATCCTCTAACACTGACATAAATGTGAGCAACGATATGGAGGACAACGAGGCCACCGCAGGAAATAAGACACACCAAACAATGACAAACCTGAATGAATGGACTTTTATTCCATTTGGTGCTAATATGAGAACCTAAAATGCTCAGTTATATATCACCTTTTTACAATAAATGGGCAGAGTCCTTTTAAAAATGTTAAAATCAGTTTTCTGCAGATATGACACTGCACTCATAAATTTGTTTCTTACATTCACTGTAATGCTCTAATGAACCAAAAATGAAGGTCAACCTGACCTGATTTAAAGATTTGAATTTTTTTTCTACTTTAATCCCTCTCCCTACATGGAGGCCCTTCAACCTGCAGGGAAAACCTGGGCGTTGGTGTCAGAATTGGCACTCCAGCCACCATAAAAAACCTCACATGTTCCATTCCATCTGAACTAGCATTGTGCTGAGGTGTCACCCTTTCCAAGGCATGTACTTGAGTCATAAACTGGGATCCTGAGTTGATCCTGAGTTGGTCTGTCATGTGGTGGGGGGCGGCAATGCGCTGTATCAGTGCGTGCTCTTAACTTCTCCTCTCTCTTTAATCCCTCTACCTGATTTATTATTAATATTATTTGTAATATTTAGAATGAGTGAAAATATGTATTTGATCGAGGTGAGGTTTAAGGGTTCACACCCAGGGGTCCATAGGGGTCTTCAAACAGCATTGTCTGTACAATGGCATAAATTGTTACCCTTTCTTGACCACAGTTGTTATAATATGCTTGGAATACCAGTTAACTATTCACATGTTTTATAAAAACCCAGTGTGAACAAGAAGGTGCTCAAAGGCAATCCCAGTACCCAGAATAAATGCCAAGGGTGTATCATTAACTAAAATAATGAACAACGAATGTGAAACACAATGAATGAGTAACGATTCACACAATAAATGCACAAAGAAGTAAGAATCCTTACTTGCATCCCTTGTCTGTCTGTCTGGCAGGGTACCTTAAACATGTGCCCACCTACAAAATAGAATCAAAATACTCCTCCCATTCGCCTTGGATGTCCTTTACTTGAGACCCTGGGTGTTGTAATGTGAGTGCTTATGTATGTGTAGTAAATCCTCACTATCCACAGATTTCGTACCAGGAGATTCACTTATCCATCAGTATTAAAGAGTAACCCGTTTCACAATTATCATAGTCTAATTACTGAAGGCTGCTGGATGGGGCTGGCGATGAATATCACATTGTTGTATACATGGCCATGCATAATAGAAAAAAAATTCAGAGAGACCTTATCACTCATAATCAACAGATGCGATTAATCAATAACAGGTCTAAACAGAAGTGATTGTTTGTCTATTAGGCACCGACAAGCTTAGATATGCCATTGAACCCCATTTGTGATGGACACCAGGGCTTGCAGTTTTTCCCCACAACCGAGGAATTCCCATTAAATTTGGATCATAATCTTGCACTATATAATGCTGCATTACATTTGTACTGAGAAGTTGAAATTTCCGAGTTCTTAGTTGAAAATTTTAACTTGGATGCCTCTTCAAGTCAGATTTCCTAATCAAAAATTAGGGATTCATCTGTCAAGTCTTAGTTTGTCTGATTTGAGGTTATGGAGTCAATCCAAAATGTAAATGTAATCCGAGAATATTAGTGAACGCTGTAGCATTATACTGTTTATTAGCACTTTTGTCTATTTGCTTCTAATTAAATCAGTAGTACATATAGTCTTGTCCAGCTTACATCCATGGACATGTTGCTGTGGTGTTCGAATACACAAAATACCGTTTAATGCGATATGGAGGTGTCCACATTGGTTTTCTGTATGTTTCACTGGAATAAGGTCTACTCGGGTGTGACATCTTTTCCACCTCCAACATCCAACTTCTTAGGTAAATAGAAAACAGCTTAATGTCCCTGCCCTTTGTATACACTGCCCATTGCTACTACTCATCAGATGGTATAGTGAGGTCCTCGGATCAGCCCTGCTTTGGCCCTACTACAGTTGCTTTCAGCCTTTGTCAGAGCATGGAGAAGATGACTGAACTTGACTGTAGAGGAAATAAATGTTTTAGCTAGGTCTACATAGGTGAACCTATGGAAGGATCATTATCGAGCCTCGAGCAATGAAAATAGGGAGCAGGAGTATCCGACACTGTCTCCCACCAGGTATCCTGGTGGAACCTAACTCCATTTTTCCATCGGATCAATGCTTCAGTTTCAACATTCTCAATATCAACAAGTTTTTAGCAACATAACCCCCATGAATAATTACAATAGACTGTACATTTAATTTGTTTTTTTGTTTTTTTTTTAATAATATCTCGTTATTCTGGAGTCACATTTCTGTGTTATGTTTTTTGTGTGGCCACAATATTGTTTCTGGTCATTATGCTGCAATAGATCTAATAGTCCCCACTCTTAATTGACAAACTACTTAGGTTCTTATCTCAGAAATGCTTTTATCATATCAGAGGTAATACTACCATCTTTCTTTAAAGTGCAACCATTCATTCATGAATGTAGCATAAGTCTGCAGATGGAAGGAAAAATGCCACTTTGGAAGGAATCTTGAACCATCTCTATAACAACACCAGGCTTGTTCCTGCATTTTGAACAGAGTTAGAAACAACCCTTTGGAACTAGCCATGGCTTTTCCTATACTTTTTATGCTTTAAGGTCAGTTGTCATCTGGTAAGAGTGAATATTTCTCACTGAAAGTGTAATTTTGTCTCTCTCCGGCAGCAGATGACCACCTGAGGGAGTGTAGCATGAATGGAGGACCATGTCTGGGGCATCACAGATCAGTGGAGAGCATTAAAAATGACATAGTAAGTGTTACAGACCACAGATAAAATTCAAATATAGTACCTGAGACATCACAGTTACATATACTTAGTACTGGGTGCCCAAGAATAATCATTCAACCTTAAATTTATTCTAGTGATCTGCACTTTTTATAGCACTGATGTGGTGTTTTCCAATATTCTGTCTAGTTCATCTTTTTTTCACCCACCAAGGAATTTGTTGTTGTGAATCACTTAAGGGTACGTAGGTGTGTTAGGATCTGAGTCATCCCAGGATGTGTTATTGAGAGTTTGCATATTAGTGTGGCCTGTCAAAGGCTAGATTCTACCATGTACCCAATATTAATAGGCCCATAATTGGATTAAGGTTATTCAGAAAATTGATGAATGAAATGTTTTACTAGGGCTGATTTGAGTTAACCATTAAACATATTTGAGCTGAAAGTTTCCAATTGGATTCTTCTCCACAGAGGTGCTGCTTACTCCTCTTGCCATTCCACTTTTTCAAGCAGCTCCACTCTTGTTGACTTGAAGTCAGTGTCTGGATGTTCAAGCAAATGCAGTCCTCTGTGGAGTGAGGAAATGGGAGTGTTAAATGTCTTTGTGTTTTGAGAAAGGTCTAATGAAGCAGTAACTATGGACATTGGATCATTGATTCTGATTCATGCTAAAGCAAGGGTAGATATCAGTCTGGGGCTGGCCTTCTCCTTCAATCACGTTGACCAACTATATTATTGTGCTTGTCTCCACTCCTTATATACTTTACTAACAGAGGATTTCTTCTCTAATAGTGAGGCTACTTTGAAGTTAAATGTATAGTGTCTGTTTTATTGTTCTATAACGTCTTATTCTCTGTCCATGTCATTTTAAAGATAGGTTGGTGCTGATATGTAATTATCAACAATGAGATTAACACACCTGGATTTTTGTTTTCAGGACTGATGGATCAGTTTCCTTCTTTTGTGGGTGCAGTAGGCCATCAAAGTAGTTTAGGTTTCCCTTGGCTCTGTGCTACTATTTTTTAGGTTCGTTTAGCACACTTTTAAAAGCCCTGATGAATTTGGGCAGTGCCTTGTTGGCCACCATCTTAAAGTAGCCCTGATTATAAGCCACTTCCTTCTGTGCACTACTTAGTTTTATACAGTCATTATAAAGTCATGTGACTTATCCAGTTAGTGTTCTGTCCAGTATTGTGGGAGGTGGAATAAACAGAATAAGGAAACAATGTGCTCTCAAAAATTTAGCAATTTGTCCATGAAAAGCTTCAAAAGAGCTGCACAAAATTAAAAGAAGATTATATCATAACAGTTGGCAATGTGTGAGGGCCTCATTCTTTAAGGGCTTCAAGAAAAGCCTTGTTACAGTGTCGAGAGAGGCAATGGTAACATTTTTTTATTTCCTTGCTTGACAGGATGCCATAAATGGAGGCACTCAAAGCCTTGAACACATCACCACAGAGTTCAGCAAGCATTGCAGTGGCCAGGACTTTCAAATTTCTCGGGTGCTTGTCTCTTTTAATTCAGCCGTGACCAAAGATGAGGAGATCTTATTGGAGCAGTACTTGGTGGGCTGGGATGAACTTATCAAGTAAGTAGACCTGGGCCTTTTCAATGTTGCCAGTGATTAAGTATAGTTTGGCTTTTTTAACTTTTTATGTGTTCAAAGCAGGCCTAGCATGGTATTGGCAGGATAAAGTGTAGGGTAGGAAAACTTACATGAGCATCTGACCATTTAAATGTGGTAAACACGTGTGGAGCACTGTGATGGACTGGACCCTCAGGGAACCACACTCTGAGGTACCTTATTTCTACAGTATAAGGACCTGGGTAATGTGCTACTTATGTGACTATGGTGAACAAGTATGAATGTGTCCCCAAACAGTAGACAGCAGACAAAAATCTGCACAGTAAGACCCCCATGGAGGAGAAAGAATTTTCTGTGTTTATTTGTGCATAAACTGTCTTAATTAGCAATGGATGCTCATTGCTGCTGGGATAGGCTTTGAATTCCTGTGACCATGACCAGGAACTTTCAGGCTGGTTTGGGTGTCCTGTAAACAAATAATTTTGGAGGAAAAACTAGATTTGTGGACACTGCTACCAACTGCCTCCAGTTTCTCAAGGTGTGAACATAAGAACAGAAGCAGAACGTAAGACATTTGACAAAGGAGAGGAGACCATTCAGCCCATCAAGCTCATTGGTTTGGTTAATAGCTAAGTTGTCCCAATATCTCATCTAGACACTTCTTAAAGGTTGTGAAGGTTTCTGCTTCAATGTATTGCCTCATTAGTTTTTTTCCAGATTCCCACAACTCTTTGCACAAAGAAGTGCTTCCTGAGTTTAGCCCTATGTACTTCCCCTTGATTTCCACTGGTGTCCCTGAGTATGTAATTCACCATTAAGTTGAAGAGATCTATGCCTTTGAAGATTTTGAAGAACTGAATTAGATTATTCAACAGTCTTCTCTGCTCAGGAATAAACTGGTTTAATTCTCTGAGTTTGTCACAGTAGGATATCTCCTTAATTCCTAGGATATACTTGGTTGCTCTCCACTGTCCATCGTCAAATGCTGATATGTCTTTCATGTAGCATGGTGACACAAACTGCACTCTATACTCCAGATGCGGTCTCACTAGTACATTATATAGTCTGAGCATAACGTTCCTTAATTTATTTTAAACAGTTTTTATCATTTGATTATGAAAATGTTGTGTCAACATAAACCTCTAAATCCTTTTCAGAGGCTGCTTTCTGTTGGACAGTGTTTCCCATCTTGTATTTATATGACATTTCTTTTGCCCATGATTAGCACTTTGCACTTTTCTACATTAAACTGTATTTTCCAAGTGTTCATGTAGAGTCTGAAGATTGTCCCAGTCTTTCTGAATTTTTCTCCTACCTTTTCAGCATCTACCATTCCTCCAATATTAGTGTCATCTGCAAATTTCACAAGTTTACAGATTATACTGGAATCAATGTCATAAACAGAAATCACAATAAGTAAAAGTCCACAGACAGACCTCCAAAGTGGACCGCTGATGACCACACCCCGCATAGAGCATTCTCCTCTTATTTTTTCTCTTTGTCTCCTGCCACATAACCACCTTGAGATCCAGGATTTTAGGGTACCTCTGATGCCTAAAGCTTAAGGTTTCAGAATCTTCCAAGGCTTTTTGAAAGTCTAAGTAAATTTTGTTGTATGCTTTGCTTTTGTCAACTATTACAGTTGCCTTTTCAAAAAAATATACAAAAATGGAGTGGCAGGATTTTCCTCCCATAAACCTATGCTCTCTATTAATAATTATACTATTTTCATATACTTTAGGTGTGACTAGAGGATCAGATTCTTCATATTCTAAGGTCACCTTAATTATTGAAAAGTGTAATTCTTGTTTTGTGTGACCACCAAGACAGCATTGTGGCACAGGAGTAAGAGCTCTGTAGAAATAGCCTTGATTTTGTTCCCTACGGATATATTCCACTTTTTTTTCAGACTTGGTCTTATTAATATAATATGATAATTAATATTTTATGTTTTCCATATTTAAGACATGGAATAAGAAAATTCAGAAAATGAACAAATGAATGAATGAAAATTGAATACATAATGTGCCATATTCTAGACTTCATAAATAAAGAATTGTCCTGCTTACCATTTCCAAACATTATCTTTCACATAAAAAAAAATAAAATAAATTTATATTACACCATTGCTGAGTGTTAGCAATTGATTCTGAGGCAAAGTGACTATTTGTAGCTCTTAGCTTTCCATCAGAGATGAGGATAGACATTGATTACTCACCACTAATAAGCTACAAACATGTTTTTTTGTTTTTAGTTTTCCGAAAATGGTTTCTGGAATTGATATTTATTATCTTATTTAGCATTATTAAGCAGAACATGGTTAAAAGAGTCAATGAAACAAGTCCATCCATCCATCCATCCATCCATCCTCTTCCGCTTATCCGAGGTCGGGTCGCGGGGGCAGCAGCTTGAGCAGAGATGCCTAGACTTCCCTCTCCCCGGCCACTTCTTCTAGCCCTTCCGGGAGAATCCCAAGGTGTTCCCAGGCCAGCCGGGAGACATAGTCCCTCCAGCGTGTCCTGGGTCTTCCCCGGGCCTCCTCCCGGTTGGACGTGCCCGGAACACCTCACCAGGGAGGCGTCCAGGAGGCATCCTGATCAGATGCCCGAGCCACCTCATCTGACTCCTCTTGATGTGGAGGAGCAGCGGGTCTTCTCTGAGCCTCTCCCGGATGACTGAGCTTCTCACCCTATCTTTAAGGGAAAGCCCAGACACCCTGCGGAGGAAACTCATTTCAGCCGCTTGTATTCGCGATCTCGTTCTTTCGGTCACTACCCATAGCTCATGACCATAGGTGAGGGTAGGAACGTAGATCGACTGGTAAACTGAGAGCTTTGCCTTACGGCTCAGCTCCTTTTTCACCACGACAGGCCGATGCAGAGCCTGCATCACTGCGGACGCCCAACCGATCCGCCTGTCAATCTCACGCTCCATTCTTACCTCACTCGTGAACAAGACCCCAAGATACTTGGACTCCTCCACTTGGGGCAGGACCTCGCTACCAACCCTGAGAGGGCACTCCACCCTTTTCCGGCTGAGGACCATGGTCTCGGATTTGGAGGTGCTGATTCCCATCCCAGCCGCTTCACACTCAGCTGCGAACCGATTCAGACAGAGCTGAAGATCACGGCCTGATGAAGCAAACAGGACAACATCATCTGCAAAAAGCAGTGACCCAATCCTGAGTCCACCACACCAGACCCCCTCAACACCCAGGCTGCGCCTAGAAATTTTGTCCATAAAAGTTATGAACAGAATTGGTGACAAAGGGCAGCCCTGGCGGAGTCCAACTCTCCCTGGAAATGGGCTCGACAATGCGGACCAAGCTCTGACACTGGTTGTACAGGGACCGAACCGCCCTTATCAGGGGGTCCGGTACCCCATACTTTCGGAGTACCTCCCACAGGATTCCCCAAGGGACACGGTCGAACGCCTTTTCCAAGTCCACAAAACACATGTAGACTGGTTGGGCAAACTCCCATGCACCCTCCAGGATTCTGCTAAGGGTGTAGAGCTGGTCCACTGTTCCGCGGCCAGGACGAAAACCACACTGTTTCTCCTGAATCCGAGGTTCGACTATCCGATGGACCCTCCTCTCCAGAACCCCCGAATAGGCTTTTCCAGGGAGGCTGAGGAGTGTGATAACCTGTGTAGTTGGAACACACCCTCCGGTCCCCATTTTTAAAAATGGGGACCACCACCCCGGTCTGCCAATCCAGAGGCACTGTCCCCAATGTCCATGCGATGTCGCAGAGAAACAAATGAAACAAGTCATTTTATCTTTTATATCTTTAGACTAAGCATAATTCCAATATAATTTACAGGCAATTTACAGGTAATTGTGGAATGAGCCGTTAATAAATTTGCAGGGGATTGCCCAAGGAGCCAGTGACAAGATTTAACCCTAAGACCTTTTGATTTTAAGTCCATCTGCTAATTCAATAGGTCACAGTACTAGCAGATTAACAGATGAAAACTAATTGATTGAAAGCAGTCATGTTATATGAAATTTAATTCATTCTGCTCCACACGAAAAAACTGTCATCCTGTTCCTGTCAATTGAGAGCTTTATACTGTCTGGACCAAACTAACTAAGTAACTAGACAAAGAAAACAAGGAGTTATGTTTAACAATTTGAAGTCTCAAAGATTACATATTGTCACACACAGGCCACACATTGTTATCTCTTTTCACTTCAGATAGGGACTATGAATTAGAAGAGTCAGCAAATCCACAGAACTGACCACATATCAAATACTGCAATTCAGTCAACTTTCACACTGATTCATTTAGCCTGGTTGGATGGCACTTCAGTTTATTCAAGAATGAAGGGGCTGTCAATGATATCACTGAGACCTCAAATCTGACAAAATGATAAATATATAGATAGCACATGGGCTGGCATCCCATTCAGGGATTGTTTCTGCCCTGGCCCAATACTTGCTGCGATATGTTCTAGCTTCCCTGCAACCCTGCCAATGATAGATAGATAGATAGATAGATAGATAGATAGATAGATAGATAGATAGATAGATA
>JANRMT010062791.1:138028755-138044121 GCA_026402145.1 Polypterus bichir lapradei
TAGATAGATAGATAGATAGATAGATAGATAGATAGATAGATAGATAGATAGATAGATAGATACCATGGTATGAACACACACCAGAATGACTAAAAAGGAAGAAAATTAAAAAAGGTAGAAAACTTCTGAATTGGCAGCCCCAGTAGAGTGAGGTATTATGCAGACGAATTGCTGTTGGTATAAAGGAGACCCCGTAGTGTTTTCTGACACACTTTTGTTGAATAATTTGTTGGCTGAAAATCCTCGGTGTTACTATGTCAGAGTGAGGATGTGCAGCATTATTGATAGATAGATAGATAGATAGATAGATAGATAGATAGATAGATAGATAGATAGATAGACTTTATTTGTCCCCACTATGGAAATTGGCCTCTAAAATAATGAATAAATAAACAAATAGATAAATACATATATACACACACTATGGCACAAACACACACCAAAGTGACTAAAAGCAAGAAAATTAAAAGAGGAAGAAAGAAAAGTTCTGACTTGACAGTCGCAGTCACAGTGAGGCAATATGCAGGTGTATTGTTGTTGGTATAAAGAAGCCCTAGTGGCTGAAAGTCCTCAGTGTTGGTGTGTCAGAGAGGGGATGTGCAGCATTGTTCATAATATAATTCAGTTTTATTTTAGTTCCCTTTATTGCTATCACCTCAAAGGGGCCCAGAGTGTGTCCCATAACTGAGCCTCCCCTTTTAATCAGTTTGTTGATTCGGTGGACCTCTCTTGAAGTGATGTTAACAGCCCAGCACAGCACAGCATAGGAACTTGCACTGGCCATCACAGAGCTGTAGAAGATGTGAAGGATGTCACTTCCTACATTAAAGGAATGCTGACTCCTAAAAAATGAGCCTGCTCTACAGTTTCTTATATTGTTTCTCTGCATTCCTAGAGCAGTCCAGGCTGTCATTAATGTAGATCCCCAAGTATTTGTAGAAGTGTACCGCATTTAAATCCACTCCTTCAATAGTGACCGGACACAGGGCTGGTACCACCATTAAGGTGAATTAGGCATTTGTCTAGGGCACAGATCTTAAGTGGGGGATGGGGGGGGGGGGTTGGCATTGGGGACCGAACAGTCGGTTGGTGCACTAATAAGCTTGGCCTAGGGTGCAAAATAACCTAGCATCAGCATTGACCGAACATAAAGACTTTTTGATATGGCGAATGTCTATAACTGATTTCTTGGTTGCTGATGTTAAGTTGCAGACAATTCTCTTTGCACCAAAAAACAAAGTTCTCCATGTGATACACCACATATGTGCAGAATCATCTGAGAATGACTGCAGCTAACATGACTTGGTGATATATTTCTAGTCAGAAGTGTACAGCACAAAGAGAATAGGAGACAGTTCCTTTAGGTGCTCCAGTATTGCTCACATCCATATCACAGACACAGTCCTTGAGTCTCATAAACTGCGGTGTGCTTGACAAAGAGTCCATTATCCAGGATACCACAGGCTCATCCACCTGCATATCTCAAAATGGGTTTAGAAGATGGATTGATGAATGGATGGATGGATAGATGAATGGATGGACAGTCAAAAGAAGCATGAAAATTAAATATCAATCTTGTCAGAGAGGCCATCCACCTTCAGTGTCTTCTGCAAAATTATTTGCCAGTTCTTCGGTATGGGTTTTTGTATTTTGGTGGAAAATGAGCTGTGGCGCTGCCTAAACAATACTTTACTTAGACTTTTAGCCTCAGTAAACACTGGAATAATAATGAACTCTGTTATATCTTAATTTTCTTCTCTTTTTAATTGTCTGGTTCTTACGATAATGTTGTGCTCCTTGTCGTTGCAAGGCCATTCTTGATAAGGTTGGCCCTTATAAAATTAGTTGCCATTCTGCTGTTTTTCGCAAATATTAGTTTAACAGTCTTACTTGTGGTCTTCAACAATACTGTTGGAAAGCGGAGCATCTATGGAAATCCACAGGTTGGGTTGTCCACCATGAACATTTTAAAGAATTACTTTACTCTTATAATGAATCAGTGAAACAAGCTAGGATTTCTTATTTTGCTAATCTCATAACTCATAGTAAAAATAATCCCAAGGTATTATTCAATACCAGTAGCAACACTGTTACACCTTCTCCCCAGCATGTTTTTCTTCTTTCAGATGATGACTGTAATACATGTCTTAACCATTTTTTGTATAATTATTTGTGCAATTTCAAAATTACTGTTTATTAGTAAAATTTCAGAAAAAGGTTGCTGAAATCCAAGTTAAATCTCTCTTACACAATTTACAGATTTTTGGTCTTTTACAATCTGGTTTTCAAAAGCAGTACTCTACTGAGACTGCTCATTTAAAGGTCTATATATGATCTCCTAATGGCTTCTGATGTAGAAAATTGTTCCGTACTCGTACAGTACAGCTTCTGATACTGTGGATCATAATATCTTACTTAATAGGCTTAGACAGTTGGCTGGTGTTTCTGACTCTGCCTTAGACTGGTTTTCATCCTACTTATCAAATAGGAGCTTTTCTGTTAGTACAAATAAATTTTCATCTATCACTACTTCTCTAAACTGTGAAGTTCCCCAATGCTCCATTTCTGCTCCAGTGTTATTTTCATTTTACATCCATCCTTTGGCAGGGATCATTCAGTCTTTTAAAGAAATCTCTTATCACTTTTATGCTGATGATAATTGAGCTGTATATTTCTTTTAAACCACACAAGCTTGATAAGTTGTCCACCATAGTTGATTGTGTTTTGTGGAAAAATAAGTGGCTTTTTAACAATTACTAATATTTAAATTCCAGCAAAACAGAAACTATGATTATGGCTTCCCCTGACCCTTATCCTAAGATTAATCAGGCACTTGCATCTTCGTGATTGACTGCTAAGTCAAGTGTTCAAAACCTTGGAGTTTTATTTGATTCCTGTATGGGTGTTAATTTGCATGTTAAATCTATTTCACTTTCCTGTTACTTTAATTTAATTAACATTTCTAAACTGCATTCTATAGTTTCACCATGGGAGCTGGAAAAAAACTGTTCATGCATTTATTTCCTCATACTTAGTTTATTGTAATGCATTCTTTACTCGCTTGGACAAATCATCTCTTTTGGAATATTTTCAGGCTATACAAAATGCAGCGGCCAGGTTGCTAACGCATTCTAGAAAAAGAGATCATGTTACACCTATTGTATACTCTTTGCATTGGCTTCCGGAAGATTTTAGGATTTCTTTTAAAATTCTGGCACTTGTTTAAACAGCACTTAATGGACAACCTCGGGGCTATTTATTCAATCTCCTTTCTCAAACTTACTGCCTCTTGCACGCTTAGATCTTAGGCTCAAAATCTTTTAGTTGTTCCATAATACAAGAATAAAACAAGGGGAGATAGAGGTCTATCCCCCCCTTTCAATCTTATGCACCAAACCTCTGGAGCAATCTCATTGTGTACCTTTCTATTGCTGACTCTGTGGAGTCTTTTAAAAAACAGTTAAAAACTTCCTTGTTTAGTCAGGCTTTTGCTTAGGGTCTAATTGTTATTAAATTTATTTTTATTTTATTTGAATTTGCTTAATTTATTTGTTAGCTTTTACTTTACTCTATATCTTACTATATCTATGTCTTGCCTAGTTTCACCTTTTCTTTTTTCTTCCTTTTAAAGTACAGCACTTTGTAACTTCTTATCTGCAAAAGGTGTTTTATAAATAAACTTTGCTTACTTACTTACTTACTTACTCACTTACCCTAACTACTAAATTTTGGCATTATAAGTCGGTCAAAAGTTTATTTTATTATCCATAAGCCGTTCCCCGTGGCTCTACCTGCATAGTAATGAAATAGGAAAGTGAAAAGGGCCCTGCCTGACTCCATACTCCTGACGTCACGCTTCCCGCTCCCTCAACCCACAGCCTCTGTATCAGATTAATGCAAATATATCACTCCTGCATGCAAACTATGATTCTTAGCGCAATGAGAGAAGTCGCAAAATCAACTGGAATGTTCAAGCAAATTCTAGAATCCGTTAAGTAGTTCTCTCGTGAAAGGCGGACAGACATACATACAGACAGGCGGACAGACATTGGATTTTAAATACAGTATATAGAGAGATATTTCGTTATCCCTTAAATATTCTCTCCAGAAAAAATGTAATCTGGCTGTATTTTTGATTTTCTCCAACATGTGTCTTAACAGGTTTATTGATTTTCTGTACAACTCATATATAAATGTTAATGCAAGGTAAAAGTGCTACAGTATATGTGGTATATTCAGTTCTATAATTAGAAAGCTCAATTCGCCTGCTAAGCCAATAATAGACTCAAACCATTAGAACAATTGTGATGAGCACAGTCCATTCAGCCCAACAAACTCGTCCATCCTATTCACTTAGATTGTCCAAAGTAAGATCAAGTTGATATTTAAAGGTCCCTGAAGGCCTGCTCTCTACCACAATACTTGGTAATTTCTACCTTGTGTCTCTGGTTCTTTGTGTTAAAAAAACTTTCTAACATTTGTGTGAAATCTGTACTTAATTGGTTTCCAACTTTGTTTTCCGTGTTTTTATTGAAGGATTAATTTAAAAGTAACAGCTGGGATCAACTGTACTAATTCCCTACAAAATTTAAAATTATTCAGTTATGTCACCTATTCTCCTTCAGTCCTAAAATCAGCCTACTCACTTTCCTCTGAATTTTCTGTAGAATAATTGGTTTTTGATTAATAAAAACAAAAATGACATCAACAGAAATGTATGTTACTGCATAACTAATCCAGAGATGTTTAGAAATTATTGTAGGCGATTACTCAAAAACATTGAAAGCGATGTATTTATTCTTGTTGGCTGCATTTCAATAGAGAATGGAGTTTGTGTGAACTGGACAGACGAGCACCAATGCTGCACTAGTGCGTCACTTTTGATGTGAATTAGTGGCCAGTGTATTTATCTTTTTTTTTTTTTTTTTAATTTTTATGTTTACATTTTATTGATTTTATAAATAGATCAATTTTACAAGAATAGGATTGAAAACAAATCAGTGTATTTATCTAACCACTGACAGAATAGAACTGTTTTTATGGTACAGGCTTTGGCAGGGAAATTGCCCATAAATCTTTTCATCTAAACTAAGGGGCAGGACATTTCATTTGAAGGGACAATGTCCCATTTTTTTCTATCCAAAATGTTTTGTATTTCAAGAAATATAAGAAACCTTGTCACTTTGAGATGCCAATGTCAATCCATCCCCTTTCAAGTCTATTTCATATAGTGCTGGAACCTTAAAGGAGGTAAAAGGAGGAACCCAGTCTAGATTGTCCACAAGCCAATCACCAGGCACACTCATTAACACTAGGCCATTTTAGAGTCACTAGATAACTTTGATCAATCAAAACTATTTCAGCATAGACGAAGAGATGAGTTGTGGCCAGTTAGTTGCACTTAAGAAATACAAAGCATCACAAATCACATCATTGTGCATGAACCCATAAGTAGACATTAGTGATGAGTGAAATGATTAGTGTGAAATTGAATTTGCAATGAAACTCAGCTCTTAGTGGTAATCTGAGAGTCACAGCTGTTGCTAGTCTTCAACTCAGACAGTCTTGATTCTGGGTCATTTGGGGAGTCATTGGGTTCCCTGCAATGCCTCTTTAGTCTTTTGAAGTATGTCTAGAAGCTGCTGCTTAGACCAGAATAATTTCCTGACTCTGGGACACTCTCCTTTTATTTTCAGGTTTATGGAAGCCCTGGGGACAGTGTTTAGTTTCATCTCTCAAGAAGTCAAAGGAAAGATTGGCATCCTACGGGAGCTGCAGAGCACAGCGAGAGGAAATGAGTACTATTCTGTCCGTTCCATGATGGACCATGAGCTGCGGCACAACCTAGTGAACTTTCACAAACAGACCAATTCAGGTTGCCGCACTCTGCTGCGGCTCCACCGTGCTCTCAAGTGGCTGGAATTATTCCTGCATAAGCTAGGGATGAGCACAGATGAGAGCAATACATCTGACTTGTGCCAGGAGGCCTATGATGAAGCCCTAGCTCCTTACCACAGTTGGATTGTGCGGCAAGCTGCATCTATGGCTTTCTTGGCATTGCCTGGGAGGAAGGTCTTTTTTGATATTGTCTGCATTGAACATGAAGGTGAGGCCCAACTGGTCCTAGAGAGGACAGTTCGCTCTATCGTCCATGTGTACAATATCACGCAGGAGGCCTACCATTCTCGGGGTATGCTATACCTGCCTTAGAGACTGTCAGAGATTCCAAGGAGGATAAAGTTAGTCCATCACTCAAAGGCCTCGGAAAAGGCAATGTTTCCCATAACCTTTGCTCTCCATAACATTCCAACATTAGCTGATTGAATAAGAACCGAAAAACGACAAAGGAGCCATCATCTTCTCTCTATGGTTAAAACAGTGAGGGCACAGACTAAAGGAACCCCAATGCTTACCTTTAGCTGATATTTATCAATTACTGGATGTGTTAACTTGACTACTACATGTTCATGAAACTAACAACCAATATTCCACCCCCTTGCACCCACCAAAAGGCAGAGCCATCCTCCCATTCTTTTATCTCTTTAACATGAGAGCAAGTGTGTCTGCCACAAGTCTCTAAAAATGGCAAAGAGAAAAAATTCAAGTATTGGCATTGATAATAAGACTACTGATACACCTCTAATAACAATGTAGAGTCAGCTTCCAACCCCCTTGTGTGTCTAAATATAAAATACAACACCCCCCCCCCCCCACACACACACCACCACCACTAGAAATAACACAGGCAGCCAGCCTTTATCCTTTCACATCCCAGAAAATGACATGGAACTAACAGCCACCCCCACACATCCCTAAAAATAACAGCCAACATCCAGCTGTTCACATCCTAAAGGAGTCAAGCCTTTCATACCCATCAAATGTTGGAGACTCACATGTGGCAGTTTGGCCCACTGCTGAAGAACTGTAAACCACAAATATGCCATTTTAGACTCCTACATTGTATTCAATAAACCAGGACTATTTTAACTGTTTTTCAAACGTAGCCACTTGTAGTAATGTAGTAATGGTGGCTCTGAGGTAGGGATCTGCACTGGCAATCAGAAAGTTGCCAGTTTGAATCCTGTAAATGCCAAAAGGGATTCTGCTCTGTTGGGACCCTTGAGAAAGGCCCTTAACCTGCAATTGCTGAGCGATTTGAGTAGTGAGAAAATGCAAAGAATTATTATTATTATTAGTCTGCTAACAGTTGAGTGTCTGTTTTTTATTTATCCTACTGTTTCCATGTTTGAGAATCCTTTTGGATATTTAGTAAAGGGTTGTAGTTTCCAGCATATCACTAATAATGACACTATGAACCTATAAACATCTACGTTCCCTGTAAACCTATAGACTTTTGGAGATGAAGTGGTATACTGGTGGTCCCCTCTTAGTGTGTGGTTTACAGGTAGACCTTTAACAAAATTTTATTTTCAAATGATTCAGTTTTTGTGAATACATAACTTCTAGGAACCACAAGCTATTTCTTTTCCATCAGTCCCAGGCATACATGCAATAGGCAAATACGCTAAGCTTCTTGAGAATTAGCACTGAGTCATGGCCTTTGCCCCCCGATTCCTGAGGACTTGCACACCACCAACGTGCAGGAGTCCAAACAAGCTGTCATCAAGGTAAAATTTGGCTCTGCATTTCTTTTGCTGGAGGACTAAACAGATCTGCAATAACTGAATACCATCCTAAATCCTTCTCATTAGTAAAAACAAATGTCATCGTCCACGCTGATTCTCTTAAATTATTGACAGGGTTAATCTTTTTTTCTGAAAATTATGTAGCCAGCTCCAACACCTTCAGCACCAGCACATTCGAAAATGGATTGGGGGTTGGGAGGGGGTGTGTGAGGGGGTGTAATGAGGCACTCTGTCTATTCTCAGAACATCAATAATTAGTTCCAAAAAGCAATGTTATCAATTCTCTGCACTGCTTGATCTGTTTTATGGTTTTCATGACTACCACATGGCCTAAATGAACTTCATTCTAAACTGGACATCTTAAACATCTTATTTTTTTTACAGTGATTGACATGATAAAGGTGAAAGTCGATCTCATCTTACCTTCCATAGCCAGTAAACCATTTCCTAATTTATCTAAAATTCATTCTTAATGTTTGCCTATACATTGGCCTTCCTTTTTTCCACTCTGAAGCTTCCACATAGTTGCATTCTTGACTCAACACTGATGTCTATTTTCTACATTGGATGAAGTTCAGGTTCTCATATTACTCATGTGGTAGCAGACAATCTTCGCTGTAAGCAAGGCTACAGGACTGACCCTTCCACCTCACGCCTTCATTTTAGCATCTGCTGAAACCTTTGCTTTATTGACTCGTCAGTTCAACTCAGTCTGATCTGGAGATCGAAGACAATCTAATTACTACACTGATAACTGTGGTGATGGTTGTGTGTTTAGTATAAATGAAAAGCTCAACCATGACAATGATGTGAGGTTCATTCTTTTCACCTGGAGATATAATCTTCAATTAAGGTCAAACCATAACAACCAGACCAATTTTCTAGAGTTCTTGAATGGTCCTTGAGAACAACTTTTGAAGTCATCTAACCGCCATTCTTCATAGCCTCACCAGCCTTATTTCAAATGTGTGTCTACAATTCTGAGGTTGCCACAGCTGTAGCCATCTTGGTTAAGCAGCACATTTCAATCTGAAAAGCTCATACTGTTTCTGGTAAAGAATAAAAATTCACAATGTATGTATTTTCTCATAACGTTCTCAAATTTTATCTAATTTAGGATCATGGGGTTGGAGCTCAAAGTCTACCCTGTCACTGTTGGATGCAAGGCACCCTGGCAAGGGTGCAGAGTCCATCTTAGGGCCCACTTACACACACATACATACTCAGCCACACTGGTCCACACTGCTCCAGTTTCAAATCACTAATTAAACTAGCATACTCATATTTGTGGATATACAGCTTTACTATACACATCACAAACACAAGAACTATAAAAAGAAAGCAGATTTCTATTTTCAGTTGTCTTAAAAAACATTTCACTTGGCTGTACTCTGAAATTCATTCTAATCAATAATGTAAGAAATGGTTGGAAGAGGTGCCTGTCAGCACATATAGGCAGGTCACTCAAGTCCCTGCCTGCTGGTGATTGTTGTGTGGCAGCAAAGTACAATGAGACCTTGTGGGACTCCAGTGGGTATAACACTGTCACCTTGCAGAAATGTTCTTAAAGCTAAACAAAGAAAGTGTTGAAAGCTCTGAGACCCCATGACTTGGATCAGGTCAAAGCTACCGTGGGGGCTAGTAATCCTTATTACATCATTATGGAGGAAGAGACTTAGAATGCTTTATTTTTAATATGTGTTTGCTTGGGGCTCAATTATGCATGTATATCCTGTGATGAAACAGCAGGCCCTCCAGAGTTGGTTTCCCCTTTGCTCCCCAGTGCTCCTCTGTACATTTTAGTTCTTCATAACTCAGAATTACAACAAACAGGTTCAAAAAGGGATAGACTGATAGTTTTACATGTATGTAGTACAGGAGTACTTTATTTTATTTAAAGCCTTATTAAAGGTTCATTTTAAACCATTCAGTGCATGGCTTCCTTTGTCTTTTAACTTTCTTTCGTTACCTTCACGTCCACTTTTTTCAGTCCAAGCTTATGAGTTTAAACTGAAATTCTTCTCCTCAGTTAGTGATGTTTTATTTTCTTTCTTTGTATGGTGCCTTGCCCTTTTTATGCCCTGAACTACGGATCCAGGTGTCTACAAGACAGGTACATCAAAAGATGCCACCTTTCATCTTGTAAGTTTTAATTGCTTTGTAAAGTGCTCTGTGATTTTTTTATGTCCAGATTTGTTGATTGGTGGGTGATTTGCTGTAGAAGTCATAGTAACAGATCTTTTCAGTGAATGCACTTAACAGCAGAATTTGCACACCTGCCTTTTTTTAAAAACATGTGTCTGTATTTATCAATAATAAGTGTTTATCTTTTCTTTTTTATTTTTACTGGCTACCTGCCCCGCATATCTATAAATGTGTTCTCATGGCTGTGCAGTGGTTAGCACTGCTGCCTCACACCTCAAGGAGACTGGTTATTGATGCTGACCAGTGTGGAGTTACACGTTCTATGTCACAGAGTTTTTCTTTCTAGGACATTCAGAGTTAGGTTAACTAGAAACTCTTAAATGGCCTAATGTTAGCATGAGTGTGCCCTGAGTGAGTCATGTCATGCAGCTCAATGTTCCATTGTTACACAGCCCTTAATAGTAGTAATATTAGCTGTTGTATTGTCACAGCATAGTGACAGAAAAAAAAGGTTAATGCTTATTTCCATGCTGAAAAAGAAAGAAGGTTAATGGCACAATGTTTTGGTTATACAGCCTTCGTCAGATGTGCAACTGATAAGGAAAGAGCAGGTAATGTATACAGGAGGGAACAAAGCCAGGGAAGAGGAAAGGAGAATGTCAGAGTAGGTGACAAAAAGTTGCCATTTAAGAAGGTGAAGGGAAAAATTAAAAACTTAGACATTAAGACCTGTGAAAACATGTGATTCCAGTCTGAGAATGAGCTTAGCTTCTTCTGTTTTTTTAAGCCCTGTGAAAGAACACAGGGAGCTCAGTGTGGGTATGATGGATAGATGTGAAATGTCCTTTAATACACTTTGTAAGGTCATTGGTTTAAACAGCTTAAACGTTCTACCTGAAATAGTCTGCTGTCATCCTGTTTCATCTATGTAGACGTCTGGACACTTCCTACAAGGAATGCAGTAAATAATATTTTAAGACTGGCAAAAGGCCCTCTGCTTAATACTGAATTTACCAAAGAGACCAGGTACAAGGGTATTGTTCATGACATACAGTATTTGTAAGTGACACAACCCAAAGTGCCTGGTGGGGACTGTGAGCTGCAAATGAGAAGTTTGCATAGGTTAGGTGGCCAATAGAAGGAGATAAAGAGAGGGTTAGGGAAAAAAGGCTCATGTTGAAGCATCAGTCTGAAAAATGGGGAAATTTTGCTTAGGAAAAACGGCTGTTGTGGAAGAATCAATATACAAGGTTGTAAAATGTTGTTTGATAACCTATGGGAGAGACAGACCATCAGGGTGGAATGGGACAACCAACAGGATTCGGGTTTCATTATTGGGGTTCCACTTAAAGTAGATGTCTACTCCTGGATTGACTGAGGCCTTGTTCACAATATGAGAAGGGGATCCTCTGTTGTTAAAGAAACTCCTCATTCTGAGTGCTTGAGCACAGAAGACAATCTCATGACCACAGAGAAAGTGGAGTCTAAGGAACTGTGAAAAGAGGGTTGGAAGGAGCTGTAGAAAAGGTAATTGTGTGAGTCAGTTAACCAGTAGACAGAGGTTTTAAGTCCTGCAAAGTCGATAGAAACATTCATATCTAAACATGGTAGAGTAGTGGTGGGAACTTCAACTGTAAATCTGAGAGATGGATGGAAAATAGTAAAATCATTAATTAATTTCTGTAGCAAGCTTTTGAAGCAACAGGCAGCCTCAACACAGTGGCTGATATATCTTTTGTACAAGTCCAGTACAAAGCCTAGGTAGGAAGAAGAGAAATGGTCTTCTGCCCATCTGACAAAGATATTGACATAGCTAGTTTCCAATGTAAATACACTGACTTGGTGAAAAAAGATGTTATCATAAGAGAAAGCATTGATGGTAAAAACTAATTCTTCCAGTTTGATGAGTGTGTTCAAAGGAGGATCTTGGACTGGACATCTATTTAATGCTAGCCCAAGGGCAATGAGACCTTTATTGTGAGAAATGTCTGTGTACAGAGAGGCAATGCCCATGATTATGTGAAAAGCAAAGAATTTAATGAAATTTGTATTTGCAATTATGTATAAGATGAATTCCTTCCACTAGTGCTTTATTCTTTTATTATCATATTGTAGTTAGGTATGGGGCAGAATGTTGGTGTGCTGGCTGCCGCACAGATCTGGATTTCAAAGCCAGCCTGTTCACTGTATGTTTAGAGTTGTTATGTTATTCCTGTTTCTACTGTATGTTTCTTTCTCCAGATTTTCACATTCCACAACCCACATACATAAGGTTTAGGTGGATTGATACTTCAAATTATGTGTGTGTGTAAGTGTGTTCTGTAATGGATGGGCATTCCTGTCTTGGTTCCTGCAATGTATGCAATTCTGGCTTGATAAGAATGTTCACTATATCTAAGAACTTGATTAAATGGGTTTGATAATGAACATGTTCATTAATTCAGTATGAACATAAATGGTTTGTGTATGATACTGTAGCCTTGTGTTGTGGTTTGTGACTTTCAACAGATACCATAGGGTGTAAAGGAAAAAAACAAGTTGAGAAGGTGGATGGCCAGATATTTATGATATTGCTATTTACTTGTCCTTACTGGCTTGGCTTAAAAACCCAAATCCAATCATTTTTTAAAATGTAACTTACCAATTTAGTCTCCAGTTGTAATGTACTGTTGGTATGCCAGTTGACTCAAGCACACATTCATCAGGGCCAGCCTCTTCTCACAACTCATGTTAACAATAAATGTCTACACTGTAGGTGGAAGCAAGAATCCACTGAAAAAAGTTAACATGAACATAGTTGGAACATCCCACTCAGATAGCAATGCTACCCACTGTAATGCTATGCTGAAACGTTACAGAAGGCCAGTAGTAAGATAAAGAATATTCAAATCCAATCTGCTCCATATGGCCATATTTAAACGTATAATTGCTTTGTGGAAGGCCTGTCTAGTTGCCTATTCTCAAAGCACACACAAAATATTCTTTCAATTTTTATTAGGAGTCTCCCGACAGAGTCTGATTGTGTATTTATATGTTGGAAGATTCTTTAAGAAAAGCTAAGTATAAAAATACTGCTTTGTGATTGTTTAGTGTTATTGTTACAGTCATTTTATCACGTGTATATTTTATGTGATGCTATATACAGAACAATTTTTCCACAGTTGAATTCCAAGCATTATACCTGGGGCCTCAAGTATAATGCTGTGCGTAGAACTCACAATAAAACATGGCATGTGGACAAAAGTGGAAATGTCTGTACGCACAAAAAAATCCAGATGCATAAATCTGTGCATACGCCAAGTTCCATGCACTTCCCCTCTTAAAATCCCAACGAACGTGAAATGTAATGCACATGCACACGCCTACAGCCCCAACCCAACTCCTCCCAGAATAAATATATATAGCCCCTTTTCTTCAGTGCTTTGTTAAAACACAATGGCAAAAGTACATGGAAAAAAAACAATTTCAGCGAATGCGAAGTGGAGGCAAGAAAAAGCGTACTATTTGTTGGCTTAAGCAGTGGTATAAACATCAAAAGAATATTTATGGAGTGATACAGCGTGACAGAGACACTCGAACGTTCAAGTTCAGAAAGTTGCGCAGTGCCCAAAATAAAAAAGAAGTGGTCCGATATCAAAGTCAACGTGAAAAGCGAGTCGCAGCCCACCGTCTGTTTATTCTGTTTCAGACAACATTACAAAAGTTGACCCCGCGCTGAGGATGCAAATCCATGTGGTGATGGTGCTGCTGTGCCCAGCACATCTGTCTCAGAAATTGCCAGGTGACTTTCTGGCTGTGTGTTGACAGACGTTCTGGAGTCATAAAATGCAAGATGTAAGAGATGTGGCCAATTGACCTAGAAATATAAGAGCTGTACTATGTCATTTTAACCACAAATTAAATGAATTGGTTAAAAAACAAATGCTGCATCTGATTACCTGTTCTTAATTTCTGCTAATTACATTCAAACAAAGTTGTAATGCGGTCTGATGCACAATATGACATACTTTCTGTGGATTATAGAGCAGCACATTAATAGAGTGGTAATGCTTTCTATTTACATAACCAGATTCATTCTGTGAAGGCACTTTTATAGTGTACATGGCTCTTTTCTGGTAACTCACTATCCTTAAAAGAAGTACTTGCCTTCTGCCACACTATTTGGAAAAAGCACCTGCAAACTGTGTGAAGCTGCCATTGTTATAGGTTCTCCTGCTATAGATGATGCAATGCCAGCTCATTCTTTTGGTGATTCATCCCTGGCTGATGAAACTTGTCCAGTGCCGTTGTAATAGCAATGTGCATGGCGTTGACCGCTCCAATTACGTTGCTGCAAATTTTGCTTTCATGTTTCCTAGTTACAAGCGAATAATACCATCCTATACAGCTGGCATGGCACAACTCAGTAGTGACTGACAAATAAATACCTGACCAGTCAGCAAGTTTATTTTGAAAAGCTCCTGTGGCTGAAAACTCGAGAGTGAACAGAACCTGCAAAGGCACAGGTAGAATACAATTCCTTAAAGTCTTCCTTTGTAAAGCAGGTGCCTGTTCAGCACACGGTTCCAAGAGGACAGCTCTTGAAAACTGACATAGACTTAGAAGCCAGTCACCATCCTCTATAAATATGCACTCTCTTCTATTTCCTCCATTTGCGATGCCTTCTAACAATGCTAAAGCAACTATAGTAGTTGGAATAGTTTGGCCATTCCGTGCACCACTATATTGCTACAGAATTATTACAATCAAGTGAATTAAAATTGTAAATTACATGCAATTAATTTCAGTGTATTTGATAAAACACGCATCATAGATGTGAATCTAAATAAGAAAAGCGAACCACAGAAACTGTAGCACTGCTTTGACACTGGGGACGCCAGTTTGCAAAACCAAGTACAAAAGTGCTTAGGCAAAGAGGAAGGCTGCTGTGAAAAAGTGCTTTACGGTAACTTCAGTTTTTATACATCTCAAAGTGTGCATGGAAATCAGCGTACACACCATTTATACATGAGGCCCTGGTCCCTCCAACTAGCTAACACTCTCTGCTGGGCACAGCTTGACTGGTTCCTGAAAGTGGAGTGTTGCACAGTCAGGAAAAACTACGACCTTTCCTTAAAAGCTAGCATGCAGCCAAGTTATGATTATGTGTGTGCGCATGTGTGTGTGCGTGTGTGTGTGTGTGTGTGTGTGTGTAATTACACATCTGTTCTGAAACTATGGCTCTGTGCCAGGTACACAGCTAGAAAGGAGGGTGAGGTAAGGCCCTATTCAAAGACAGAATCTGAGCACCACACACAGATGATGGATATATGGCCCATCAAAATAGATTCTAGGAGACACGAGAAGCTATATGTACAAGGTTATGAGCTCACCAGGCCAGCAAGAAAAGACATGAGCACACATTTCTCTACATCCATTACATTCATTTACTTATTTAGCTGACACCTTTCATCCAAGGCAACTTACAACATTTATTATACAATTGGCTACATTTCTTTTGGTTTTCCACTTGGAGCACAGCCAGGTCAAGATAGATAGATAGATAGATAGATAGATAGATAGATAGATAGATAGA
>JANRMT010062791.1:138044131-138071718 GCA_026402145.1 Polypterus bichir lapradei
AGATAGATAGATAGATAGATAGATAGATAGATAGATAGATAGATAGATAGATAGATAGATAGATAGATAGATACTTTATTAATCCCAAGGGGAAATTCACATACTCCAGCAGCAGCATACTGATAAAGAACAATATTAAATTAAAGAGTGATAACAATGAAAGTATAATAGACAGACAATAATTTTGTATAGTATTAACGTTTACCCCACCTGGGTGGAACTGAAGAGTCTCATAGTGTGGGGGAGGAACAATCTCCTCAGTCTGTCAGTGGAGCAGGACAGTGACAGCAGTCTGTCGCTGAAACTGCTCCTCTGTCTGGAGATGACACTGTTCAGTGGATGCAGTGGATTCTCCATGATTGACAGGAGCCTGCTCAGTGCCCGTCACTCTGCCACGGATGTCAAACTGTCTAGCTCCGTGTCTACAATAGAGCCTGCCTTCCTCACCAGTTTGTCCAGGCGTGAGGCTTCCCACTTCTTTATGCTGCCTCCCCAGCACACCACGCGTAGAAGAGGGCGCTCGCCACAACTGTCTGATAGAACATCTGCAGCATCTTATTGCAGATGTTGAAGGAGGCCAGCCTTCTAAGGAAGTATAGTCGGCTCTGTCCTTTCTTACACAGAGCATCAGTATTGGCAGTCCAGTCCAATTCATCATCCAGCTGCACTCCCAGGTATTTATAGGTCTGCACCCTCTGCACACAGTCACCTCTGATGATCACAGGGTCCATGAGGGGCCTGGGCCTCCTAAAATCCACCACCAGCTCCTTGGTTTTGCTGGTGTTCAGTTGTAGGTGGTGTGAGGACATTTAACAAAGCCCTTGATTAGGTTCCTATACTCCTCCTCCTGCCCACTCCTGATGCAGCCCACGATAGCAGTGTCGTCTGCAAACTTTTGCACGTGGCAGGTCTCTGAGTTGTAATGGAAGTCCAATGAATATAGGCTGAACAGGACCTGAGAAAGTACAGTCCCCTGTGGCGCTCCTGTGTTGCTGACCACAATGTCAGACCTGCAGTTCCCAAGATGCACATACTGAGGTCTGTCTGTAAGATAGTCCACGATCCATGCTACCATGTATGAATCTACTCCCATCTCTGTCAACTTGTCCCTGAGGAGCAGAGGTTGGATGGTGCTGAAGGCGCTAGAGAAGTCCAGAAACATAATTCTTACAGCACTACTGCCTCTGTCCAAGTGGGAGAGGGATCGGTGTAGCATATAGATGATGGCATCCTCCGCTCCCACCTTCTCCTGGTATGCGAACTGCAGAGGGTCAAGGGCGTGGTGGACCTGTGGCCTCAGGTGGTGAAGCAGAAGCCGCTCAATGGTCTTCATCACATGTGACATCAGAGCGACAGGCCGGAAGTCGTTCAGCTCACTAGGACTTGATACCTTTGGGACTGGGGTGATGCAAGATGTTTTCCAAAGCCTCAGGACTCTCCCCTCTTCCAGGCTCAGGTTGAAGATGCGCTGTAAAGGACTCCCCAGCTCCAACGCACAGGCCTTCAGCAGTCGTGGTGATACTCCATCTCGACCCACTGCTTTGCTGGCACAAAATCTCCTCAGCTCTCTGCTTACCTGGGCTGCTGTAATTGTGGGTTGGGGGAACTCTCTCCTATGCTGGTATCAGCAGAAGGATGGGTGGAGGGTGCAGTACTCCAAGGTGAGAGTGGGTTAGGGTGGTCAAACCTGTTGAAGAAGTTGTTCATCTGGTTTGCTCTCTCAACGTCTCTCTCAATGGTGGCACCCCGCTTTGAGCTGCAGCCAGTGATGATCTTCATCCCATCCCATTGCTTAGAGTCACACAGTGTCAATAGCAGGATTTGAACCCACAACCTCAGAGTTCTTCTTTGAAAACCAGTAATGAACTGGAGAGAACAATATTCCAAATGTACTTACTGATTATAAAATACAGCATTAATTTTGAAAAAGAAAAGACTATGCTTAATTACAACTGATCTTCGGTTCCTGTGACTGGAGGGTTAGTGTTACACTTAACAGTAGTAAAACATACAAGATGAATTTCAGGTTCAATATTGTTGTCATTTATGTGTTGTATGATACAATTCTTTCATGTCTCCCACAGACTAGAAAGGCACAGACTGTTTTCCCTATGGTTAGTGTGTGGATCCCCATGCCCCAGTGTAGTGCCGTCCATTGAATGAGATGTAAAACTGAGGGCCTGACTTTATGCGGTTATATAAGATGGACATCCTTCAACAAGAGCAGAGTGTTTTCTGATGTCCTAGCTATTTTTCCCACCACGGCCAGATCATTCTGGCCCTCTAATCATCCCCCGTCCCTAACTGACTATCTCTCTGACCCCGTCATAAACTAACAGCTAATGTATGACACATGATTGACTGCCAACTCATCATCCAAGTTAGACGTTGCACATTGGTGGTGGCTGAAGGGGTTTCCCTACTGTCTGTGTAAAGCACTGTGAGTAGTTTAGAAATGTGCTATATAAATGTAATTAAGTTATTAGTATTCAGTAAAATACTGTCTTTACTGACACAAAGTCATTTAGAACGATTGATGAACAATTTGAAAATACAAACTACAAATCAGCCCAACAACAAAACAACAGCACAACAGTCTGTTTGGGTGGATCTAGGGTGGTGGTGTATCTGCTTGCTAACTTTAATATACACCCAAGCACTCTCACTCTCTCTGATTTTGTTGGCTTTCTATCAGTTCTCTCTCCTCCTTTTAATCAGACTCTTGACCCTACTGACTGCCATCAGGTTCTTAATGCACTCCTGTTGTTAAAAACATGATAGCCACCAAATTTAAATTAGCTAAACACTCAACAAGACCAAACTTATATGTAGTGTTAACAGTAGAAGAAACACTATAGGTTACATAACACAGAGACATTCTTCTATTTGATCCAATAAATGCTAAAAAACTAATAAGTAAATGCTGTTTGGTTTAATGATGCTGAATCTGCAGGCTTTCCATTATATAAGTGGGAAGTGATGCTGCCTCAAAAGTCCAGTTGAAAGACACTTTTGTTCTGGATGGGGTAATGCCAGACATATTTTAATAACATAAAACCACTGAATGATTCCTGCACACAACTGGAACACAAAGGAGGGCAAGTGGTGGCTCTATGGCTATGGATCTGCACTAGTCTCTAGAAGATTGCCAATTCAAATCCTGTTACTATCAGAAGAGATCCTACTCCGTAGGGTCCTTTACCTGAAAATTGCTCCAACTATTACAGCATTCATGTGTTGTCAGATAATGGTAAATATATGAGTTGCAAATACCACATGAACGCCTGACAAACTACAGTTGGACAATTCCAAGAAAACAAAGCTATCTGAATTCTTTGAGTTGTAATGAAACAATGACCTTTCACTTTGTTCAGCTGTATACAATAAAAAAGGCCAGAAATGCCATTTTTGTGGTTAAATTGCATTTCGAATGAAATGATGCACATTTAATACATTATGTTTGCTGTTTATTTGCTGTGTCTTATACAGAAAGAACAGAAATTCTCCCAAATAATGAGAATGCCACAGACAACAGCAAGGTTTTGTCACTTTTTATGTCAGTGAGCCTGAAGATTAATTCTACTGAATCAGTTGTCCACTTAAGCATTATCTTTGAAATCTGTCTTTAAGGCTTCACCATAATGCACTAACCACTGACTTTCTTTCTTCAGCTAAGAAAAATAGGATAAATAACAACACTTTGTTATGTTAAGGTTCCTACTAGAAACTACAAAAAGAGGGACAGGTCTCAAAAAAAAAAACATACAAAAAGGTCAAACAAGCCTTCTTTTTGGGTCAGAGTCTACTGAATTGACCTCACCCCAGGGCAGTCAACCCCAAAAAATGTCTCAAAAGGGGAGGTTTTAAGCCTTCCCAGGTCAGAAAATCAAGCAAAGGCTTTTAAATATCAAAATATCCAGAAAAGGAAGAAGATAAAACTTTTAAAACATCTGCTTCCAACATAAATAGACAATTAAAGAATTTGTTTAAGAAATTCAAAAGGAATACAAAAACGAGCAGTAAAAAGGGGAGGCAACAGTAAAAGGAGCAAAACTGGTGAACAAATTCAATAAAATCTAATCAAAAAATAGTACCTTTAAACAAGAGCAGGGGGTGAAAATCCAGAAAATCCCAATATCAAAAAGAATCAATAAAACACAGTAACAAGAAAACAAGAGAAATGCCAAAACTATAGTTACAACTTCCACTTCTACATTTAACACAAGTGGGACAATCTGCTAGCTGCATTGCCAGGTGGTCCCGCTGCTTGAAACTCTATCTTAAGGAGACAGGGCAGAAGACAAATAACACTAATGCATATACGCTTAGCAAGGTATAAAATGAAAAAATAATGAACAAAGAATGTTACATTAATAAAGCCATATTACATAAATGCAAAGACAAAACTAAACCAAAAAGAGAATTCATTATATAATATACAAAATTATTCAAAAACGCATACAAGGTGTAACATTCAGGCACATGTGAGGACTGTGCAGGCACTGTAGCCTTAAAGGGACTGAGTTCAGTATGTAGGTTCTAGAACCTTCTCAATCCACTTCAGTGTTGTAGGAGCCAAAGGCTATCCAATCACAATTGGGCAAAAGGGAAAACTAATAAAAAACGTTAATGACTAAGGTTCATAATAACACTGATATTTTTGGGATAGGATCCATTATCCACATTCTAAGGGAAGTATATTCAGGAAATGAATGAATGGTTAAACATTCAATGAGCACTTTGTCATCAAGTGCTTTGTACGTACAACAACAGAAAGCAGAACAGGATAAGGTATGTCACCACAGATATCGAACATCCACACATCCAGCCTCTATATAAAACAATGAAGTAAACATGTTAGGTGATGATAGTCCACACAACAAAATCATCATAATATAGTAGATGGAAAACAGTCAGTTTTCAAGGAATTACACACATAAAGCCTCACAAAAAGACCTAAGGGCAAAGTTCCAGAGAGCAGTAGCCATAGAACTTAATGAGAAGACTAATATCAGAAGGCCATGTTTGCTTAGGAGGTAATCAATGAACAGCACAATGCTGATGGGCTGGAATTCACAGCTCTGTAAAAATGTGGAAGAGCTGCTCAGGTCATTTACTGCTGGACAGACAGTCAGTGCGGTCATGCCAGCTAAGGCATGATGTGGTTGTGCAATGTAGCTCATGCTCGTGAATGTATATTTTAATCAGTTATTGAGTGTACCACATAAAGAAAGGAATATAAATTGTCACATGGAACAGGACATGAAAGAATAAAAACCAATAAGTAATTTGTAGTTGAAGGTACCAGCCCAGGTAAAACATTTAACACTACAAAGGATTTCAAAGGTCTACTATTTTAAAGTACAAGTTGACACAAAGCAGGTTACGGCTCTGTTGTGAGTGCTATTGTAAAAGCAGCTTTAAGGTGGAGGCCTGAACAATGACAAGCTTACAGGTATAAAGTTAACCTTGCTATGGCTAACTTATTATTTGTGCTGTATGGATAAATAAGAAATGCTAACCATAAATTAGAAACACAAAGAACTCAGTAAGGTGGGGACACATACAGTATGGTGCATATGCACATTCCACTCCAGAGTTTAGTTTTTAAAATGTAATTACACTTTCTTTCATTGTTCTATTTTTCTTTATTTGCACATGCAGGCATGGTTCCAGAGTCTAGGGTTCAAATGTGGTGTCCAGTGGCTGACTGGGTGGAGTTTCCATACCCACTGCATATTTGAATGTGTTTTTTTGATGGTACTCCACTTTTACTCCCACATCCCAAAAGACATGCGAGTTAAGTTAGTTGGTGAATCTAAATTGGCATAATTTGATTGAAGATGTGTCCGTGAATGATTTCTGCTTTGAGACCTGTGCTGCCATGATAGGGATAGGCCCCTCCTAACCTTGAATTGGATTAAGTGTGTGTTAGAATCCTCATCCTGCTAGAACTGTATTCTGCTGCAACACGGTCAACTATCAGATCCACCTTGCCACCCTCTCTGACCTTGGCATTACTGGAACTGCTCTCAGGCGGTTCAAGTCCTAACATTGGGCAGAGAGATGTCAAGGGTGCACCAGGCAAGCACCAGGGTGCCCCAAGGATCAGTGCTGGGTCCTCCATTTTGTTTTCTCCATTTTGTTTTCTTATCAGTATTTTGCTGATGATAGTCAGTTGTACCTGTTGTTTCCTACTGAGAACAACATGTTTTCAGCTAGAATCTTTGCATGTCTTACTGTTTCTGCAACTTGGATGAAGGAGTACCATCTCTAGCTCTGCCTGTCTAATATGGAACTTCTTGTTATCCCAGCTCACCCGTCTATTCAGCACCCCATCTCTGTTCAGCTTGGCTCACTATTGCTAACTACCATCATGTGTCTGCGCAACTGTGAGTTGGTGATCAATGACCAGCTGTCCTTCCCTGACTATATTTCAGTGGTCTCTCAGTCTTGCAAATTCACTGTATACAACATCTGCAAAATCAGGTCATATATAACAGAGTAGGCAGCACATCTCCTGGTTCAGGCTTTGGTATTGTCACATCTGGAATACTGCAATTCTCTTCTGGCTTAAACAAGATCATGTTTCACCAAGCCACTACAGATGATTCAAAATTTAGCAGCACGTCTGGTCTTCAACTATCCAAGAGAGACTTAAGATTATTATATAAGTACAACATGTAATGAAATGTGCCCTGAATAGGCCATGAGACTGTGCAATAAAGTTAACAAGTAGATAAATTAAATTTAAAAATACATTTAAATTAAAAGGAAATTTAAAAGGGTAGAACTAAGGTACAGTACAGTGTATAGTACAGTGGATCGAGACTTGTATTTTAAAATGAGTTCATCAAGAACACAGGGACACAGTTGGAAACTTGTTAAGGGTAAATTTCGCACAAAAATTAGGAAGTTTTTCTTTACACAAAGAACGATAGACACTTGGAATAAGCTACCAAGTAGTGTGGTAGACAGTAAGACGTTAGGGACTTTCAAAACTCGACTTGATGTTTTCTTGGAGGAAACAAGTGGATAGGACTGGCGAGCTTTGTTGGGCTGAATTGCCTGTTCTCGTCTAGAATGTTCTAATGTTCTAAGGTGATACAAAATATAGAAAAATGTATATATCCAATAAGCATTACAATTTTAAACAAGATCTGAACTGTGTGCATATGTAATAGAATAGAATATCTATGAACTGTAAGTGCAGTGTTCTAGTTTTCTGCTTAATGTAAAAGACCAAAATAATGTGGTGTTAGCTAAGAGACAGTGGGGTAAGAAATTCAGTTTGTGTTATGATGAACTGCTGAAAAAAAGTGTGATGGCATGTCCAAGTTAAGGAATCTTATAGCCTGTAGATAGGAGCTCCTCCTGATCCTCTCTGTTCTGGCCATAATACTACTAAAGCATTTGCCTGATTTCAGCAGGTCAAACAAATATTTGCTGGAATAAAATGAGTCTCTGATGATCCTAAGTTGCTCTGGTTTTGCATCTCCTAGTATAAATATCCTGCAGAGACTGTAGTTCAGATCTGGTGCAGCGATCCGATGCCTGGGTCACTCTCTGTAGTTCCTTACATATCTGTTCCCAAGCCAGAAGGTGATGTTTTGAGTCAAGACAATTTCTACAGCAACCGGAGTATGTAGTCCTTTGGACCACTGGGAAGACCCGAAACTTCCTCAGCTGTCTCAGATGGTAAAGACACTGCTTTGCCCTTTTGGACTGGTTTGAATATGTTCAGTCCATATCAAATCCTAAGTGATGTGAGTGCCCAGATAATGGGGATAATGTCATTTTCAAGCATGCTAACAAAGCTAACAACTTTTTCTGCAAACACATTGATTGTTGTCATCTGCACATGACCAGAACATGTCCCAGTCTACGCCATTTAGCACAGCCTGTAGCATGGCTTCTGATTGGGCAGACCAGTGCTTTACGTCCCTTGTGACCAGAACTTCCAGATGAAACTTTTGTTTATATTCTAGCTTTGTATCTGTGCTTGTACAGCATGAAACAGTGATCCAGCGTGTTAGCTCCTCTGGTTGTACACGTAACATGTTGACAAAGATTCAGCCTAACTTGTCTGAGGTTCGCTTTATTAAAGTCCTCTATCACAATGATCACTGCATCTGGGTGATTTTTTTTGTGTCACACTAAGCACATTGTGTAGTTCAGACAAAGCCCTACCTATGTCCGCATGAGGTTGTATGTAAAATGCAGTGGTGATAACCAAACTGAACTCACTAAGCAGGTAAAATGGATGGCACTTGATGGTTAGATATTGCAGATGATGTGAGCAGGAGTGACAGATGCCGTTCACCATGAAACAGACTCTCCGACCTTTAGATCTGTTATCCTTGGACGTTTTTGCGACTTATCATTTTCTATAGGTCCATTACTGAAAGAGTTTGGTTCTTCTTTGTCACAGATTGGCATTGGTTTCTCTGTTGAGGAAATTAAGAAGTTATAGTTGTGTACAATTTTCTAGCTCACTGCACTCCAACCACTCTTAGTGCAGTATCTTTACATTTTTTAAATGGCTATGGTGAAAAGGCCTTATCTGCCAGATAATACTTATCCACAAGTTGGAGCTCATCCAGAAGCACAAAGCATAGAATGTGGTCTCAAGGAAAGAATAAACTTGGATATTTTCAGCCGCTCAGCTATAAAAGAGCCTCATCTATCTGATACCTCATGTGTGTCATACAATTACCAGAGTAAAGGAGGAAAATAAAAGGGCTGCGATTGTGGTTGAAACAACCATACTTGGAAAGCCTTGGAACAGGCATCGTCATTGTCAGTGAATCACATTATTGGTGTTTCTGCATGCTTCAAGCTTACAATATTTTGTAAAGTTTAAAGTTTATCATCTAGTTATGTAACGCTAGAGTCACTGAAGCATTTCGCAAAAGGTACAAATATAACAAAACAAACGTGCTTTTATTCAAGAATATAACTGTAGAAAAAGAAATCAGATTAGCGTACAACACTGAAATGACAGCTTTGGTGGTGCAGCGATAAGAACTGTTGACTCATAATTAAGAGGTCGCTGGCTCGATTCTAAGCGTGACTGTTTTGAGTAGTGAGCTGCTCTTATTGTTACTATTATAGAATAAAAACATACATTTGATTTCAGTCTATAACAGCTGGTGTAAATGTATGGTACCCTTTTTTTTATTCAGTTTTATTCTCTCCATCATGTTCACACTCCCCCAGATCTGACACTGCTGTTTTCACATTAAGATGTGCTATAACAGTGGTGAACTCAGATGAGAATGAGGGTTCTACATCAGAGACAGAAACGTCCACTCATATATAAGAAAAATGTAGCTGCACCAGGCATAAAGGCAAAATATGGCACTGTTTAGATGCAGCAACAGGTCAGGTGTTAGTCATTGTGCCACACGTGTGTCCTTCAAAGAAAAACCAGGGCTTACAGGGGTTATATTCTTGAATAAAAGCACACTTGTTTTGTTATATTTGTACCTTTTGCAAAAGTGTTTATTTGATATTTGGACTTCAGTCTTCACACATCATACAATTCATGTCTATATTTTGTCAATTATTACTAAAATATGGAAAAATTTCTTTTTTAGTTATGTGTCCAAGAATTCTTGCCTCACATTTCATCCTACATTTACACAGATTGTTGTAGACACAGAACACACATTAAATGAATGTATTCCAAATAATGATATACTGTATTATTTACCCAATACAACTCCAGGAACCTCACATGCAGATTAGGAGCCTTGGCTTGAGCTGGGATAACTTTTTGCCTGAGTTGAGCTCCGTCGAGGGGAGGGGATGGGATAGCAGGTTTCTTGCTGCTTGTGCCGATCAACACATTTACAAAACAAAAAACGCTGATGGAGAGGTGCGAAGGAATTTAAGGTGGGCTGGGAGTCCAAGTTTTTTCATAGGCTTCAGGGATTCTAGTGGTAATTTTGTCATCCTCTGCTATTTTCAGTTGTCTAGTCTGACACCCTCAAGGCAATGAGATCCAGTCAGTGGAACTGCTTCCTTAGACCCCCTGAAGACTGGATTCAATCCTAGCTGGGTCACTTTATGTGGATTTTTTTTCTGGGTACTCATGGTTTACTCCTTCAACCCAAAGATGTGCAGGTTAAATGAATTGGTGACTCTAAACTTAAGAGTCCCCTTAACTTGAGTTTGTTCCTACCTTGTTTCCAGTGCTACAAGGATAGGTTTCAGGCATAGTTCAATTATCAAAATTAAAAGGATAAGGATACCACCTAAATTCTTCTCACAATTCCACAACCATCACCATTACACCAAGCCCGATCATTCAAAATGTTGTTAACACTTTAGTTTAGGTACTGCAAAAAGGCAACTATTCTTCTTTTACTCTTATCTATCAAGACCTTAACAAAGGCTGTTTTGGTCTTCTTTACTCTTATTAAACATCAGTGGATTGGTTATTCATCGCTGTGTAGTGGGTCACATATCAGAGTTTAATTCCTGGCACAGCCATTGTTTATGTGAAGGTTGTATGCTCTCCAAGTGTCTGTATGGTTGGATTTTTTTCCAGGTTCTATAGTTTCACCCTAAATGCATGCGTGTTCCATTGATCAGCATCTCTAAAACTGATTCAGCATTGCTGAGTGTTGACGTGTGCAATTGCTGGTGTATGCCATCCTGTGCGTAGAACAGCTCAGAATTGGTGGCAAAATACCCACAATTCGCAGCGGAGAAGTAGTGTGTTAAAGAAGTTAAAGAAAAATAACATAACCTGATTGTCAAGTAAATTGTTTTGTGACTGTTATGAGTGTTGCTGTCATCAAGGATTTGATTATCATTATTTCTTTCAATCAGGTTCGTATTTGGAGGACATGTTGTGTTCAAGTTACATTCTGTGTTTGTCAACCATTGTAAAGATAACAGGTTTCATTCATCGAAGTGTTCACTACCCAAATCGCTAAAGGCAAGGAGGTGCGTATTTGGAACGAAAAGGAAGAAGACAGCGAAGGAGCAGAAAAGTGAGAAGAAAAACTGTTTAAATAAAGAGCTGGGAAGGTGAATAGAAAGAAGCAGCCAGCGGTAAAGCAAGGAAGACTCCGTAATAAGGATGCTTGGGTGCATGTAGAAGGTGTAACAATAGGATTGTTAAGCCTTATGGTAATGTTTCCGAACGGAGGAATGTGCGTCTCTAAACCCTCCGTGCTGGAACATTATCATAAGGCTTAACAATCCTATTGTTACAGAAGGGGTGCCTGCTAATCTAAAAGGGATATTCAGACCTCATGGCTTTAGTTGTCTGTTGTGAAGCAGGTGTTTGATTTATAATATATAGCAAAATACCCGCGCTTTGCAGCGGAGAAGTAGTGTGTTAAAGAATTTATGAAAAAGAAAAGGAAACATTTTAAAAATAACATAACCTGATTGTCAATGTAATTGTTTTGTGACTGTTATGAGTGCTGCTCTCATCAAGGATTTGATTATCATTATTTCTTTCAATCAGGTTCGTATTTGGAGGACGTGTTGTTATGAAGTTACATTCCGTGTTTGTCAACCGTTGTAAAGATAACAGGTTTCATTCATCGAAGTGTTCACCACACAATTGCTACTCGTAAATGTAAGATGTTTAACAGGCATTCCCTGTATTAACTTGTGCTAAACGTACCATGGTGTGACGTAAGGGAAGCTGACTGAAAAAAGGCAAGGAGGCGCGTATTTTGAACAAAAAAGGGAAAAGACATCGAAGGAGCTGAAAAGTGAGAAGGAAAAGTGTTTAAATAAAGAGCTAGGAAGGTGAATGGAAAGAAGCAGCCAGCGGGAAAGCAAGGAAGACTTTGTAATAAGGACAGTTCGGTGCACGTAGAAGGTGTAACAATAAGATTGTTAAGCCTTATGATAATGTTTCTCGCACGGAGGATTTAGAGAGATGCACTGGGAGAAGTATAATGTGAAACTCTCTACAGTTTTGTTTATTTTCTTGTTGTAATGTTCATCAAATTTACGTGTCATCTGGTCCATTGGCGGACCGTGCATCTCACACCTAGGCCTTTAGTAGTGCTCTGTCTGAATCAACCTGCCCCTCAAAAACTAATTTATCTTAATATGCAGAAATACAGTATAAAGAGCCACTGCGTCGCAGATAGATAACTCCTGTAGCCACAATAAATGCCTTTATTGAATAGACAAACCAGGGGTGAACAAGTTCCTTTCTACTGCAGTCAGAGCCGCGACACACATAAAAAACATCGATAATAACTCATAAACTTGCAATATTATTTAAGAAAATCGCAACATTTTACTCACCAAAAATTCCGATTATTTGTAAACAAAATCCATCCTCCTCTCTTTCCTCAAAAACAGTTCAATTACTCTGTCGTACGGATTATCCGTGCACTTCAGTTCCATCAAAAAGTCCCTTTCTAGTCGAACCTGCCCTGTCGTATTTCTGGCATAAGTTTTAATTCGCTTTAGGGCTGAAAATGTCCGCTTGACAGAAGCAGTGTACACGGGAATGGTCACCGCCAAATATACCAATGTGAACAGCTGCCCCATACTCTCATTCAGATTTTTCTGATGAAGGAAGTCAAGGAGATCAGTGGGAGATTTTCCTGCAAAATCATCCATGGCATACATTACAGTCAGTTCTGTTTTCAGCCGAGACAGATCAAAAAGCGCTCCGTGGCTCTTGTGTTAAACTGGAGAAGGCTGCATGCGGGAAATTTTTCTTGTATTCCTGAAACTTCTGGGGCTTGAGGAGCGTGACAAACATCAGGTTTTTGTGGTCTTGAAATGTAGTCTGTGTCTGGCAAATAATATTGTCCAGAATCCTGCCATGGAGTTGGCCGTAGTGCGCACGAGGATCTTGCGCTTGGAGCGCTTGCAGTGCGTTCAGTGGCCTCGTAGAGTTCCTCATATCGGCTTCTATCCAATCAATGGGTCTGAATACGGTGACGTCGCCATACGCCTGCTAGAGGGCCCTACTGACACCAGCTCAAAATCTGATTGGTTGAAGCAACAGGTTAATCGACATTATTCTGTGTTAGAGTGCCTGCACAATGGATTGTTAAGGCCTCTCTGCCTGGCAACAAATGATGGCTGAAATGTGATTGGTTAAATGCTTTAATACAAAAATACATGCCTGGAGGCAGCACAACCATCGGAAAAGCTATGAAAGGAAGAGGACAGACTATTTGGAATTATTTAATAAGTATTCATGGACAAAATATAATTAACATCAGTTTGTGATTCAGATATTTTTACTTATGAATATGCTAAGCACAGTCCTTCACACGCGAATATTTACTTTATATGAGCAGGCACTCAATTACGTGGGAGGCGTGATGATGCGAGACGCAACTCCACCTCCCACAGCCTTCGAGCTGCAGTCTATTACAGTATATGGACGAAAATAGGTTCCAGTTTATGACCATTACGCATAGAATTTCGAAATGAAACCTGCCAAACTTTTGTAAGTAAGCTGTAAGGAATGAGCCTGCCAAATTTCAGCCTTCTACTTACACGGGAAGTTGGAGAATTAGTGATGAGTGAGTCAATCAGTGAGAGAGTGAGTCAGTCAGTCAGTCAGTGAGGGCTTTGCCTTTTATTAGTATAGATTTCAAAAACTACATCACTTTTCTACATAGTCACCTTCATTTGCGATGCAATTTTCCCAGTGTCGTGACAACTTTTTAATGCCCAATTACTACTCCTCCCGCGTTCAAAGTTTCAAATGAAAATATAAAAGTGTGGAAATTTTTTGAATGTCCCTCGTATGTAGTACACAGTTTTTAAAACTCACTTTTAACAGCATTTTATAATAATTTGTAGTTAAAGACTGAGACCATATCTGTTATAATGAGATGTCTTGTTTTATTTTCCCTGCCATCTTTATGGTTTTTGGCAACATATGTTGCCAGGAGGTTTGGAGGTTTGAACTACGAGGAATATGAATTTTAACGATTTGTAACGGTTAAAAAGTTTAGGTTTTGCAGCATTTTATCTCAGTGTAATTTTGTTGTTTTATTTTGCATTACTTTTTGTTGAGTTAGTATCATTCATTGCCACAGCGATCCTTTCCAACAACCCCTAAGCCTGTGTGACACATGGCATCTTTCAGAGTGTCGACATAAAGGTCTGCTCAAAGGTTTCCTGAGCATCTCATATTAAGATTCTCTTTTTGGATTTCATGTAGACATTTTGACTTACTGGTTTATTAAACTAAATGCTTTTTCTGGTTTTTGTCTTTAATTTTTGAGTTAGTGTTCTGATTTTTGATGACTGGTCAGCTGTCTTTTTGGTATTGATCTATGCCTGTCTTTGACCACATCTTTTCTCCTGATCCCATTCTTAAATTTTCCCTTTCTCACTTTGAGTTAGTACAAAATTAGCTTGTGGTGGCTGAATTTGGTTTCATGGACACCAAATTGATGCTTTCTTGGTAGTTAATGGTTTTGGAGAGTTTGCGGATTCTGACAAAATGCTAATCACTGATCTCACAGCAAGTGAACTCTGCTAGCATTTCAGTACCTTGTATTGGGTTTAACATTGCAATTAACAGTGGCTATTAGCAGGGATGGCACTACACTGGCTCTGTGTGCCCAAGTGAGTGACCCAGCCTATGGTTTTATTTTATTTATTTAAGACAAGGGCACAGAGAATTTAGACAGCTGAAATAATCTGAAAGAGTAAATTATCCTGTAACTGAGGTTATACAGAACATTTCTCTATTTTAAGATGGACAATTCTAAGAACTCTTCAATAGTAACGGAAGCTTTTGAAATTACATTTACATTCACTCATTCAGCTGATGCTTTCTTCCAAAGTGACTTATAAAAGAGGTCAACATATTCTAGCAAATAACACTCAGTGGGACTTTTCTGAAAACAAGTGTTACTGGATAAGGTTACAAAATCGATCACCACAAGTGAAGAGCTCCAAATCAAAGACAGGAACATTTGAGTAGTTACTCTTTTCTTAGCTACAAGGAAGCCCTTATTATCAATTAGACAGATATTAACTGCAGAAGAGAGTCTTCAAACTCTTCTTAAACAGAGTGTGGGAGTCAGCAGTTTAGATGAAGGTGAGCATCTTGTTTTAGAGACCAAGTGGTACACATTAAAAGAGTCTGGATTGTGATTTAGTGCCACGCTGAGGTGGTTTCACCAAAAACCATTCATTAGCTGACCTGAGATTAGTAGCCGAGAAGGAGCATAGGACCTAATGAGTGCCTCCATATACATAGGTGCTGATTTATTGACTACACTGTAGGCAAGCATCAAGGGTTTGAATGTAGAGGGAGGACACACTCTTGCATCATTGAACATTCCTTTTTTTTTTTTAGGGTTTTGTTATATTCAGCATTCATTTTTGTGCTACTTCTTTTCATGTTAAAAATAATTTAGAATTTTTTTTTGTGTTTACGTCTTTTCCTGATACCATGTTTGTTTATGAGCACTGCCATCCATTGCCGTAGAGTTGCTTGGGTTAACAACTGGAAGTGTATGGCATTCAATGTCATTCCAGCAACAAGACAAAGATTGGTGTCATGCAATTCCTAAACATCCAGGATTATGGGTAATTTAAAACTAATCTCTGCGTGTGTTTTTCGTGTCATAAGCTTCACTTGTTCAAGAGAATTGCTATGCAATTCTAACTATGAGTTTTGGCTTCACTTTTGGGCTTTGATCAAAGATAGAATGGATACTTATTTTTTTTCAATTAGGCATTGACTTCAGAAAATTTGGTTAAAATTATGATGTACTGCTGTGCTTTGATCATCTGGTGTGGCTTGGCAGCACATGCAGATACTCATGCTAGTAAGAAGCTGTAGAAATGTGTACATTGTGCTGTAATCAAAATATTGCAACAAACATTTAATCAGTTTAATGGGGGCCAAATTATATCAAACAGACAGAAACTAATAAACAGAAGTGATGCTGAAAAGTCTTTTTGAATTTTATGCAAACACACTAAAAAATTACTGGAACAAAAAAAAAAATTTGAATGCCAGTGCTGAAGTTGTAGGAATATATAAAGGTTTGTTTAAAACTTTGTCTATAATGGACCTTGGGATAGTGTTGCATCATGGGTAATAATATAATAATAATAAATTGTTACATTTATACAGTGCTTTTCTCACTACTCAAAGCACTTTACATAGTGAGTGGGGAGCCATTTCATCCACCACTAATGTGTAGCGTCCACCTAGATAATCCAATGGCAGACTTATTGGCACCAGTATGCCCACCACTCATTAGATGTTAGGTGGTGAAGAGGTGCGATAGGGAGGCAGTTAGAGACAGGGGATGATTAGGGGTCCAGAATGACTAGGCTGAGGTGGGCAGTTTAGCTTGGACATTGGAATATTCAAGTCATGGTGTGCAGGTGGGTACAACATTGGCTCAACAACAACAACATTTATTTATGAAGCAAATTTTCATACAAATGATGTAGCTCAAAGTGCTTTACAGGATGAAGAAAGAGGAAAAAGACAAGATTTAAAAATAAAATTAGGCAATACTAATTAACATAGAATAAGAGTGTGATGGCCAGGGAAGACAGAAAAATAAAAAAAAACTCCAGACGGCTGGAGAAAAAAACAAAATCTGCTGGGGTCCCAGGCCATGAGACCACCCAGCCCCCTCTAGGCATTCTACTTAACATAAATTATCTCAATCAGTCCTCATGGTTTTCAGGCTTCGCATGGAAGAACTTGATGATGACGGTCATGTGGATCTCTGGCCTTCAATCCATCAATGCAGAGACAACACGGTGCTTTGATCAGGTGGTGGTGGCACAGATCACGACCACAGAAAACCAGAAAAAGAACAGCAGAGAAAGTAGGGATTAGTATGGATTTCGGAGCCACCAGGAATGATATTGATAATTAAATGCATATACAGAGTATCAGGATTAAACTAAAATGAAGTTATGAGAAAGCCATGTTAAAATAATGTGTTTTTAGCAGTTTTTTTTAAAGTGTTCCACTGTATTATCCTGGTGAATTTCTATTAGTAAGCTATTCCAGATTTTAGGTGCATAACAGCAGAAGGCCGCCTCACCACTTATTTTAAGTTTAGCTCTTGGAATTATAAGTAGAAACTCATTTGAAGATCTAAGGTTACGATTTGGAGTGTAAGGTGAAAGGCATTCTGAAATTTAGGATGGAGAAAGATTATTTAAGGCTTTGTAAACCATAAGCATTATTTTAAAGTCAATTATAAATGACACAGGTAACCAATGGTGTGACATCATTGGTTACCTGTGCATTTAGATTTGCTCAAATACAAGAAAGCAGAGGGTTATGGTGTGAAGTACCTTATAAGAATTGGGTGATGTTAAAAGTGGCGTACAGGGGTCACTGCTGGGGGTGGATAGGAATATAAATAACAAGCTGATTAAGTTTGCAGATGATACCAAGACAGGAGGTTTGGAAGATAATCTGGAATCATTACAGAATCAGAATCAGAATTCACTTTATTGGCCAGGTACACTAACTTGTACTAGGGATTTGTCTTGATAGTATTGGTACAACATACAATGGCAAAACAGAATACAAAAGATAAATATAAAGAGTGAAAATCTAAAATGATAAAATATGATGCAGCATATGGGGGACTTAAACAGCATACAGGCTTGGGAAGACTTGTAGCAGATGAAATTTAATGGAAGTAAATGTAAAGTATTACATGTAGGAAGTAAATATGTTAGGTTTGAATAGACAATGGGAGGTCTGAAACTTCAAAGTACTCCTTATGAGAAGGACCTGAGAGTCATAAAGAACTTGTCACTAGCTACATCATGACAGAAGCCATTAAGATGGCTAACATAATTGTAGGTGATGCAGCATGATGTGTCAAGTACAAGTCCAAGGAGGTTATGATTAAGCTTCATATCACAATTGTGAGTCCTGACCTGGAATGCTGTGTTCAGTTGTGTTCTAAAGATTACAAAAAATATACAGAAGCACTAGAGATAAAACCCAGAGAAGAGAAGCTTGGCTGATTCTGGATTCCAGAGAGGAATGGACAATGAGGAAAGATTGAAGGAGTACCTCCTCAGTTTAAGCAAATGGAGAATAGGAGGGGACATGACAGAAGATTATTTTAATTATGAGAAGAAACCAGTACCTCTTATTTTACTTTTCACCAGATAATAAAGGTAACTCAGGTTGATCTCCCAGATTACACAGTTTTTGTATCCACTAATTGAAAGTTTACACAAGGAGATGAAACACCTTCCTCTGTCATATTGGGCAGTATGTGGGTATATTCAGCTTTCCACAATTCCCACATTAACTATGGGAATATATGCTACCCTGTGAATTACTTTGACCATAACGAGAAAATCAAGCAGACCAACAGGTAGAGCTGCACCAATTCCTTGAGGTTCAAACAACACAGAATATGGGGATTTAAAATAATTCTGGGTACATTTTACTGGCAAAAATCTCAATGTACCTGCAGTTATATAAAAAAAAAACTCTCTCCCACAAGTCTTAACACCTTTAGTTGTATTAACAGGAAGCTCTGGCCATACTAAAAACCTTTATGTCAAACTTTAGGAACTTTCCTCAATACAGTCAAATTAAATAATGCAGTACCATGTTGAACAAATAATTTTTGGTAACACTCCCCAATAACATTCATTCCCAATAATCCTGGTATTTTGTTGGATACAAAAGAATCTTTACCAACCAGAATCCCTCTCTGCCTAATCAATTTACCTAGAACTGTCACATCTATCCCCAAATTGCCAATATACGGGATCTGCAACCCATTTACAGCATGAAGCCGCAATCACCCGTAATTATGCAACCTACCCCAAGGCTTAACATGTTGCAGAAAAAAAGCTTCAGTTATTGTTGTCACCATAAAACCTGCATCTAGCAAACAGAGAACAGCCACACATATAGAAACTGTAACAGTTGGGCATTGACCCACTAGCTTTAGGACAGTATCAGAATTTATCTACATTTTATTTGAACCAGAACCAGCCAACTTCCCAACCTGTTCTGGGCACTTAGAACCAGTTTGCTGAAATGGTGTCTGGTCATTGTTACAAAATTTAGCCTTATGACCTTTTTGCTTACATATTCTACAAACAATTAATCCCTTCTGGCTATACTGGTACCTGTAATTTCTTTTTGTAAACATACCATATTAAGGGAAATTTGATTAAGCTGAGTTTGCAGCTTAAATAGCATTTCTCTTATCTCATTCAATTCCTATTTTTCTCTCTTTGCAGACACAGCCTTAGAAGTGCCAAGCATTTCAAAACACTCACTCCCATAAGAAAGATGTGCATTTGTTCCCTTTTTCCTTTTTTCCTCCCATTTAATGGCTTCTTTTCTAATATCTAATATGGGGCTTTGAGGGTTACTACAAACTCTTTAGCTCTCAGTGTAGAGAATTATTATACACGTATTTGACAAAGTAATCTCTTAGTAATAGAGCAGAATAAGGAATATGAACTATATTTAACTGTCTTATCCATAAGAATAAATAGCACATGACAGAACTTCGCCTGTTTTCTTGAATAAAAAGACCTACATTTAATTTCAGTATTATCAGCCACCTGTCCCTCCAAATGAACAGTGCCTGCACCTTATTAGTCATACATCTTAAACAAATGTTAGCATGAACCTTTTCTGTCCAGTCTACAATAATAATGCCATTAGTACCACAAAATATGGAACATTTTCTCACTTTAGGCGGTACAAAAACCTTTCCACAATAGATCAAGTGGAGTATTTGAGGCAGCTGAAAGCACAACTATACGTTCTTGCCTTAACCGGACAATTTCCGCTTTTAATTGCTGCAATTGTTCCTGCAATGCCATAATGTCAGCTTCCATTTCTGCAATCAGAATTATACAGGCAACATTAAACCAGCTTACCGTCTATACACAATTCAGATATTCTCAAAATTACAAAATATCTTGACAATCTGCAATTTCAAATTCTTCCTCCGCTACCATAACAAAGTTGGCACCCTTGTTGCCCTCTTGATTTAAACCAAAAACCCGACTATGCCATCTGTGTATTCACACACCCCCATGTGTGTGTGTGTTCACGCTGACATCCTGTTCAGGTGCAGCACCCAGTGCTTACTGGGATAGTCTCCAGGGGCCTCATGTAGACTATAAACGGTGTGTACGCACAGAAATGTTGTGTAAGAACGTTTCCACGTTCAAATTGCGATGTATAAAACCTAAACTTGGCGTAAAGCCACGCACATTTCCACGGTACCTCACACCCTGTCGGTATGCAAGTTCTCTGCTCGGTTTTGCAGACTGGCGGCACCCAGCGTCAAAGCAGTGCTACTGTTCCTGTGTGGTTATCCTTTCTTTTCCTGATGCGGCTTTATAAATACACTGAAATGAACCGCATATTGTTTATTAGTTTAATGCATCTGATTGTAATTAACCAGTAACAATATAATGGTCCACAGAATGGTCAAACTATTCTAAATACCATAGCTGCTTTAACGTTGTTACTCTCACTGCACTTTCTTTTTCTTCTTTCAGCTGCTCCCATTAGGGGCTGCCACAGCGGATCATCTTTTTCCATATTACTCTCACTGCACCACTCAGAGCAGCTGATCGGAAAGAGAATTATCGGTATACAGCATCAAGCACACACTGCCTCAGCCATGCTTCATATTTGAACTGCTTCTCATATTCTAACCGTTATCAATAGTTCATTACTGCATGGCACAGTACCTGATGCACTAAAAGTGTCAGTCATTAAACCTTTACTTAAAAAGTCAGACCTAGACCCACACATACTAAATAATTATAGGCCTATTTCAAATTTACCATTTCTCTCTAAAATACTAGAAAAAGTAGTCGCCAGTCAGCTTCAGTCACACCTTATGCATTACAATTTATTTGAGAAATTCCAGTCTGGTTTTCGCACTGGTCATAGTACAGAAACTGCATTAACACGGGTTGTAAATGACATTCTGATATCCTCTGATGAAGGAAACTCCACTGTAATTATGTTGTTAGACTTAAGTGGAACATTTGACACCATTGACCATTCTATTTTACTGCACAGGCTAGAAAATGATGTTGGTCTTACAGGCCACGTGCTCGCTTGGTTCAGTTCTTATTTATCAAATCGATTCCAATATGTACAGAAATGTGCTAACAGTACTCCATCATTATACACAGAAGTTCAATATGGTGTCCCACAGGGCTCAGTACTGGGACCTTTACTGTTTTCACTTTACATGCTTCCACTGGGATCTCTCATTAGGAAACATAATGTTAATTTTCACTCGTATGCAGATGACACCCAGTTATACCTTTCATTTAAATCAAATGAAGTTTCTCCGATGTTGTCTTTAATTAGTTGTGTTAGTGAATTAAAGGAATGGATGAATGAGAACTACTTGTCTTTAAATACAGATAAAACAGAGATGTTAATTGTTGGAGGGAATGACGCTGATCACAGCAATATTTTGTCGACATTTAACTCAGTTGGAATCCCAATTAATTTTACTGAATCAGCCCGCAATCTAGGAGTTATCTTTGATTCTAGCATGTCATTTAAAGCACATATTACAAAGTTGTCCAAAACATGTTTCTTCCATCTTAAAAATGTTAGGAAATTAAGGCGCTTTCTAAATAAACAGGATTGTGAGAAATTAATTCATGCATTTATCTCTAGTAGGATTGACTACTGTAATGCGGTGTTCACTGGCTGTTCAAACTGTTCTTTATACAGCCTCCAGTTAATCCAAAATGCGGCTGCAAGAATTATTACAAGAACAAGAAAATATGAACACATAACTCCAGTTCTTAAATCCTTACGCTGGCTCCCAGTTAAGTTTAGGGCAGATTTCAAAATCCTCCTATTAACATATAAAGCATTAAATGGCCAAAGTCCGGCTTACTTGTCTGAACTTATCATGACTTACAAACCTGAGCGCACATTAAGATCTCAAGATGCCGGTCTGCTTATGATTCGAAGGATTAATAAAATAACAGTGGGAGGTCGAGCTTTTAGTTACAGGGCCCCTAAACTGTGGAATGGTCTTCCTGCTTCTATAAGTGATGCCCCTTCGGTCCCAGCCTTTAAATCCCGGCTGAAGACTTACTACTTCAGTTTAGCATATCCTGACTAGAGCTGCTGATTAACTGTACATACTGCATCTCTGTTGTTAGTCATTAGCACTAAAACATAAGTAACATGATAAGTATAATTGAATACTAACCCTCACCTATTCTGTTTCTGTTCTCGGTACTCAAATGTGGCAATTGGTGCCACGGCCCACCTGCCAAGTTGTTTGCCTGCCTATGGTAAACTCATCCCTGGTGGAGGATCACAGGAATCATGGGAAAGAGGGGCCCTTTCATCGGATTGGCTGGCCGAGCAACGTTTCAGCCGTGGAATGGCCAAATGGGGAGGCAGCTTGACGGATGAGGTCTCCAACACTCTAAAAATATCAAAATCTTATTATGTGATATCATCTACTGTTAAATTCTGCTCTGTACTTCTAAAATTTTTATTATTATGCTGTATTAAGGATTTGTTCTGTTCTGTGTATTGTATTGTATTGTATTGAACCCCTTCTTTTGACACCCACTGCACGCCCAACCTACCTGGAAAGGGGTCTCTCTTTGAACTGCCTTTCCCGAGGTTTCTTCCATTTTTCCCTACAAGGTTTTTTTGGGAGTTTTTCCTTGTCTTCTTACAGAGTCAAGGCTGGGGGGCTGTCAAGAGGCAGGGCCTGTTAAAGCCCATTGTGGCACTTCCTGTGTGATTTTGGGCTATACAAAAATAAACTGTATTGTATAAACTGTATTGTATATGACAAACGCTTCAAACCTTTCCTGTACGAACCACACGGTTCAGAAAGAGTTTCATCCCAAGAACTCTAAACGCACTCAATGAGTCCATCAACTGCTCCTTGTAGAACTGTTAGTACTTATTAGTACAGTTACCTCACTGTAAACTTGCATTAGAGTTATAATATTGCACAACCTGAGCCACTTTATAAAGAGTGTATTTACATATGATGACGATATCATTTTTAAGATGAAATGCAGCAAACTGTTTATTATATTATACAGATTAAACTTTAACTTCATTGAAATAATCTATATTATTAATAATTAAAGGACACGGTGTTGCTTTGCTAGCAAGGATCTGGCGCACCGCTCCGCTCGCACTGTATGCTTCACTGTAACTGCCGTGAAGGATAGAATAATTAAACATGTACTACGAAGATATTTCAATGTTCCTTAAAGGTATTGAAGAATTGGCGTTATAAGCTTACAGATGGCTTAACGTCCATTACAGAGCTGATTGTGTGGTGATCGGTTACTTGGAAAAAGAAAATTAAGGACAGGAATTGGAGGTTAGTACGTTTGAAAGAGACAGTACTACAGGGGCGGCCTTGGGCATGTGCAAACTGTGCACTTGCACAGGGCCGCCAAATCTCGGGGGCCGCCACACCAATATATATTGAATATAAAACAGAAAGAGAAAATAACGACACAGCTAAAAACGCAACGGCAAATTCCGGCAAAAGTTAAACGCTTGTGTCATGAGCACGAGGCGGCTATGCAATGTCCGCAATGGACGTGGCCATCCGTTGTGCATAAGATACCATATTGACATTGGAGGGCAAAGGAGCCACCGATTCTTCCTCTGACCAGGGCTGCCCCTGAGTACTGCTGCAATAAATTATTTCATCGAAGGTCGCGCACAATCACTGCGCCACCGTGTTCACATGTTTAATTACGTGTTTTAACTCCTATCATCATGAAAATGATATCACGTATACGTGTCAGTATTTTAGTTATTCAGAGAGCTATAATATCACGAATGTAATGGATTCTGTGTCCTGTCAGAGGAAGAGAGCCGGTTTTAGAAGCACGTAGTGATTCACACACAGAGCACATAGAAGAACACGTACAAAACAAAGCATTTAACGTGCTACTTTACTTACAATGTGATTTGAGAAACTGGTTAATTAAACGATTTTAAGATAAAGTTTATGATGTTCTACTTTAATGATAAAATAAACTACGTGATTAAAGTGGACATTTCGAGATTGAAGTTGACATTTCGTGCTTTTTCCCCACTGTGTGCCTTTTTTTTTCTCTGTGCCCTAATAAGCTTTCATATGACACTCAGATGGTGGGCTACGACTCGCATTTTCACGGCGACTTTGATATCTGACAACTTATTTTTTATTTAGGGCACTGTGCGACTTTGTGAACTTGAGCTTTCAAGTTTCTCCACTGTTTAAACCAACAAATAGTACGTTTTTCCTTGCCTCCACTTGGTATTCGCTGAAATTCTTCCATTTTTCCCTTTTGCTTTTGTCATTGTCTTTTCACAGAACGCTGAGCTTAAGGGCTATTTATATTGATTTGCATATTCAAAGAGGCATAATTCTGGGACGAGTTGCGGCGACACAGCACGCGCGTGCACGAGCGTTACTTTTCACACTGACCGGGATTTATGTAGCGGAAGAACGCGTAAGGGCCGATTTATACTTCACGCTCAGAATGCGTACGCGCCCGCATCATGGCTGCCACACGTTCCCAGCGTTCATTTCACGCGTCCTCTGAGCAGGTCCTCAGAAATTAACGCGACGCGTGCGCGAGTTGCAGTACCAGCAAAAAGTCGGGGGGCGCAGTGTGCTAAAAGTCGGAACGTGACGTCAGAGTCTCTGTTTACTATCTACATGTGACAGCAAGCCTCTATGGAGATCCTTCGGGGATCAATGTGCGCGCTTTGCTGTTTGATGAATGGTTCAAAGTGGTGAAGCAAAATGCCGACATACAGATGCATTCGTGGTGCTTTTATATTCAAGCGTCGCATATTCCCGGTCGTAATGACACAATACATTTTAAAAGTCTCACATACAATCTTTTGTGCCGTCTATTTTTTATTTTTTTACTTTACCTGGTGTCAGGTCCAAGAAGCTCGTAGCGATTAAAAACTGGGATGACATTTACGATGGTCTGCTTTAATAATAAAGTAAACTACGAGGTTAAAGTGGACATTTCGAGATTAAAGCCGAAATTTCCACTTTAATCACAAAATACACGTTTTCACCGTGTCTTTTATTTTTTTCTCAGTGGCTCAAATACAGCGCTATACATTATGTTGCCGATGTGAAGTTGCAAAAAAAAAAAAAAAAAAAATAGACGGTACAAAAGATGGTATGTGAGACTTTTAAAATGTATCGTGTCATTACGATCGGGAATATGCGACGCTTGAATATAAAAGCACCACGAATGCATCTGTATGTCGGCATTTTGTTTCACCACATTGAAGCATTAATCCCGTAGGATCTGCATAGAGGCTTTCTGTCACATGTAGATAGTTCCCGAACGTAATGACACGATGCATTTTAAAAGTCTCACATAACATGTTTTGTGTCATCTTTTTTATTTTTTTATTTTTGCAACTTAACAACAGCAACATAATGTATAGCGTTGTATTTGAGCCACTGAGAAAAAAATAAAGGACACGGTGAAAACGTGTATTTTGTGATTAAAGTGGAAATTTCGGCTTTAATCTCAAATTGCCCACTTTAACCTCGTAGTTTACTTTATCATTAAAGCAGACGGTTGTAAACGTCATCCCAGTTTTTAATTGCTGCGAGCTTCTTGGACCTGACAGCTGCGGCAAGCAGCAATATATCACTACACAGAAAAATTAAATGTATGATATTTCAACTCTCTGCACATTTAGAATCTTTAGATTTGTACTTGATATCACTTTCATGATTAAATGCACTAAAGTGTGTATGTTACATTTTACATATAATTCTGTTTAAATAATGAATACTGTTAATAATTACACACAAGGGGGGAATAATTACACACATGGGGGTGACACGGCGGCGGAGCGATAGCACTGCTGTCTCGCAGGGAGTTATGTTGCTGGTATATCCTGCTTGTATTCCACACTGTGCTCCGGTTTCCTTCCAAAGATATGCAGATTTGGGGATTTGGTGCCGCTAAAATGACGGTAGTGTATGTGTGTGCTTATATTCACCTTGCGATGAGCGGAGACCTTGTCCAGGGATTGTTTCTCAGTCGTGCCCAATGCTTGCTGGAATGGACACATCCCTGGATTTATGGATTTAATCAATAAACATCCTTTTCAGAGATATTGCGGTAAGATGTTATCGGAATTTAATAGGTGTTTTAGGCAATTCACAACACAGAGAAGCCGAACATGTTCTCACCGTGATAATATCTCGCACTGCCACCTGGTGGATTCCTCCAGATTTACGTAAAGTACGCGCGCAAGTATAAACACTACAACGCTTGCGTAGCAGGAGCGTCCTCTGCAGCATGCGTCGCGTGAAGTATAACTCCGGCCTAAGAAGGTCCAAACCGGTACTAGAAAGATGTACCTAATACATTTTATTTTTTTAAGGAGCTTCTGTAAAAAGCCCAATTTCCCACTGTGTATGAGGAGCAGTGGCATAAATAAAAGAAGTACCAGTTTTTCTCTTTAAAAAAATATCTTCCTCTGATGTATTCATCTTGAAAACCCAGCCACAATATTCATTTAGTCAGGGGCCAGTGATATATCTCAGAGAGCTAATTTCCCCTTCTCATGTCCATTTAAGAAGTTTGCTGCTCAGGATGAATTTCTTAAAGAGAATAAAGCCTTTAATATCCCTGGACTTTGGCAGCAAATCAATCTTTATTTTCTAGAACACATTTGGGGTGAATAGCATTACTTAGCACTTTATACAATATACCCAGAAACTCAATTACCAAAAATAAGCCTTGCTGCACTGAAGACAACCTCAGCTGGCTAAAAATAGAATTATGTGAACTAATTTCCTCGTAAAAGAAAAGAAGCCTTGTTTCAGGAAAATGTCTGATTTGTTTAAAATTATGGTTTTAGAATAAACCAATTAGACCACTCTTATTATTTTCAGACAATGCAGATGCAACACTGTTGTATTTCTGGATTGTTTTGAATAAATTGTCTTTTGGTGTATTCAAAGGGCTTTGGGGCACTCAGTAGTTCACCATATTTCTAATATTAATTATTTAAGACAGAGCATTATTTATTAGTACTTCCTAATAATAGCCTATATTTCAAATGTATTTATGTATGAAGTGAGATGATCTCTGCTGAATTTGTATTGAGAAGGCATAAAGGAAACATGAATTCATGTATTATTCTGCCTAATGGTCTTGTGGGTTTTGGTAATTACAAATAATCTGTAACTCAATAAGAATATACAGTCCGTGTAGAAAATATTCAGCCCCACCCCTCAGACTGCTACACAATTTGCTGTGTTACATCTGAAAGCTACACCATATTTAATTTGGATTTTTATGTTGTTAACAAAATGTACCTTACTTTTATTATTAAAGAAAAATAAATAAAAAAAAAAGAAAGTGCAAAATCCATGTTTGAAAGCATTTAGCTATTGTTAAACGTTACCATAAGAATTTAAACAATGTGTTGAATCTACCTGTGTGTACTTAACAATTTAAAGACAATTCTTTGTGAGGTTAAATATTCCTATGTGTATTTACAAGTGTCATGTTGATTGGTGAATCTGTCACTGTATGGCTCTGAGTGAGTGTACCCAGTGATGCACTGG
>JANRMT010062791.1:138072118-138105703 GCA_026402145.1 Polypterus bichir lapradei
AGGAGCGTCCTCTGCAGCATGCGTCGCGTGAAGTATAACTCCGGCCTTTACTCCGGCCTTAATTTCTGAGGACCTGCTCAGAGGATGCATGAAACGAACGCTGGGGACGCGTGGTAGCCATGATGCGGGCGCGTACGCGTTCTGAGCGTGAAGTATAAATGAGCCCTTACTCCGGCCTAAGTTGGCGAACGCACAGATTCCTGCATCTGGATTTTTCTGTGCGTAAGCACATTTCGGCTTTTGTGCTTACGTCATGTTATAGTGTGAGTTCTACGCACGCCGTTATGCATGAAGCCCCAGGTGAGCAGCAACGTTACCCTTGGATAAGTGGAGATAGAAAATGAATGGCTGGACTGGTAACGTATTGACTTTTTTTATATAAGCAACTCGTGATCAAAATTGAGTTAATAGTCTGTTTGCCTACACGGAGCCAGGGGCCTCATGTATAACGCCGTGCGTAGAACTCGCACTATAACATGGCGTAAGCACAAAAGCCGAAATGTGCTTACGCACAGAAAAATCCACATGCAGGAATCTGTGCGTTCTCCAACTTCCACGTTCTTCCGCTACATAAATCCCGATCAGCGTGAAAAGTAACGCTCGTGCACGCGCTTTATGTAACGCCCCAACTCCTCCCAGAAGTACGCCTCTTTGAATATGCAAATCAATATAAATCGCCCTTAAGCTCAGCCTTCTGTGAAAAGACAATGGGAAAAGCACGGGGGAAAATATAAGAATTTCAGCGAATACCAAGTGGAGGCAAAGGAAAAACATACGAGTACTATTTGTTCAAATAAACCGTGGTATAATCAACAAAAGGAAGTTGATCGAGTGACATAGCGTGTTGGAGAAACTTGAAAGCTCATGTTCACAAAATCACACAGTGCCAGAAATAAAAAGGAAGTCACATATCAAAGTCGCAGTGAAAAGGCGAGTTGTAGCCCACTGTCTGAGTGTCATATGAAAGCTTATTAGGGTACAGGGAAAAAAAGGCACACAGTGGGGAAAAAGCTCGAAATGTCAACTTTAATCTTGACATTTCCACTTTAATCACGTAGTTTATTTTGTCATTAAAGTAGAACATCATAAACTTCATCTTAAAATCGTTTAATTAACCAGTTTCTCAAATCACATCGTAATTAAAGTAGCACGTTAAATGCTTTGTTTTGTATTTGATCTTTTATGTGCTCAATGTGTGTGAATTACTACTTGCTTCTTAAACCGGCTCTCTTCCTCCAACTGGACACAGAATCCATTACATTCGTGATATTACAACTATCTGAATAACTAAAATACTGAGATGTATACGTGATATCATTTTTATGATGATAGGAGTTAAAGTACGTTATTAAACATGACTTTCACGGCGCAGTGATTGTGTGCGACCTTCAATGAAATAATTTATTGCAGCAGTACGCAGGGGCGGCTCTAGGCTTGTGGAGGCACTGGGCAGAGGAAGAATCGGTGGCTCCTTCGCCCGCCAATGTTAGTAAAGTAGCTTATGCACGGTGGATGACCACGTCCGTTGCAGACACTGCATAGCCGCCTTGTGCTCATGACACAAGCATTTAACTTTTGCCGAAATTTGTCGCTGCGTTTATTAGCTGTGTTGTTATTTTCTCTTTCTGTTTTATATTCAGAATATATTGGCGTAGCCGCCACTGCAGTCCTTGCTTTTCTTTCCCCAAATACCCAATCACCACACAATCAGCTCTGTAATAGAAGTTAAGCCATCTGTAAGCTTAGAGCGCCGAGTCTTCAAAACGTTTAAGGAACATTGAAATATCTTCGTAGTACATGTTTAATTATTCTATCCTTCACGACACTCCCAGTGAAGAATATAGATTATTTAAATTAAGATAAAGTTTTATCTGTATAATATTATAAACATATTTTGCTGCATTTCACCTTAAAAATGATATCATCATCATATGTAAATACGCGTCCGTACAGGAAAGGCTTTGAAACGTTTTGCCGTGGCTGAGGCAGCGTGTGCTTGAAGCTGTATCCCGATGATTCTCTTTCCGATCAGCTGCTGCTGTGATTCAAACTGAGATACAGTGATATAAATACTCCGAGTGGTGCAGTGAGAGTAATATGGAAAAAGATGATCCGCTGTGGCAACTCCTAACAGGAGGAGCTGAAAGAAGAAGAAGAAGAAGAAGAAGAAGAAGGTGCAGTGAGAGTAACAACGCTAAAGCAGTTATGGTATTTGGAATACTATGGCTATTCCCTGGATCATTATATTGTTACAAGTTAATTACAATTAGATGCGTTACACTAATAAACAATATGTGGTTAGTTTCAGTGTATTTATAAAGCCGCGTGAGGAAAATAAGGTGTAACCGCACAGGAACAGTAGCATTGCTTTGACGCTGGGTGCCGCCAGTCTGCAAAACCGAGCGGAGAACTTGCGTACGACAAGGTATGAGGTACCGTGGAAAAGTGCGTGGCTTTACGCCAAGTGTAGGTTTTATACATCGCGATTTGAACGTGGAAAAGTTCTTACGCAACATTTCTGTGCGTACGCACCGTTTATACATGAGGCCACAGGTGTTTTGGGGCCGGATGTGCAAATCCCATTTGGGCCTTGTTGGCTGCCCACATAAGCCAAATATGTTTGCCAACACTGGGCCTGTACTGGCCTAATGTCAGTTTGTTTGGTGGATCTCTTTATCACGACCCCTACTGATTTATTGCAGTAAAATGCTAATCAATTGAATTATATAGATTTAACTTCTCTCTTGCTTTTCACCAGTTCTGTTATGGACGACAGGTATTTGAATGGCTCAATTTAACTGCTTTTAGAATATCATTAGAAGCTTCTCAACTGCAGACATTTCAGAACTTTTGAGTAACATTACTGCCATGTCAATTTGCTTTCATTAAAATAGACTGTACTTAAGTTCAAGCAAGAGAAGCCAGCAGTCTTTATTTAATTTTATATAATGCCTTTCACCACAGAAATTATTACAAGGTCCCTAAGAAAGAAAATACATGGTAAAGTCAAACAGAATTCTAAGATGTGGGAAACAGAAACAGCCTGAAATTGCTTTGCATCAACTCAACACATAGAACAATGAACTGAATGCGCAATGAATTGCAAAGATTGTGCACCACTGCCACAAATCAGCAGCGATGGCAGGACATTTGCTCTTTGCGTTATAAAGATATGAAGCAACTTCGCATCGAAATAACAGAGGTCAAGACAAACAGAAGGTACTCTCGTTGCTACTCGGTTTGTTCTGCACATGAATAGATCTTCCGTGATTGCAATTACATAAAAATCAAAGCTTGTAACGTTTTCCGCTAGAAGCGTAACGCGACATTGCAGTCATTCAGCAGGGGGAGCCAGCGGCCAAGGGCTGCGCTTCGACGATTCCTCTTGGATGCGGGGCCGTTTTATTTTGTGCGGTCATCCTCGGTGACTTAACCACATCGTTGAATTCCTCGACTGACTTACTGTAATTTCATCTATAGCCAGCGAATGCTGATAACCTTTTCTAGTTACTGATTGATGCTTTTTTGATTCGTTTTCAATTTGTACAGCTGCGCAGATTGCTGCGTCTGCACAGTTCCAAGGGCTGCAGATCACCGATGTTATACAGATGACCTTCACGAACTTGTGAAGCAAATAGTTAAATAGTTAGTATAGATTTGCGTTCTATTTAAAAAGTTCCGGTATCAATACAGTTATTACTATTTTAAGTAAAGATATTTAAATGAGGCTTTATATATCCTCCTCGTGTTAAAGTGATATTTCATAGCTAGAACTGTAATTAACATGTTAGTATAATGAGGCGAGACGGTGACGTAGCAGTTAGCGCTATGTCCTCACGGATCCAGCGTGAATTCTCCCTCTCTGGCTTTCTTTCCATATTCTCAAAACATGCAAGTTAGGTTAACTGGCGATCAAAAACTGCCTCGTTGTGAGTTCGCGTTTGTGTGTGTGTGGGTGTGTGCGCGCGTCAGTGCCTGTACCCTGCGATGGACTGGCACCCCGATCGACTTGTTCAGAGTAGATTGCTGCGTCTGCGCAATTTGTAAGCACCGCAAAGGTTTCATGTGTTAAGTTTTGATTTTGACTTTATTTTAGAAAATCAATTATCCGTACAATTATTACAATTTAAAATACGTATTTCAAATGCGGCTTTATTGACTCCCTTAGAGTAAAGGAGATATTTCATTGCTATGTGTATTTAATATGTTGGCTTTATGGGGCTAGACGGTGGCGCAGCAGTTAGTGATACATCCTCACGGATCAAGCTTAAGTTCACATCCTCTGACTTTCTTTCCACATTACAAAAAAATGCAGGTTGTATTTACTGGCGATTTCAAACTAACCCTAAATGAATGTGTGTGTGTGTGTAAGAGAGAGAGAGAGAAAGAGAGAGAGAGACTGGGCCCTGCAATTGACTAGCACTCTAACACCGAATTATTCGCTTTTTGGATTGGCTACCCAGAATTGGATTAAACAGGTCTAACAATGTTGGGTAAACTGTAGGATGTCATTTAAGTTACTATTTTTGTTATAGTTAGAGAGCACTCTTTTTGTATTTACTTTCTTATTGTTAAGACTATGTTGATAGAATCCTTTATTATTTAGATTTATAACTGTATCTGATTGAGGCAATGAACCCTGGAAAAGTGTAGAGGGTGGAACATCTGTTTGGGTGGTTGGATATGTTTGGGAAATGAAATGTATGTAATTTAACCAAAAGGCTCTCCCGATGAACCCACTCGAGTTTTCATCAAAACTGATTAAAACCTTATGTCACATAAGCAGCAGTACCAGAAAGACATTTTACTTCCCGTATGTCTAATCAAGGTATAAGTTTGGGGCCCCAACTCCAAAAGTGCCAGTCACTGTCTCCGAAGCATGATCAATTACATTGTCAAATTTACATCTTCATCGAAAAAGAAATATGGATGAGAAGATAGCAGCACAAACATCTACTCAGCATGAACTTCAAGATGCTTCCAAACACCATGTTGTTACCCTTAAAATGACATGTATAAGAGCCCGGATTTCTGCAGCCTGGTGCTACAGCCTCATCTTTAAAATGGTAGGTATGCATTATGTTAAGCTGTACCTTTATCTCGGTCATGGTACTTTTCCTGAACATGTCAAAAAAAAAAAACTCTTTCTAGTTTACCTGAGACAGTAGATTGTCATCTGGATTGTAGTTAAATTTTCTACACGTTTCAGGGTCTATATGTTCTGCAGTAAACTATGATATAATATAATGTAAATGTAAAAGTTCTGTCCTTGAATTATGTTCTGTTATTAGTGACAGTTGTTTCTTATGAGAAAAGGACATTTCTTTTCCCCCAGTGTATCTAATATGGGATGTCATTCAAGTTATTATTTTCATTATAGTGAGAGAGCACTGTTTTTGTATGTTATTTTATTGTTCTGGCTTTTGTATTAATACAACCTGCTACAATTTATATTTACAATTGCACCTGATTGAGGCAGAGAGCCGGGAAATATGATAAGGCCGGAGCGTCTTTTTTGGCTGCAGGGTTGATTATGTTTGGGAACATGGAGGTGGAAGTGCTGAAGTAAAGTGTTAGCTCTCCAAATGACACGTCTGTGCACTCCTTACACCGGCTACTGAGAACTAAGGCTCACCAGACCCTCGACTTTACAGTAGCATTATTTCAGATATATTAAGCAATATACCTAATTTCAGATTATTAACAAGGGAAGATCAGAATTATGATGATCAATTGATTTAACCTAATGATGATGTTAAAATGTCTTAAAGATAATTAAACAAAGTGGTGACATTTTTGTCTAATGCGGTTGGCCACCAGCCCTGTGGGTATACACACTAATTCTCCCCACCTTATTTCGTGAAACATGCTCAGTAAAAATCATAGGCAGAGATTAAGGAGGGTGGGGTTGGGCATTTAGGTCTGCCCACAACCAGAGAGATAGATAGATAGATAGATAGATAACTTTATTAGTCCCCACATGGAAATCTGGCTTGTTAAAGAATCTCTTTAAATAAATGAATACATCAAAATATAATAAAAGTAGGAGTAACTGAGCCTGGCCTTGAACCCAAGCAAACATCTCCTGAGAGAGCTGAAAATAGCTATCCACCGCCAATCTCTGTCCAAGCTGACAGAGCTTGAGAGGATCAGCAGAGAAGAATGGTTGAAAATCCCCAATTCCAAGTGTATGAAACTTGTTGCATCATTTCCAAGAAAACCGCAGGCTGAAATCACTGTCAAAGATGCTTCAGAAAAGTACTGAGTAAAGGGTCTAAATAATTATGTCTTTGGGATAATTCTGTTTTTTATTGTTTTTAAACTTGCAAGAAGTTTGCTTTGTCGTTCTGGTGTATTGAGTGTTAACTGATGTAGGGAAAGAATACTTGAAATCATTTTAGTACAAGGCTGAAAAATAGCAAAAATGTGAGAAAAGCGAAGGAGTCTGAATACTTTCTTAATCCACTATAAAAATGAATTGAAACCGAAAATGAATTGGTCAGGGTGATTGGGGTGACTCTTTCACAGTTTTTAAAGCAGCACTGAGAGAGTGGGAAGAACAATGGCTCCTTCAGCATCGGTTCCCCTCTTTTTGCTCAAACAGGTTCAAACACTTACCAGTACCGGAGCATGTTGATCTTATGTTTTGCAGTTTCTCACAGCACAGTGTATATTTCAGAAATTGTTATCAGAAGATCAGGGTTGATTCTTTGTAAGCTGAGATGTACAATAGTAAACAAAACTTTAAAGTTCTGCTTCATGTGCCAACTTTCCCAGAATGCATTGCACTTCTTTTTAGCTTGAGAAAACCTCAGATGAAAAGCAAAAGGCCTCTTACCTGAATAGTTTAATGTACTGTATCTCCTATCAATTTTGATACACATATTTCCAACCTACAAGTAGCACTGAAAGTTCAGTAATTCCATGTGCCCTTCCGGAGATTAATTTTAAGAAAGTAAAAGATGGTAATATAAAAGAATGGTCAGCATGATCAGAGGAAGTGGAAAGCCATGGTTACCTCCCTTTGGATCAAAGAAGGCACATTTGAAGAAGTAGGGACACTTTGCATGTTTGCTCTGCCCCTTCCCCGTGGTCTTTTAACATTTAAAGAGATGCCTTTAGATGACCTGCTAAGAGCCATCATGTAATATGCCTTTCTTAAGAAGACTAATTCTGCAAAGCTATTATTTCTATGTTAATGATCTTTTACAAAGTTGCTTATATAGAACATTCCTTTGCACTTAAATCTATTTATAAGTATGCATATGGAAATACCAATAAAAAGTATTTTTATCATGAATGTCTAACAAAATTCAGATATTTCCACAGTTTAAAAGACAAATTAAATGCCAGTATCCAACATTGGAGGATTTCTCAAATTGCCATCTAAAAATGTTTGCATATTCTTGCCAGGAACAGACTCTTCCCGCTTTTCACTGGATAACACCCATCATCATAAATAAAAAGGACAGCTGTTTGTCCATTAAGAAAGTGCAGGTCTTGCCTTTTCAAATGTAAGCAAAAATGATTGTTTGTGGCATGCTAGTCTACTTATACCAAAGGGATGGCTGATCGGCTATTTATTTTGATCAGGTTAGTTGTTTGCTAATCAGAAAGACAGGGAAGTGTTTGTTCTATGAAATAATTTGATTCCAGAGGTCATTTACTCTCTAATGAGAATTCACTTTCCTGTCTCTTATCAATGAGAAAGGTTTCTAGGTTTGGCTGTGTTTACATAACAGCTTAAAAATGCAAGAGAGGAAAAAGACATAGATATTTTTATATCATTGAGAAGGTGAAATGTTTGCTTTTGTAGAGACCTGTTAAATTTTACATGTGTAAATTTTACATTTTATAATTTATTTGGACATAAACATTTCTGTCTTAGCCATTTGTGCCATAACCACAGTTTTACTTGCAGATGGCTGATCACCTGAATATCTGCTGCCTATATGATAGAAATACAGTATGGCTGAGGGACAAAAAACATGCTGCTTTCTGCAGCTTGATATAAAATACACAAATAATGAGTTAAATCTTCTGAAAGATAAAAAAAGTATTTCAAAAAGTACATTTGTCACATGATTCCGTTGGAAAAAATGTTTTTGAAGAGTTTATAAGTTTCATTTCTGGTGTATGGGAACATTAAAAAAATTTAATAATTCATTTTCAAAGTTTGCAACTGTGTTGTACAACAATTGCGTTGTGTAAATTGTGTTGCATTTTATAAAGAAAAACATAATTCTATTACCACATGTATTTATTCAGAGTAAGAAAGAGTGAGCTTAAAGTTAATAGCATAAAACGAACCCGGGTCCCCTAACTGCAAGGCAGCAGTGCTACCCACTGCACCACAATGCCGCCCTGTGTTTGTTATAATATTCTTGATTTTAATTCTTGAGCCTTTGTAGAATTTAAAAATAAAGTATTGTTTTAAAGTGCTCTGTGTAAATCATCAATTCAGTTGTGTCAGTATTGTGAAATTTTTTTATAATTTATTTATTATTTTTACTGTAATTTTGATGATGTATTTTTATTAACATTTCTTAAGATTATTTTTTATGGGTGCTGCCATTTTCTGTTTTTGTTTGTATAGATGCTAGCTAGCATTTTGTGTTTCTAGTTGTCATGGTTAGTTTGATTTTCTGTATCTGACCTGCTATCAGGCTACATGACTATATTATGGGATTTTCTCTTTATTATTTTGCAATGTAGTCATACTATTAATATTTTTATGTTTCCTTTTATTATTTTATGATTATTTTTGTGATTATGTAATAACAGTATACCAGCAGTTTGGTATTTATTTTCTTTACTGTTGGCACCATTTTGTGTGCTGACTTCATGGGTGCTGCCATTGATTATAACATCTATTTCCAGTCATTCAGGAATGACATACAATGTCATCACACAGACTTTAGAAGACAACCCACTCAACTTCTGTTAGCCCATCTTAGGAATTTGTTTCATTGATATTTTGACTATGAATTTTGATTTTTATTTTGAACTTTGGTGCTCAGTTTCTCTCTTTTCTTTTTTATGCTTGGGCCCCTGCCTAACTAAAAACTACTCTTGTGGTTTCTCCTTAATGGAATCTTGTGGTTTCTCTTAAAATGAAATGTCTTTGGGATACTGCCATTCTTCTATCTTGGCCATTACAATAATGGCATGACTCTTAACATCACAGATGCTATATTATAAAACATAGACATGCTTCTAAACTTTGTTGTAAAATGAATGATCAACTTGTGTAAAGAAAACTTTTCTGGCTTAAAATTTTCTGGATATGACTGGTTAGTGACTTTGAATTTAGCATATTCTCTTAAAACTTAATGAATAAACTTTTGAGCTTTATTGTTTTATCTTTGGCTACATCTAATTTCTCTTCTGTTCCAAAATCTGTGTCTCTATATTAATGAGTTAAAAGGTTCTCTGGAGTTCTCTGGTGGTCTTGACATGATGGTTTACATCTTTGTTTAGGGGAGGTTAAGGTAGTTCAGCAATTAATAATCAGTACATTCTCCAGTCTGTGAGCATGTATTTATTTAAGCGGCTGGCAGTATGATGTAGCGGTTAATGTTTTAGACTTTAAACCCTGAGATTGTGGGTTCAAATCCCGCTACTGACATTGTTTGACTAAGAACAAGTCACTTCACTTGCCAGTACTCTTTTTGGAAAACAAAAAGAAATGTAACCAATTGTATCTTGGGTTAAAGGGTCAGTCAAGTAATACTTAACAGTAGTAATTTTATAAGTAAAAAAAAATATATATATATAACATTACTGTATGTGAAATTAAACCTGGATGCTATTTAGTTAAAGGCATATTGCATACAAGAGGTTATATGGTCCTTAATAAGTTACATGAGGAAGGTAGCTGAGTACTTCCATCAACATAAAAAGTTCATGTACTCTGTGTTCATTTAGATTAGAATTGCTTTTTGTACTTAATTATTTGATTCAATTTGGGACAGTGACTGCCTAAAGTTATAAATAGAGAGCACACCCATAAAGAATTGAGGGCCTAGAAACAAATAAATAAACAATGACAACTTTCACACCATCTGCTCCATTTAAGCTGAACAAAATAGTTACAACAAAATTAATTTGGATAAGTCACTGATTTTCACAGGCTTTTTCAGCTGTTGTTACTGAAAAATGTTAAACAAAATACTCCACCCAAAAATGATATTTATTTTATGTTAATTATACAGCATGGTTTGCAATGCTAGACAAAAAAAAAAAAAAAAATCATGTTTTCATGGAGAACGGAAATGACAAACCTACTAATAGAATGGGCTTCTATGATGACCAACACTTTACCACAGCAAACCATACAAGAATGTCCATTAAAAATCGCTTTTATTGTGTAGTTCATATGTCAAGGTCTGCAGTTGTATGCTCACAATGTGCAAAATGAAAGTATTTTGGGGTAAAATGCTATATTGTTAAGTACAGTAAATCCATTCAGGAATGGGATACCCAATACCCAATGCACAGGGAACATGTTCATACTGGAATCAACCTTTGAATTGAAGACATGACTTTTAACCAATGCATGAGGAGGAGAGGCAGATCTTAAAATCAAACAGTACCTCCCATTGAGAAAGGAAAGCAGTTACAGTCAAAACAATAGATTATACTTAGATATGGAATATTAGGTAGCATACATCCATTTTCAAAAGAAAATTCTCTGTCATGTGTGCAGACTTTTCTAATGTTAAAATTAACTTATCTAATTAATAACAGTTGTCCCTCTTTTGCTCATGATGAGAGAAACATGCAAGTTTATGCACCCTTTATGTCACAAAAAAACAATTGGACAATGGGATGTTGGTTTGTGGTGTGTCTTGATTGGCATCAGAACATTGTGATAAACTCTGACATCATCATCATGTGACAAAATGTGATATATGGATTGAAACACTAAGTAAACTGAGAGCCTCACAACCACCTGCTGCTCTGTAAAATCTGTTAACTAAGAACTGCTTAAATTTAAAGAGCAACATATCAAGTTTACAATCAATTGGCTTTTAAGTGAAAACTAAAACAACACTTATAGAACACACAGACCACACACATAGCGTGATTAAATCATCAGAATGTGGGGCTTTGCCATAGCAGAGGGAACCACTCTATGGCCAGGTTGAAAAAAACAGTTTTCAACATAGCTTATTTTTCTGCAGAAGGATTTTGTTTGTTTGAAACAGGAGCACATTACTGTTGGCTTCTTTTCCATGAAAGAGCACTCGTAAGACATCAACTGGAGCCTCATGTATAAACGATGTGTATGCACAAAAATATTGCATATGCTCATTTCCACAGTCACATCGCAATGTATAAAAACTAAACTTGGCATAAAGCCGCACACATTCTCATGGCCCTCCCTTGCATATGCACATTTCCGCTAGGTTTTGCAAACTGGCAGCTTCCAGCATCAAAGCAGTGCTACTGTTTCTGTGTGGTCTCCCTTTTTTTAGATATGTTTAAGTGACGTGTGATTTATCAAATATATCGAAATTAACTGCATATCATTTACAAATTTTATTCACTTGATTGTAATCATTCTGTAACAATATAATGTTGTACGGAATGAACAAACTATTCTAAATACCATAGCTGCTTTAGCGTTGTTACTCTCAGTGCACCACTCAGAGTATTTCAACCCATTGTATGTATGTGTGGTATCATAGCTACACAGCAGCTGATCGGAAAGCTCTACGGCAGCTTATGTCGAGAGCGCAGAGAATACAGCTTCCAGCCCTGGAGGACATTTATAGCACACACTGCCAAAAGAAAGCCATCAACATTTGTATGGATTTCACTCAGCCATGTCAGTCTATTTGAACTTGCTCCTGCCTCACACTTGATGCTTGCTGGGGCTGGCATGACCCTGGATGGATGGATGGAATAATTAAACATGCATAACGCAGATTTTTTAATTTTCCATAAAAGTTTTGAGGAATCTGCTTTCTAAACTTACAGCTGGCTTTACATTTATTACAGGGTGGCGATTGGTTACGTGGAGAAAGAAAACAGAAGGACCGGAATTGGGGTTTGGTATGTATGACAGAGAAAATACTGCTGCATTAAATTATTACATTCAGAGTTGTGCGTGTGTCAGCAAGTATCTTGTGGGAGGCAGGAACCCAGGAAGGAGGAGGCAAGAACAATCGTTACCGCTGCACCACCGTGCCTACACATGTTTAATATATGCTTTAATGCATTTCATCATGAAAATGATATCAAGTATACATCTTACCATTCTGAAATGTTCAGAAAGCTGTAATATCATGAATGTAATGTATTCTGTGTGGAGATCAGTGCCTGCAATCTCCTGTCTACAAAAGAGAAAGTCCGTTTAAAAAGCACGTAGTGATTAATGACTGAGTTGGGGAATACATGCTACTTTAGTTACGATGGTATTTGAGGAACTCTAGTAAATTAAATATTTATTCTAATATGAAGATTATGACATTCTACTTTAATGGCACAATATATTGCGACATTTCAACCTTTTTTTATTCACTGTATCCCTAATTTTTTTTTCTTTTCTCTGTGCCATAACACACTTCCGTATGACACTCTGATGGTGGGCTACTACTTGTCTTTTCACCTCGACTTTGATATCTAACCACTTCTTTTTTATTTTGGGCACTATGAGACTTTCTGAACATGAACTTTTTAGTGTCTCCGCAATGCTGTATCACTCTATCACTACTTAAGCCACAGCAAATAGAATGTTTTTCCTTGCCTCCACTTCACATTTGCTGAAGTTTTTTTTTCTGTGCTTTTGCTATTGTCTCTTCACAAAATGCTGAACATAACAGGATCTTTATATCGATTTGCATATTCAAAGGGGAGTAATTCTAGGGGTAGTCAGGGTGGGGTGGCAGGCACATGTAGGATTCATGCTAACTGGAATTTAGGAGCTGAAGTGCAAGGAAATTGGCTTACACACAGTTTTGTGCATCTGAATTTTTTTGTGTGTACTTACATTTCCTCTTTTGTCTGTACACCATGTTTTAGTATGAATCCTACGCATACCAATATACATGATGCCCTTGGTCCTTATCAGCAGTGGGTGAAGATTAAGATGCCATTCATCCTCATTATATCAGCGTAATGTTTTGTGTTTAATGCATTCTTGATTTTGATCTGCTTTTGTCATTTTTATATTACTGTAACTACCTACAGTAGATGTTCTGTATTGCTGACTTGTTTTGCATAGCCATGACTTGGAAAAGCTTGAACCAGAAGTATAAACATCCATCCATCCATTCTGCTATATCCTAAATACAGGGTCACAGGGGTCCGCTGGATCCAATTCCGGCCAACACAGGGTGTAAGGCAGGAAACAAACCCTGGGCAAGGCGCACACACACACCAAGCACACACTAGGGACAATTTAGGATCACCAATGCACCTAACCTGCATGTCTTTGGACTGTGGGAGGAAACCAGAGTACCTGGAGGAAACCCACGCAGACACAGGGAGAACATGCAAACGACACGCAGGGAGGACCCCGGGAAGCGAATCCCAGGTCTCCTAACTGTGAGGTAGCAGCACTCACACTGCACCACCGTGCCACCCGAAGTATAAACATGCATTTAAAAAATAATTAAAAAATGGTGGTTGTCATTTAAATCCCAAGAATAAAGGGCTCTCATCTTTAAGCCGCATCACTAAACTGGAAAGTTCAGGTTGCACACACTCTCCTGCACATGTGCATAGCAGACAGCTGAAGGATCCTAGTGATTGTAATTCTATTATTGCGCCAGGTGTTGGCGCTGTGTCCTGTTGCCTTTTCTCTTCCTACTTCCCAGACCAGGGGCCTCATGTATTAATGGTGCGTATGCACAAAAATGTTGCATATGAACATTTCCACGCTCAAATCGCGATGTATAAAACCTAAACTTGGCGTAAAGCCACGTACATTTTCACGGTAGCTCCAGCCCTGGCATATGCAAGTTCTTTGCTCGGTTTTGCAAACTGGCGGCACCCAGCGTCAAAGCAGTACTACTGTTCCTGTGTAGTTACCCTTTCTTTTTTAGATCCACATCCTTGACGTGGCTTTATCATATACACTGAAACTAACTGCATATTGTTTATTAGTTTAAGGCATCTAATTGTAATTAACCTGTAACAATATAATGGTCTACAGAATGGTCAAACTATTCTAAATACAATAGCTGTTTTAGCGTTGTTACTCTCACTGCACCTTCTTCTTCTTTCAGCTGCTCCCATTAGGGGTTGCCACAGCGGATCATCTTTTTCCACATTACTCTCACTGCACCACTCAGAATATTTACATTACTGTATCTGAGTGGGGAATCACAGCTGTACAGCAGCTGATCAGAAATAGATTTATTGGTATACAGCATCAAGCACACACTGCCTCAGCCATGCTGTCTATTGAACTGCTCTCATATGACAGACGCTTCAGAGCCTTTCCTGTACGGACCTCGCGGTTCAGAAACAGTTTCATCCCAAGAACTATAAATGTACTCAATCAGTCCATCAGGTGCTCCTTGTAGAAATGTTTGTACTTATAAATACAATTACCTCACTGTAAACTTGTGATACAGTTATAATATTGCACAACCTGAGCCATCTTATAAAGCGTGTATTTACATATGATGATGATATCATTTTTAATTTAAATAATCTAAACTTAATTTAAATAATCTATACTGTTAATAATTAAACATGTGAGGACATGGTGCCGCAGTGCTAGCGAGGAGCTGGCGCTCCGTTCACAGATTGTTCCTGCCTCACGCTGTACTCTTGCTGGTGCTGGCGCGACACTGGAAGGTTAAATGAATAGAATAATTAAACACGTACTACAAAGATATTTCAATGTTCCTTAAAAGTTTTGAAGAATTGGCATTCTAAGCTTACAGATGGCTTAACGTCTATTACTGAGCTGATTGTGTGGTGATTGGATACTTGGAGAAAGAAAAGGAAGGACAGGAACTGAAGGTTAGTACATTTGAAAGAGACAGTACTGCTATAATAAAGTATTTCATTGAAGGTCGCACATGACACAGCAAGCATCTTGCGTGAGACATGAACAATCACTGCGCTACTGTGTTCCCATGTTTAATAAAATGCTTTAACTCCTGTCATCATGAAAATGATATCACGTATACATCTCAGTATTTTAATTATTCAGAGAGCTGTAATATTACGAATGTAATGGATTCTGCGTCCTGTCGGAGGAAGAGAAAGCCAGTTTAAGAAGCACGTAGTGATTCATACACATAGAGCACATAGAAGATCAAATACAAAACAAAGCATTTAACGTGCTACTTTAGTTACGATGGGATTTGAGACACTAGTAAATTAAACGATTTTAAGATTAAGTTTATGATGTTGTACTTTAATGGCAAAATAAACTACATGATTAAAGTGGAAATTTAGAGATTAAAGTTGACATTTCGTGCTTTTTTCCCACTGTGCGCCTATTTTTTTTATCTGTACCCTAATAAGCTTTCATATGACATTCAGACAGTGGGCTACAACTCGCCTTTTCACGGTGACTTGATATGTGACAACTTCTTTTTTATTTCAGGCACTGCGCGACTTTGTGAACTTGAGCTTTCAGGTTTCTCCGACACTCTATGTCACTCGATCAACTTCCTTTTGTTGTTTATACCACTGTTTAAAACAACAAATAGTACATTTTTCTTTGCCTCCACTTGGTATTTGCTGAAATTCTTCTATTTTCCTTCGTGCTTTTGCCATTGACTTTTCACAGAAGCCTGAGCTTAAGGGCTATTAATATTGATTTGCATATTCAAAGAGGCATAATTCTGGGAGGAGTTGGGGCAGGACAGCTGGCACATGCACATGCTTAACTTTTCACGCTGACCGGGATTTATGTAGCGGAAGAACGAGGAGGTTGCCGTTCGCACAGATTTATGCATCTGGATTTTTTTGTGCATACAAACATTTACGTTTTTGTGCTTATGCCATTTTATAGTGTGAGTTCTACGACAGCGTTATACATGAGGCCCCAAATGATTGATGGCTGTAACTGCTAGAAGGACTCAATACCAGAAGCTCAACCATTTTTGCTAGTTCAGTTGGAACTCATGTTTGAGAAGATGTCTCGACAATTGTTGCTTGATTTTTTTATTTTTAACGTCACCAACTATATGGGGGTGACCAGGTTCGTGCCTCAACTCTTTATCATTGTCTTGTGATTCTCTTTAAACACACAGTCAAAGCTAAGCAAAAAATACCGTACTGCCGATGCAGGCTTTTAGCACCCAAAACAAAGACCATTTCACATATTGTATTACAAAAACTTATATTTTTCTAGATAAGAAATTACTTTGAGAATATTATGGCAATTGAAAAATAAGTTGACTCAGAAGACAGAGTTGAGAAATGTTACAGATATTTTAATAATAAGTTAAATTGCAGGGAAATGCTTATTACGTACTTTACACAACATCTAGTGGAGCTGTGCCCTAAATGCTGAAATGCCCCTCCTCCTAACCCACAGATGGTGGGGCTGTGTGAGCAATTCAAGCAGAATGCTGTAGTTGATGTACCCGGCAAACATCTGCTATTATTTGAACTAACATCACTTCATTTTATTTTTACATAACCCATAGAAATTCAGGATGATTTTGAAAGATCGGATATTCCAGCTAAGGTTAACACACATAGGTAGGCAAATGAGCAATCTATTCTCTTAGACCAACTTGGTTGATTTCAGAACTTCCAAGTTATAGTATAATGTGCATAGCAGTGAATGTAGTGAAGTGGCAAACTAAATGGATGCCTTTATAGTCTAATGCCTTAAATTCTTTTAAATATGAAACAATACTGCTTGTCTGAGGGAAATAAAAACATAGTGAAGACAGCAGCAAACATTGCTTCAGTGGGAATTATTCAATCTGCAGTCAGTCCCTCTAAATCTTTTAATATCTTTTAAGTCTCCTGTGTCAGATGGTTCATGGAAAATGGCAGCAGACTGCAGGAATCTAAACGCCAAAAACAACAATCCTAATATGGGTATCATCCAAGATGACATCATACCTGCTGCTGGAGAATAGAGTGCAGTAGTTGATTTAGCTAATGCATTTTTCTTTATGCCTATCATAACTCAGGGATATTCTGGATCATTCTGCAGACATGCCATTAACATTGCAATTACTGTCACAATGATCCTGATATGGAAGATCTAGGAACCTGTTTGAGGTTGGTTAAGGTAAGTTATTATCAGTATGTTAATAATAATAATTATATTTATTCTGTGCTTTTCTTGCTACTCAAAGCATTTTTCATAGATAGAAGAGAACCACTTCAACCACCACCCACCTGAATGGTGTGACAGCATCCATTTTGTGCCAGTATGCTAACTGCACATTAGTTGTAAGGTAGTGAAGGAGTGAGAAGAATAGCCAATTAGAGACAGGAAATGGTCAGGGGGCCAGAATGGCCAATGCCATGTTGGGCAATTTAACCAGGACATTGGGATAAACCCTACTCTATCCAAAAAATGGCATCATATTTAATGACCACAGAGAGTCATGATCTTGGTTTAACCTGTCGTCTATCCTTTTTACAACACAATGTTCTCTGTCAATGCACTGGGGACTTGGGATCCAGACACAGATCAGAGGGCAAGCACTCCCTGCTGTGCTCACCTACACCTCTCCCAACAGCAACCCAAGCTTTTCCTAGATGGTGTCCCATCCTAGTAGCGGCCGAGCCGAAACATGCTTAGCTTCAGGTGGATGACTTCTTCTGAACTGCATGTAGTATGGCTGCTGACAAGTACATTGGTACCTCTTCTGGTGTTTTTCTCAGATTTTTTTTTTCTGCAGAGGTTTTTCATGGTCACTGCACTAGTGGGGTTTAGTTAGGAGCAAGGATGGCATACAATAAGCTGATTTGTGTTTTTATTAATTAAAATTAAGTTTTGTATTTGACTATATTCTTGTTTATCATGGTGCCAGAGACTGATGACGGATGGCTTGTTTAGAATTTCACTGTAGTCTACACACGTGACAATCCTACTACTATATCATGCTGTCAGGCAAGAAGCAGTATGTCAGCATCCTTTAATAATTCAAAAAGAAAAGAAAGGATGATATATGAATAAAGGGGAAAAATAAGTTAGTGCCTTACTATTAAAATCTATTAGAATGTTAGGGGTAGGACCGAAAAACGGAGAGTGGGGGTGACAAAAGTCTGTTTTTGAGGCAGTTAAAGAAAGCCTGGGCACCAATGTGCCTAAAAACAGGATAATGATAAAAGTTAATGAGAAAGGTTCAGCAGCAAAGGATTTCCAGTGGGCTTTTCACATTAACAGTTAGCTTGCTCACAATCCAAATATCTAATACTGGAAAAGCACCTCCTGGCAGTTACACAAAAAGAATGAGGGGCCATTCTTTGGTAAAGCTATGCACCAATTTGCCCAACCTGTGTGGGTTAGAAATAATAAAGTGGGAGTTGAAGCAGGCACTGCTCAGAACAACAGACCGTGTGCAAATGGAAATGATATTTACAGGTAAGAGCATTCTTAGAGGGAAGAAACACCAGTTCATGGCAGCTAGTGATGGCAGTGACATTTGAGAACACAGTGAAGACAATATCCCCTCCATGTAATATGTCACTTTTGAACACTTATTTCTGAACAAATGGAAAGCAGCTGGTGTTTAGACAGCCTTCATTAAAAAGAGAAACCTGATGAAATGATCTTTCCACTAGAGAGAAAGAAAATGAAGCCTATAGGGAAAAACTGAATTTTGCGGCTGTGTTTCTGATAGATAATCAAAGGCTCTTTGTAGTGGTGCACATAGTCATCTGAACATTTTTATAAGGACTGACTGTGTGGATATTAAGCTAGAAAAGTATTATCTGAACAATTCATTGACAATGAAGGGAACTGGAGATGGGAGCATCTGTTCAGCCTCAGTTTACAGTGGACTCAGAAAACAGTCATACCACTTCACATTCTGCACGCTTTATTGTCTTATAGATTTACGTAATTTAAATTGGTAAATCTGCCCATCAATCTGCAGTCAATTCACTTTAATAAAAGAATAAGTATCTGTGTGTCTATCTGTGTGTTAGTCTTGGTTGCCATATCTCTGTCATTCCAACAGATGGCACATCACAAACATTAACACTGTTTTTATGAATCCCATAACATATGGCATATAACAGAAACATTGAGGTCTATGTTGATTATTTAGATTTCTTAGACAGGTAGCACAGCTGGTACCTCATAATCATGAAGTAAAAATGTGTTTTCAGAGAGGTCTGCAAATTAATTAGAAATCAAAAACCGAAATATCTCATTCATATAAGTATTCAAGACACTTTGCTGTGTCACTCCAAATTATGGTCAAGTGCATTAAGTTTGCTTGAATTTTCCTTAAGACATGTCTAAAACTTGATTGAAGACCACCATTGTGTTCCTAAGCATTGCTCTTCTCACTGTTTATGATTTGCGTTCTGTTTCTGGATCACAACACTTGTCCTCACAGCCCCACTTCTTCAGTCTCTAGTCCCTCCATACACACCCCAAGACCCTTAACTGCCTTATCTACCTTCCAATGAAATTAAAATGTACACTATTTCTCAATTCTTGATCCAATGCTATTAAATGAGTTTTCCTGTGACTACTGAAACTACTCAGAGACGATTTTGGATGTCTCTTCAAGGCACAGCGTCTCACAAGTTACTTCAGGACCCCTTAGGTTTTCTACCACTATGCACTTAGAAAGCTGAGGGTTGCTTCTGTCCTGGTTACAGATAATGTTGCAGCATCTGAGTCTCATCAGATTGTGCCCTGCAGTTTTGTAACTGACTGTGACAGTCATGGATAAAAATTAGTACCTCCAGATCTGAAGTCGCAGCCCTTGCCTGAATGGAGATTTGCTTGTGCAATTCAGGTGAGTGTAGAGCAGCTGGCAGCGGTGAAAGAGTTCAGACTATCACTGGCTTTTCTTCATAACTAAGAGTGGTGGTGTTTGTGAGATTGATCAAAGAGTTATTATTATGGAAGTTGTATTTGGCTGTGGTAATAAAATAGGAGATAAGTTCTTGGACAAAACTCTTGACTTACAAGTCAGTTTGCATTCTCCATTTTCAAATATGGGCCATGAGTTCTGATAGCTAGATAGCTAGATAGCTAGATACTTTATTAGTCCCAGAAAATAGAAAATTCACACATTTTCTGGGTGTTCATTGAAAAAATTATACTAAGTATATGAGTAAAATCTATTTTTAGAGTTTATTTTCCATAATAGGGTGAGAGGTTCAGGAGTTTTGGAGGGCCAAAAACAAAAGGAGCCACTTGAGGTAATCTGTACATGTAATTAGGATGCTTCTGACCACCTCCAAGGAGCATATAAAAAGTAGCAAGATTGGGGCAGACACGGGGCATGCTACAAGGGTTACATTTCTTGGATGGCCTGGTAATTACCCAAGTGTAGCTGCTGAGTAAACAGGTGTCTGGGATGTTCAGCTCAGCATCTTATGCCTCTGACCCCTAGAAGGAATGGTGGACAAAACCTGATGAATTTACATCCTACCAAACATCGGAAAACGGTCCTTTTGTTAAATTTGTAGCTTATCACTTAGCCAACTGTAGTACGTTTTGTGGTCTCTACTATTAAAGTTGTCTCTTTGAATGAAAGGGGTGCACAGGGGGCTCACTTTTACTGGATTTGAAAACTTTCTCTTTTCAGTGTGGATTGTAAAGATTTATTACACTGGACTGAGGATAATGAGTGAAACTGCAGAGTCACAAAAATAGTTGGGGTGCCAACTGGGCCACCCTGTTTAATATCTTTCTCCCAACAAAAAAGGTTGCAGTTAAATGAACAGGCGCATAGGGGTGCTGGAACACAAAATACACTTCTGGATCATCTAAGTGGGAGCTTTGCCCTGCTGCAAGTCCAGGTCTAAGTGAGATGACACCTTACAGGGATGGACTCTTTTTACGTGGGTGGGAGTAGAGTAAATGATGGGGGTGTGGTCTGTTAGCTTCTTGGAATGCCTTCTCTGTACTGATGGATAAGGCACAAACATTTAGTGACAACTCCCCCTCTTGCCTTTGGTTGGTACAGCATACCTGATTGGAGCAGGGAAGGTGATCCTCAGACACGCATGCATGACCGGATGGTTGCAGGAAGTTTCGAAAAAGAAAATCTACTAACACACATTATTATATTCTGTTCTCACTGTTATTTTTTTATTAATAAAATATTTAATACACAAAAATAAGATATCTCTGTTTTTGGTTAAATTCAACTTCTGTGACTTTGAAACATTTTACTTTCCAAAGTTAAATTCGCAAAACACCTGAATGTTACACCAGGCATTCATTTTCTAAATCGTTTCTTTCAATTAAGCCTTTTCTGTTCTGACAACATGGAATGAATTAAATTTTTAGGGGATATTGGAAAACAGGGTGGCATGGTGGCACAGTGGTAGCGCTGCTGCCTTGCAGTTAGAAGACCCGGGTTCACTTCCCAGGTCCTCCCTGCATGGAGTTTGCATGTTCTTCCCGTGTCTGTGTGGGTTTCCTCCCACAGTCCAAAGACATGCAGGTTAGGTGCATTGGCGATTCTAAATTGTGCTTGGTGTGTGTGTCCTGCGATGGGCTGGTGCCCTGCCTGGGGTTTGTTTCCTGCCTTGCGCCCTGGGATTGGCTCCAGCAGCCCACAGTGACCCTGTAGTTAGGATATAGTGGGTTGGATAATGCATGGAAGGATATTAAAAAACCTTTCTCTTTTTCTCTCCTTAAAAGATAGGTATCTTTATTTGAACCAAATGTATTTTTTAAAAGGAAAAGTATAAACCATAGCATTGGGGAAATTGTTGGTTTCACTTTGTGTCTGATGTCTCTGTTGGTAGAGTGCACCATCAGTCATACTACCTCAGATTATTTACTTTATGGCCAGTTAACCTTATGTTTTCTTGCCATAAAACCAAACCTGTTGAATTTATACTGATGTAAGTCTCCTTGTGTTAAGGTTGCTGGAATGTTATCCAAAAGTTCATGTTGTTACCCCACAGCTCCAGGAGACAGGTTGCCACACTTCTAGAGTCTCAGCTTCCCCCCTGGATCTGGGTGGATTGCAGTCTGGGTGTTTGTAAGTGTGTGAGTGTGTTCTGCCTTGGATTGGCTTTCTATCCAGAAATGAAGAGGCTTGCCTACAATGATCTGAGAATAGACTCCCCCTTCCAACAACATTATTACTGGATTAAATTGGCTCAGCAAAGGCCATGTCACATTTCATGACTTTTGTAGTGATTTTCAGCAATTTCCTTCATTTACATAATCTTAGTGAGGCAGTCACCAGGGCACTCCCATTAAGCCGTATGTCCAGCAACTCACTCCACATTTTTAGTCCCAGGGGCTGATTCTCTGTGTGTGCAAAAGTTAAGAACCAATGAATGCTCATCTGGTAGAACAATATTTATACTGTAATGCAGCCATGAGTAATAAGGAGCACAGGTGTTTTTCAGTTCACAAACAGAAGAGAAACTGGTCTGTTTTATGTCTCATGTTTTATGTACCCCAATAGAATGGAAAAATGAAAAACTGGGAGTGATCTCCCCTAGACTTTCTCGTATACTGAGATATGGTGATGGATATTTGAGGAGTAAACCGCAAGACTATGATTGTATTTTTTTATTATGTACATTAAAGAACCATCAACAACAAATCAAATCAAATTAAAAATATATTGAACAATTATTATAAAAGTAAAGTTGAATAAATCGGACTCTGCAGCTGCATGAATAAAAGGTAAAATACCATTTCCGATTAACGCAGTGGTTCTCGACCTGTGGGGTGGGCCCCCCTAGGGGGGCGTGAAGATGTGAAAAAAAGAAAACAAGAATCAAAATTATGAAAAAAACATCTGTTGAAACCAAAACAAATTAACTTAAACTACATTCTGATACTAGAACAATAAATATAGAGTTAGATAAATGTCGATAAAAGTTAAGTAGGTACAGTATAATAAAATATGCATCTACATTTCAAAAAAATGTTAGGGGGGCGCAATTAAAACTGTTATGAAAACTCAGGTCGCAAATACTTAAAGGTTGAGAAACGCTGGCTTAACGGAAATACCCAAAAAGCTGATAGAAATTTACATTTTCTACCAAATACTTGTATGCAAAATTTGGTTGACCTAAGTGAAAGCGTACTTAAGTTATTGTGTTTACATACACATACACACAGACATAACTTCAAAAATTGTATTTTTGGACTCGGGGAGGTCTAAAATGTCAAGATTCATCAAAATCTCAAAATGGAATTTTTGGAGTATTCCAATATTTTCACTATACTTTGTATACGAGAAAGTCAGGGAGGTCTAAAACGTTGGGATTCATCAAAATCTTAACATCGAAACTTTGGACGATTACAATACTTTCACTATACTTTGTATAGAAGAAAATAAAAAGGGGCTGAGTCTGTGGCTGAACTTGTCATACTTGTTAACCCTTCATGCAGTGCTGTTTTCATCAGGCTGTCACAAAGAGGGACAAGACAGACTGTGTTAGAAAGCCGGCACACAGTCACTAAATGTGATATGCACATTGATTTTTAGTCATGTAAACTGACATGGTCTGTCGATGAGATCAGCAACCTGCATGCCCAACAACTAGAAGTCACGTAATGAGACATCGGCTTAAATGGATAAATTAGTGGGTTGTAATACTAACAGACAGGGGAAATTCTGCATTGATTATAGATTGTCCGTTTTATCTGATCTTTGTCATATAGGGCCTCAGTCAGTTCTGCTCTTCACCACCTGCAGTAATGGCAGGTGTTCACTTATTCCTGAGATTCAAGTGACAATATATGGTTGGTCAGAATACAAAGCACCTTGGGAAGACGTTTGAATTGACTAATGGCTTTACACTCAGTGTTGAAAGCTGAAAGAATAGCTACAGTCCCATTCTCTGGCTTGTTTTGAATGAATTTGCAGGCCTAATTGACGATCTCACTGTGTCACTGCTTTCCAGTTTCTTAAGTTTTCAAAGCCAGAGTTTTTATGGCTAATTCAATTCTTTGTTAATGTTTATACTTTTTAGCAGTATTTCATCTTAAATAACAAATACAGTTAAGAATTATTTGTGCTTGCTGTGTAATTAAAAAAAAATCTCACATACATCTGGACACAGGCAGACATAGCTTGTTTGTTGTTAGGAGACACACTGTGGTGGAATGCAGCCTTTGCACAGCAGCAGTTTACCCCCTGTTGTCCAGAAGCCAACTACAGCTGACAAAAGAGTAGCCAAAGGTCACCTGCTGTTTAGGCCTACTGTATACCAGACAGGCACTGGGAGCTGATGACATGTGTCCCCATCTATACTGTTAACTCATTCAGCTCATGGTTTAATCAAGTTGAGAAGGTGTGGGTGCCTGTGAAATATTTCACACTATATTCAGTACAATGTCCAATATGCTGTTGGGTTACAAGAGTAGAGATGACGAGTTAGAGTGCCATAGAACAGGGCTAAAGGCCAACAAGTGTCAAGTTCACATTGGTAAGTGGAGACTTCAGCATGCTGGCAAAGAAAGGCAGAGGTCACCAAGGGGTGCAGTGCCCATAATATAGAGTGCTTATGAAAATTATTTAACCCTTTTAGTTTTCACATTTTATTGTTATATAACATTGAATTACAGTTGATTTAATTTGGCTTTTTTGACATTTATCAACAAAAAATAAGAAGATTCTTTAATGTGAAAGTGAAAAACAGATCTGTGCAAAGTGGTCTAAATGAATTAGTTTTCATATGTTTTCTCCGAGTTCAAGTCAGTATTTAATTACACCTTTGGCATCCATGACAGCCTTGAGTCTGTGTGCTCAGGTCTCCATCAGCTTTGCACATCCTGCCATTTTTCTCCAGTCTTCTTTGTCAGACTGTTTAAACTCTGTCAGTTTGCATGGCAATTGTGATTGGACAGCCTTTGTCAAGTCCAGCCACAAATTCCCAACTGGATTGAGATCTGGACATTGACTCGACCACTCCAAGACATTAACATTGTTGTTTCCTGTGTAGTTGCTCTGTATCTTTGGTTTTATGCATGGGGTTGTTGTCTTGCTGGAAAACAAACCCTTCTCCCAAAGGGCAGGTTTCTTGCAGACAGGATTTTCCAGTATTTTGTGATATTCATTTTCTCCTTTACCCTACTTTATCCTCAACTACCTGCTGCAGAAAAGCATTCTTACAGCCTGATGTTGCAACCACCATGCCTCCCAGTGGGGATTGTGTGCTTTAGATAATGTGTAGTGTTTGGCTGACACCAAATATGATGTTTAGTCCAATAGCCTCCAAGCTCATGTTTTGGTCTCATCAGTCTATCAAACCTTCTTCTAGCTGAGTCTCCTATGTGCATTCTGGCAAGCTCTTCCTGAGATATCATGTGTTTTTTTAAAGAATGGCTGTCTTTTTGCCACTCTCCAATAAAGCTGCCACTGGTGAAGCATTCAGGCAGCAGTTGTTGTCTGCACAGTCTCTCCAATCTGAGACAATGTAGCTTGTAACTCTTTTAGAGTTCTCATAGGTCTCTTGGTGGACTCCCTCACTCATCTTCTTCTTGCACAGTCACTATGTTCTTGTGAATGGCCTGCTTTGTTCAGATTTACAACTGTGTTATACTCTTTTCATTTCTTCATGATTGATTTAGACTCCAGTCAATATTCACTGACTTGAACATTTAATTATCTCCATCCCTTGACATTTCATTTTCAATCTCCTTTTCACAGAGTTGTGTGGAGTGCTCTTTGGCTTCACTGTGTAGGTTAGACCACCATACTGACTCATTACAAGCTGGACTTTCCACATAAGGTGCATTTACAATACAACCAAATGAACCCCCATGCAGATGATCTCCATTGTCTAATGGGAAGTGGGTCTGCCTGGGAAGGAAGTGGTGCAGCACAATGCCATTTTATAATTTTTAAATGTATTTTTCCTGAAGGTTAACTCATTTCTCTCACCAGTGATAAAAACTCCAGATGTCTTTGGAAAAACTGTGAACTTCTTGCAAGTCACAAAACTGCACCACCTCATCAGTGACCACATCATCTGTGTCAAAATGGTGACCACACGGGTGTTTCTTCATCTCAGGAAAGAGGAAGAAGTCAGAAGGTACCAAATCTGGTCAATAAGGAAAGAGAGGCAACAGTTGAAATGTTTCCCCTGTCACATGTGCTGTGTGTGGTGAAGCACTGCTGTGATGAAAGAGAACTCTGAGGGACAACTTCTCATGACAATTTTCAGCAAAGGCAGGCAAGAGGAACAGATGCTGGGTTGAAAGTTGGTTGAACGTACAAGCAAGGTCTGGTCTACTTAAGACACAAGTTTCACATACTTAATGTTATTTTTCTTTCATAGGTGGGCTCACTTCCCATCAAACAGCCTTTTTAAATGACTTCTAAAACCAACTGACTGCATCAGTCATTATTTAGGCGCGTCACATTACAGATGGTGAATACTTACGGAATTAAATATTTTGTGTTTTAAGTTAGTAATTAATTTAGATCATTTTGTAGAGATCTATGTTTGCTTTGACATAAAAGACCAGTGCCAAAAAGTCAAATTAAATCTGCTGTGATTAAAGGTTGTGTAACATTAAAATTAGAACATTTCCAAGGGAGTGAACATCTTTATAGGCACTGTAAAGCCAATGTAAGAAAAACGCATAGAGGGACAGTAGAATTCCACCTTGGGGAGCTTGGGGTGGGAAAAAAATAACCTCTGCTACCCTGAAAAAACACTACGTATGACTCAGAAATGACAGGACACCCTCAAGGCGACTCTATTTTCAGGCATACAGTCTGAGAAGACAATCTCTGAATTGCCTGGGGTGGGATAGAGAGACTAAGAGGGAGACAGAGTAGTGTAGATGGATTGCTTTTATGTTGTATCAGGTGGTGAAAAAAGTGGGGAAACCTCCTGCTAGAAGGGGCAACCAATGACTTTTGGGACTTTTGACATTTTCATGAGATTTTAATTCTGACTTTAGCAGACATTTTTAGTCTCTAATAGTCATGTTATTATTATTTATTTATTTAATACTGATTCTTTGAGCTCATCTTACTCCTGGCTTTGCATTTTTGTTTCATATCCTGGTCCTTGATCTTCTTAACCGTTTTTGGCCTGCCAATTTTTGGTCCTGGAATCAAAAGAGTGTGACTGTCTTTGCCTAAAAACTGCCTAAGAGACCTGAACAGTCTGAGAAGCTCCCCAGAAGGTACTATAGCTTAATGGCCTTTAGAATAAATAAAATCTGTTAAGACTCTGGATATGATTTTATTGGGGTATTTAAAGTTGCCTTAATGTCTTTGAGCCTGGAGTTGCGAGATAAGTTGAGGAATCATTAGTTGGAGCAAAATACTGTAGGTTATGGTCATATGTGAGAGAATGACAGTGAGAGAATGAGACAGAGAAATGGAAGATAAAGAAATAAGTGATTGAATAAGTTGGCAAGTCACGCCACTGGTAGACAGGCATTCAAGATTTTGTAAGTTAGGCAGAGAATACAGGGAGAAATTTCATTTGCTGTTGCTTTTTTTGTTTCTCAATTTGCTTATTTCTGTCCTATGCACTTTATTCATAACTAGCAGAATACCCGCGCTTCGCAGCGGAGAAGTAGTGTGTTAAAGAAGTTATGAAAAAGAAAAGGAAATATTTTAAAAATAACGTAACATGATTGTTAATGTAATTGTTTTGTCATTGATATGAGTGTTGTTGTCATATCTCTCTTTCTCTCTCTATCTATATATATATATATATATACTCAGCAAAAAAAGAAACGTCCCTTTTTCAGGACTGTGTATTTCAACAATAATGTTTTAAAAATTCAAATAACTTTACAGATCTTCATTGTAAATTGTTTAAACAATGTTTTCCATGCATGTTCAATTAACCATAATCAATTAATTAACATGCACCTGTGGAATGGTCGTTAAGACCTTAACAGCTTACAGAAAGTAGGCATTTAAGGTCACAGTTCTAAAAACGCAGGACACTAAAGAGACTTGTCTACCGACTGTGAAAAACACCCAAAGAAAGATGCCCAGGGTCCCTGCTCATCTGCGTGAACGTGCATTAGGCATGCTGCAGGGAGGCATGAGGACTGCTGATGTGGCTAGGGCAATAAATTGCCATGTCCACACTGTGAGACGCCTAAGACAGCGCTACAGGGAGACAGGAAGGACAACTGATCATCCTCGCAGTGGAAGACCACGTTTAACAACACCTGCACAGGATCGGTACATCCGAATATCACACCTGCGTGACATGTACAGGATGGCCACAACAACTGCCTGAGTCACACCAGGAACACACAATCCCTCCATCACTGCTCAGACTGTCCGCAATAGGCCGAGAGAGGCTGGACTGAGGGCTTGCAGGCCTGTTGTAAGGCAGGTCCTTACCAGACATCACCAGCAACAATGCCGCCTATGGGCACAAACCCACCTTCGCTGGACCAGACAGGAGTGGCAAAAAGTGCGTGAGTTTCTGCATGACAGCAATGTCAGTGTTCTGCCATGGCCAGCGAAGAGCCCAGATCTCAATCCCATTGAGCACGTCTGGGACCTGTTGGATCGCAGGGTGAGGGCTAGGGCCATTCCCCCCAGAAATGTCCAGGAACTTGCAGGTGCCTTGGTGGAAGAGTGGGGTAACATCTCACAGCAAGAACTGACAAATCTGGTCCAGTCCATGAGGAGGAGATGCACTGCAGTACTTCAAGCAGCTGGTGGCCACACCAGATACTGACTGGTACTTTTGATTTTGAACCTCCCTTCATTCAGGGACACATTGTGAAACATTTTTAGTTTATTTCTTATGGTGTTGACTCTTTTAGTGTTCATACAAATATTTACACATTAAGTCTACTGAAAGTAAAAACAGTTGAAAGTCAGAGGACGTTTCTTTTTTTGCTGAGTATATATATATATACATAGGAAAATACCCGCGTTTGGCAGCAGAGAAGTAAAAAGAAAAGGAAACATTTTAATAATAACGTAACATGATTGACAATGTAATTGTTTTGTCATTGTCATGAGTGTTGCTGGCATATATATATACACTCACACACACACACATATATAAACATATATATACACATCATATATATATACATATATATATATACATATACATATAAATATATATACATATATACACATATATATACACACACATACATATACAGTGGTGTGAAAAACTATTTGCCCCCTTCCTGATTTCTTATTCTTTTGCATGTTTGTCACACAAAATGTTTCTGATCATCAAACACATGTAACCATTAGTGAAATATAACACAAGTAAACACAAAATGCAGTTTTTAAATGATGGTTTTTATTATTTAGGGAGAAAAAAAATCCAAACCTACATGGCCCTGTGTGAAAAAGTAATTGCCCCCTTGTTAAAAAATAACCTAACTGTGGTGTATCACACCTGAGTTCAATTTCCGTAGCCACCCCCAGGCCTGATTACTGCCACACCTGTTTCAATCAAGAAATCACTTAAATAGGAGCTGCCTGACACAGAGAAGTAGACCAAAAGCACCTCAAAAGCTAGACATCATGCCAAGATCCAAAGAAATTCAGGAGCAAATGAGAACAGAAGTAATTGAGATCTATCAGTCTGGTAAAGGTTATAAAGCCATTTCTAAAGCTTTGGGACTCCAGCGAACCACAGTGAGAGCCATTATCCACAAATGGCAAAAAACATGGAACAGTGGTGAACCTTCCCAGGAGTGGCCGGCCGACCAAAATTACCCCAAGAGCGCAGAGACGACTCATCCGAGAGGTCACAAAGACCCCAGGACAACGTCTAAAGAACTGTAGGCCTCACTTGCCTCAATTAAGGTCAGTGTTCACGACTCCACCATAAGAAAGAGACTGGGCAAAAACGGCCTGCATGGCAGATTTCCAAGACGCAAACCACTGTTAAGCAAAAAGAACATTAGGGCTCGCCTCAATTTTGCTAAGAAACATCTCAGTGATTGCCAAGACTTTTGGGAAAATACCTTGTGGACTGATGAGACAAAAGTTGAACTTTTTGGAAGGCAAATGTCCCGTTACATCTGGCGTAAAAGGAACACAGCATTTCAGAAAAAGAACATCATACCAACAGTAAAATATGGTGGTGGTAGTGTGATGTGTCTGGGGTTGTTTTGCTGCTTCAGGACCTGGAAGGCTTGCTGTGATAGATGGAACTATGAATTCTACTGTCTACCAAAAAATCCTGAAGGAGAATGTCCGGCCATCTGTTCGTCAACTCAAGCTGAAGCGATCTTGGGTGCTGCAACAGGACAATGACCCAAAACACACCAGCAAATCCACCTCTGAATGGCTGAAGAAAAACGAAATGAAGACTTTGGAGTGGCCTAGTCAAAGTCCTGACCTGAATTCAATTGAGATGCTATGGCATGACCTTAAAAAGGCGGTTCATGCTAGAAAACCCTCAAATAAAGCTGAATTACAACAATTCTGCAAAGATGAGTGGGCCAAAATTCCTCCAGAGCGCTGTAAAAGACTCATTGCAAGTTATCGCAAACGCTTGATTGCAGTTATTGCTGCTAAGGGTGGCCCAACCAGTTATTAGGCTCAGGGGGCAATTACTTTTTCACACAGGGCCATGTAGGTTTGGATTTTTTTTCTCCCTAAATAATAAAAAAACATCATTTAAAAACTGCATTTTGTGTTTACTTGTGTTATATTTGACTAATGGTTAAATGTGTTTGATGATCAGAAACATTTTGTGTGACAAACATGCAAAAGAATAAGAAATCAGGAAGGGGGCAAATAGTTTTTCACACCACTGTATATACATATATACACATATACATATACAGGTATATCTACATATATATATTAGGGGTGGGACTCGATTAAAAAAATTAATCCAATTAATTAGAGGCTGTGTAATAATTAATCTTGATTAATCGTATGTAATCGCACACATAAATTTGCCCCAAATCACAAATGTGTTTTTTTAATTTAAAAGGGTTTTAGTGGGCGACAGAATCAAATAATAGACATGGACATGAATATTGTAAACTCAAGCTCTTTTCATTTCTGAAAAAAAAAATGCTTTTAAACTGCATTTGAATTCAAAACAGAAACAAAAATATCATCCCTGGTTAAAATTGGGCAGACTTAAAAATAAAGTGGTAGTTTAAGTACTTTTAAGTACATTTTCAGAATGGTATTGTCTTTAAATAATAATAACCAAAATTTCAACATAAAGTGCAGTTTTTCTTCTTATAAAAATAAGTCAGAAACATAAAAGGTAATTTGACCAACTTAATCTTTAAACTCTGAGTAACCTTAGCCAAAATTATTTTGTACATTAGGCTAAAACAGTGTGATCATTGAACATTTTGTAATTAGATGTAATTAGAATTACTAACGGTCACGGAAGTCCAATGATCCCCAGTAAGAGCCACAAAGTCCGCTTTCTGTAATGCATCTAATTTTGCTTGCTTTTCAGTGTGCACAAAACCATGCTTTTATCAAGGCTTCGCTTGGGTAGTTTTTTGAAATAAAATTTTCCTCCGATCAGTCGTAGGAACGCTCTTCATTCCGACTCTAACATTTTTGTAGCTGTGATGTGTGCATCAGTGTAATCGATGTACCAGGAAATCATGCATTGACAAAAGTTCCCCTTTGCTTGGAATTGAAAGTGTGATTAAATGCGTTATTTTTTGTTATGGAGTACATGCATCGAAGCTTCTCAGCTGTGCTTGTGCTAAGAAAAGGAAAGATTTTAAAAATAACGTAACATGATTCCGCGTTAACCGCATATTTTTTCATATGTCTCAAACCAAGGATATGCGAGGTTAAAATGAACCGAGAAGCGCGCGTACATACTCAGTACATCCCCTCTCGGGAATCGAACCTCGGATGTAGGCGATAGAGGGGAAGCCTCTACAATTGCGCCACGGTGTGTGGCTTATCTATTTGAGAGTAGGTAGATCGGGGTATATATATATATTCGCAGCGGAGACGTAGTGTGTTAAAGAAGCTATGAAAAAGAAAAGGGAACATTTTAAAAATAACGTAACATGATTGTCAATATACAGTAATTGTTTTGTGAGTGTTATTGAGTGTTACTGTCATCAAGGATTCGATTATCATTATTTGTTTCAATCAGGGTCGTATTTGTACGATGTGTTGTGTTCAAGTTACATTTTGTGTTTGTCAATCGTAAAGATAAGAGGTTTCATTTATCGATTTGTTTCTTACTGCATCAATAAACAGCTCGTCTTCCTCTTTATCTGAGATGTGACACACTGCATGCACGGGTTTTTTTTTACACTGTCTTCCTTTAGCGGGACATTCACTTTTTGCACCGTGTGCTTTGTTTCTGCAGTAGCTGCACTTATGAATATGCTTGTATGTATCAGACGCTTCATATTTTTTTGCTGCCTTCTCAATTGTGTAATTCTGTTTTTGTTCAGCGCTCTTTGGAACTGTTGCTTTTTGTCTGTGCACTGCGTCACTTCACGTGAGCCGCTTGGTGTTCTTGCATCGAAGGTTCCCAGCTGTGCTGGTGCCATCTCGTGTTATGTCCATGGCTGTATGTAATGTCAGCTAAGACCCGGCACTTAAAACTTTCTCTCGCAGTTTCGCTGAGTTTGTGCCAAACACCACCCTGACCATCTCATCTTCCTCTGCATAAGCACAGTCCTTCACCCGTGAATATTTAGTGGCAGTATTTCTATTGGATTGCCGCTGACGGACGGCCTTATATGGGCAGGCACTAAATTACAAACGCCAGCGGCAGGCTGTTTATGAACTTAATTTAAAGTTTAGGTTTACACCGTGCTTTGTTTCTGTAGTAGCAGCACTCATGAATGTGGTTGTATATGTCACTCGCTCGCTTCTTATTGTTCCGCTGCCTTCTCAATTATATAATGCATGTTTCCTTCAGCGCTTTTTGAAGCGCTTCCTGGTTTTCTACGTACTGCGTGATTACGTGGGAGGCGTGATGATGTCACACGAAACCCCGCCCCCACGGCTTTCGCGCTCATCTCCATTACAGTAAATGGAGAAAAACAGCTTCAAGTTATGACCATTACGCGTAGAATTTCGAAATGAAACCTGCCCAACTTTTGTAAGTGAGCTGTAAGGAATAAGCCTGCCAAATTTCAGCCTTCTACCTACACAGGAAGTCGGAGAATTAGTGATGAGTCAGTCAGTCAGTCAGTCAGTGAGGGCTTTGCCTTTTATTAGTATACTAGCAAAATACCCGCGCTTCGCAGCGGCAAAGTACTGCATTAAAATTTTTATTAAGAAGAAAATTTAACCTTTTTAAAGTGAGGGAAAATATGGCAATAATTATTTGTTAAGGATCTCTTTGTATACCACGTTGTCAGTTCGGCCCTCCGGTTGTAACATGACCAAGCTGTGCGCTGAGCTTACTCTTGAGCATGTAACGTACAGTTGGCCATGTGAACAGTAATCTTGTTTCAAATCTCACAGCATGGATTGCTGCTGTCATAATCGATTTCAGTTTCATGGTTTGTTTCAATTACGACAGTATTTGCAGGACTTGTGTTGAAGTGAC
>JANRMT010062791.1:138106962-138138364 GCA_026402145.1 Polypterus bichir lapradei
ATTCAATATGGCGGCCAACAGTGGCGTCATACCATCGAAATAAGTACATACATCGGTTTCGGTTAGCGCAGGGAAGTCACCTACCAAATTTCGTGAAGATGGGGTCAGCCTTCTACCTACACGGGAAGTTTGAAAATTGGTGACATTGGAAAGTTCAATATGGCGGCCGACAGTGGCGTCATACCATCGAAATAAGTACATACATCGGTTTCGGTTAGTGCAGGGAAGCCGCCTACCAAATTTCGTGAAGATGGGGCCATAAATGAGAAAGTTCAACATGGCGGACGTTGTCGACCGTTATCGACCGTTATGACCGTTACGTGTAGAATTTCGAAATGAAACCTGCTTAACTTTTGTAAGTAAGCTGTAAGGAATGAGCCTGCCAAATTTCAGCTTTCTACCTACATGGGAAGTTGGAGAATTAGTGATGAGTCAGTCAGTCAGTCAGTCAGTCAGTCAGTCAGTCAGTCAGTCAGTGAGTGAGTGAGGGCTTTGCCTTTTATTATTATAGATAAACACAAACTGTTTTTATTTGTTTTACCTCACTAGTATTATTTTGGATGTGGTTGGTCACAATGAGGGCACCTACTTCAATTAAATATTTATTAAATATATACATATTATTGTGAACTAGGAGTCACCAAGCTTGTAAGCCCCAATACATTTCAAAGGCACTTCCATAAAATGCCCACTAAAGGGGGATATGATCATCAAACCCCATCTAGTAATAAGGGAAAGTACCATATCTTTATAAAATAAAAAGTTTATTCTCAAAATACTTTTCAATAAGAATGAAGCTCCGTGGAGCACAAGAAGCAAAAGAATTGCCCAAAAAAGCTAAGACAATCCATTGCAAACAATTCCCAATGCAGTAATCCAGAAATGTAGTCAAATGCAAAGCAAAATGGTAAAAATTCAAATGGGACAAGCACAGCAAAAAACAAAATTAACACACCAACTCCAGAGCACATTCAAAATGAGCCACAAGGAACTATGGGACACCCACCCAAAAAACACATGAAACATAACAAAGGCAGGTTAAATAGAAAACAAAAAATAAAGAATGACATTGTGGAACTGGCCCCGGACACAGACAGACGGACAACGGTTTTGCACCCAACACACTCATTTATTTACAATATATTTACAATTGGTTTAGTGCACAACCCAGTGCCTCCAGCACCAATCCCCCAAAGTCCAGGCCTCACAGTCTCTAAATGCCTTCCTTCTGGCTGCCTGCACTCCTCTCTATGAGCTCCGTCCTCTTCCACCCGACACTTGCTGATGAAAGAAGGGAGGCGGCCCCTTAAATACCAGCCTGGATGGGCTTCAGCTGCTTTCCAGGCAATCCCCCGCGGACACACCCCTGTGTGGCGGAAGGGCCGGCTGCGCACCCGGAAGCCCTCCGAGTGTCCCCAGTCTTCTTCCCCCCAGCACTTCCTAGTGTGGCGGAAGTGCTGAGGTCCAGGGTTCTTCAGGCACCGGGGCACCTGCGACTACGCCACTGTGGAACCCCTACAGGGTTGGGCTTCCATGCCCTCTACCCATGGCCCCCAACACAACCAGGGCGGTCGCCCCCTCGTGGTCTGGAGGAGACACAAGGTCTCCTCCGGTCCTTCTGGGCATTCCGGTTGGGCTCCACCCCCAGCCGCATGCAACAGTGCCCCAGTGCCAGCGAAGACATGTCGGTTTGAGCGACACATCCCGAGAGGGCAATACGTCCCCAGAGTGGGTCCTACTACGTACCCAGAGCCCATCACGGCACCCTGGGACGCACCACTTCGGCACCCCTTCCGAGGCCGTCGCGGCCCTCCAGTCTACACCGCTCTCGCCTCCATAGTCCCCACCAGCCGGGGCACCATCCGGTCGCCAGTGGAGAGTCCTCCCGTGGAGCAGCCCGTTCCAGGAGGGCAGGTTCCCAACGGGGCAGGTCCTACTGCTCGTCGGGGCTACGGTCCTGTAACGAGACAAAAGGGAGGGCCAGAAGCACTGCCTGGACACCCGCACCGGACGTCCCTCCGATCTCTGTACCGGCAGTGCTCTCCCCCCCTACCGGCAACCCGCGACTTGCCTGTTCGGCGCCTCCACCGCAGGTTCCATGCCCATCCGTTAGTCCTTACCGGGACCGCTCTCACAGGTGCCTCCTCCACCCGCCCAGGGGTTTCCCTCTGCCTTCGCAGAGGACGGACCTTCACTGGACGTGCGCACCCAGCGACACGTCCCTTCCTATCAGAGGAACCGGCATTCACCCCTCGATTCCTCCTTTTCCTCTTGGATGCACTGACGGTCTGGGTCTGAGCATGGTGAACGCTCAAATCCAGCCCCGTCTGCGTCCCTGCAGACATGTTTCCCCTGGCACTCATCAGCCCTTGTTCTGCCAGTGCCTGCGATCTCGCTCTCCTCGCTCCACACGCAGCCTGCACTGTCGCGTCCGCGGATGTGAGTCCAAAATGAGACAAGTTGTTTTGAAGAGGGTCTTGTTTTAAAAAGCCTATGGAGGAAGAGGTGAAGTTAATGAGGCGGGGCTTGATCCAGAGGAGTAAGTGACATCAGAGTCTTTCTGGTCGAGGACCTTCAGTACTGGGAATGATACAGAGAGAGAGTATAAAGATGACAGTGTCCTCTGGAGGTCAGGAGTGGAATTACACTTGGTATATAAACCCTTCAAGCTCACATATTTGACAATACATACATATATAGTTGAGAGCAACAAGACAAGACACAATAAAGTGTTGGGGTCAACTGGAGATCTCCATTTATTAGTAGCAAGGCTACTAAACAAAAAGTTTAAACAATGCCTTTAATTTTTTTCTAAATTCGTTTGTGTCGATTCTTCATTAAAAATTTGTGATTTAGTGTGTATTTCATGATTTATGTATTAATTTTAAAATTACATGTTTTAATGTTAGATGCGATTAATTGTAATTAATTACATACATTTATGTGACTAATTGGTTCATATTTTTATTCAACTCCCTGCCCTAATTTATACATAGATGAGCACCAAGTACACTGGATGGCAGCATCCCTCTTATCAAGCTCCTGTTTCGAAACTGCATGGCAGTTGTAGTTCCAAATGCCTCTATGTACTTCAAAGCATATTGTTTCCTCTTCTCAGGTGAAGCCTGGAACACTTCCTGGAAAGAGCTCATCCAGTTTAGTTGAACACCACAGGCCAAGATCCACCCAGTGAGGTCCCAGGAAGAAGCACCAAAATTGCCTCTTCCAGTCACATGATTCCCAGTTTCAGTATAAAGGAACAGCCCAAAAGTGGCCCAGGCAGTTCTGTTTGCAGTGCCGATCAACCAGGAACCAGTAGCTGTCAAATTTGTATCCTGTGGACTAGGCACATAAGACGCTCAAAGACTTTTAAGAGGATGATAATTGTTTTAAGGATTCCTCCAGAAAAGAGAACTTCATGCTATTTCAAGAAAAGTCTAAAGTGCAGTCAGAACAATTGTGATGATATCCATTCACCTTCTCAGGCCCGTCTATCCCATTCATGCAAATTGTCTAAAGATGAGATATGAAAGGTCCTTAAAGTCCTGCTCTCCAACATACTGCTTAGTAATTTATTCCATGTGTCTATGGTTCTTTGCATGAAAAAATCTTTCTAACATTTATGAAATTTCCAACCATGTTCCCTGTTGAAGAATTTGTTTCAAAGCAACAGCTGGGATCCGCTGTACTATTTTTTTTCATAATTTGAAGCATTTTGATTATTTCAACCCTTAATCTCCATTTGCTTAAACTCAAACTTGAACACCTTCAATCTCTCCTTATAGCTCATATTTCTTAGTCTTGGGATCAGCAGGTTGTATTAAAAGAAAATAATTAATGATGATGCATAATTTTTTTGTAATTATTGGTATTAAAGTAAGATGTTGCTGCTTTGTATTTTAACCATACTATTTTTGTAACTGCATACAGAGAGCTAAAATGATAGTGATCAGTGGTAATCTTAATTGAACTGAAATTAGTTTTACTATACTCTCTTAAAGTTTTCCCAGGCATTTGAATGTGACTCCTGCATTCACGTACCTGCCATCAGGAAGTCAGTCAGTCATTTTCAAACCTGCATATTCCTGAACAGGGTTGTGGGAAGTGCCAGAGCCTATCCCATTTAGCATAGGGCGCAAGGCAGGAACAAACTCTGGACAGGTTGAAACAACACACTCGCACACACCCAACAGCACTTGAGGGCCAATTTAGCACCACCAATTCACCTAACTGTATGTCTTCAGACTGTGGGAGGAAACAGGAGCACCAGGTGGAAACCACACAGACACAAGAAGAACATGCAGACTCCACACGGGGAGAACCTGCGACGTGAACTCAGGACTCCTTACACTGAGGCAGCAGTGCTATTACTGTGCCTTCGTGTCTACCCCATCAGGAAGTCTTTAAAAGCATTTTATTCTGTAACACTCAGACTTCATCTGAGTTTTTAATTTGCTACTGCTCAATAACTTTTGTTTTTTTCGGGATGTACTCTGTGAACAAGCAAAACTGACTATAAGGTGCCTAATGGAAAAAGTTTCTAACATTTAACATGTTCAATGAGTTAGGTGGAACAGATTCTTGCCTGGTTTAGTCTATAGTTAAAATGGAGATCTAAAAAGTTTAATTGAAGCATATTAATAGTGAAGTGCTATAAAGATGAAGGGACATCACCAGGAGGACTTCACAAAAGCTTATGCCTAATAAGAACCCTGGCTTCAGAGGAGCTTCACTGTTGCACCAGTATATGTGGAGTCAGAAGGACAGAAGGGCAGTCTGATGGGTTTTATGTCAAGTGCCTGATTTGAACCACAATAGACAGAGTGCCTGGTTCATGTCACGACCCTAGTATTTTTTTTTGCAGCTGATGGCTGTAAAAACAGCTTTTAGGAAACTCAAACAAGAGAAAGTTACTGCAACCCTGTCAAGAAGCCATGAGAACCTTTCAAAGAAATGCATCAGACGTGACTGAATAAAGACAGGCTTCAGGAAGTAGAAAAAAACTCTTAGCACATGAGATGCACTTCTGTCAAGAAAAACTTCAGAGCTCCTTAAGAAGGGAATGTTGCAGATGGAAAAATGTAAAATACATGGAGAAGTCACACGTCTTGAGCTGTGCCAAAGATCCCTCAAGAGCCTGATCTGTTTTGCTGACATTTGTTTCTTTCATATTTGTTGAACTAGTAAATATTTGATCCTACGCTACTGACACGAGTTGTAAATTTGCCTTTTGCTTTACAATACAGAGCAGTAGTATTGTACTATGAAGGACGGTATTGTGGGCGTCATGTGTATTTTATTGATTTAGTACTGTGCTAAATTTAAATTTAGTATGTTACATAGTTCTCAGAAAAGACAATCTCCTTGTGATTTGTAAGACCTCTTCCAGTACATGCTCAATCGATAATCTCTGACCTCTCTGACCTCAGGTTCACACACTATAATTAAAATAATACATTGGGTTTTTAGATCGGAAGACATAACCTGAAACAATTTATGAAATCTACTCAAAATTTCTATGGGCTAACAGAGATCTCACCTCTAGTCAGATTCACCGAGGGTAATGCTCAATGGGGACCGTCATGATTAGGTTTCAGATTTTATTTTTTGTCCTTTTTATGTTTCTTTTTTGAAATTTCTTTTTCCTGTTAGTGGTTTTGAATACTGCAGAACATTTAAGGTGAATATTTGGTAAAGTTGATTTTTCTGATGCTTTTTTTATTTTTCAAGGGAGCTGCTATTTTCTAGAATCTTTATATACTGTTGCTAGGATGGTTGCTTGCCACCATGGAATTACCAGAGGTCATGACCCGTGATGCCATTGGGTCAGTCCTACTCACTCACATGGTATCTGCATCTGGTATTTGCAATACAAAAATGACTTCTTCATTGGTGTGCTTTTATTTTTGAATTTCTGGTACAAAGGATTCCTGCTTGGTTTTCTGTCTTAAGGTTTTGATTATGACTGTTGCTTGTTGAAAGATAGTATACTGACTGTAAAAAAAGGGAGACAGTCCAAAAAAGTGAGAATTGGGAGAAAGAACAGAGTTAAAGGGCAAAGAAATGGACAACAATGGAAGAGAAAGTGAGAGAGATGTCAAATCCAAATCACAAAACAAAAATCGGGCAAAATGAATGGCTTGATCAATGACCGGGCCAAAGGAGTAGGCAAGTAGTCCTCTGAAAATCCCGAACTCCTATACATACTGCAATTCCAACACCAATGTTGTCAAACAACTCGAAACAGAGGTGGGCTCAAGTGAATTATATCCAGCAGGGGATGCGTGCTTTCTGGAAATGTGTTTTTTTATAAAAGTAAAGGCAGCCGAAACCAACCTCTATTACCCAACTCCTACTGTACTGCTTAGGCATTTACTTTGTCTACTTTAAAGCTGGTATATGTTCTCAAATACATGCTGAGCTAATTAAAAGTAAGTTCCAAGCTCTCTGTCTCTCCCACTCTTTTCTTAGTTTCAAACAATTACATCTCCCTTTTCAATTTTCTGGAAGGTTTCAGCTGTGTTTTCCCATTTTAAGTTATTTGTGCTCCATGTGATTTATTATGAGCATATACTTGAGGGTCCACATTTATGTACAGTTAATTCTTGCAATCCACGGGGGTTATGTTCTTGAAAACCTTGCATAAACAGAAACCATGGATACTGAACCATTGACCCAATTGGACAAATTGGGTTTGAGTCCAGCTGACCCTGTTCACTACACGTTTTTGCTACCCATTACCATGAACATATAATTTCATGTACTGTTCTCATAAAGAACACTTCCCTCAATACAGTACAGTATTTTAAAGAGGTATTAAAAAAACCCTCATATTTAACAGAAGTCAGACATAAAATGTGAATTACACACTTTAAGACCAAAATGTAATATTAAAATGAATACAATAGTTTACCAAAAACTGCTGCAACTTTATTAACCTGAATCTTACCTTGAACGGAGGGATGGTCCTTGGGGTGATGCTGTAATATTGTGAACCTCAAAACCTTGAGTGCCTCCAAAAGTACCTCCAAAAGGAAAGGTTCTAACCACTCTATGGGGTGGGTGCTGGAGATAGCAGGAGAATCAGCTACATCTACTGCTTCCTCTTCCATGCTGGCTTTCCCTCAACTCAATGAAGGTTGTGCCAATGGTGATCTCCTCTTTTTAATTGGGTTGAACAACTGTGTCAACATTGTTTGACATGATTTCCATACTGTGCAAAGCCACAAATAGGCGTGAGTAGACTGTCAGTTACACTTCTATAGTGGAAAAGTAAATTCATGGGAATGGAATCTATGAATAGCAAAGATGTACTGTATAATGTAAACACTGTAGCCACTTTATTAGATCCACCTTTTTGTTATCCCAAACATCCTGCTTATCCTGTGGCTACAACCAAAAATTTATAGTATTCAGGCATGGTCAAGTGATTTAGTAGTTTTTCAGCCATCAATGGTGATCTTAGTGTGAGCTAAGCGTCTTTGACCATGATATGATTACTGGTGCCAAATGCTCTAGCGTCTCCAAAACTGCTATCCAATGATTTTCCACCCACTAGAATTTCTAGAGTTTGCAGAGAAGATCAATAAACACACAACATTAAGGGAGCAGCAGTTGTTTGAGCAAAAACAGTTTTTCCAAAAAGAATGGTCAGATACATTCGTGCTAACAGAAAGGTCACAAACACTCAAATAACAGCTCGTCAAAATTTGCGATGAACAGAAGATCATCTCTGAACACAGTATAAAATCATGTTCATCCCTCATGAATAGGCTACAATAAGACCAAACCAGATACCAATCCAATCAGACAAAAAACAGGAAATGAGGCTACTCTGAGCACGCAATCACCAAAACTGAATGACTGAAGAGTGTCATAGGTTGCCTGTTCTAAAAAACCTTGTTCTTTGCCTCAAAATTCAGGTGGTAGGCTCAGAATTTATCCTTAACCAACATGAATCAATGGTCAGTCCACCCTGTGTCAACAGCACACTCTTTTGATGGTAGCTAAGAGTTTGAAGAATGTAATCATGGCATCGATTAGGTCTTATAAAAATTTTAAAAATGTAAACATTTCTTATGACCCTTTAACATCTTGGACTCTTAGGCTTATCGGGTTTTTCTGTGTTAAATAAGCAATAATTATTCATAGAAATGCAGCTCTGTTCTGCTAAACGGATCATCAACACAAGCAAAACAGGTAACAGCAGACATATTTCACCCAAGCCAAAAACTTTTCCAGTGACTACAATCAGGTGAATGCCTCTGTAGCCATATGGGCAGAATTGAAAGGGTGAGGAGATGTTTTTTCCCCTCTGGCCGTGTGAATTCTAAACTCTGCTTATCATTCATTTGCATCATTGTCATGCATTTCTTCATCTGTGCTACTCAGGCTTATGTGGACTTTTGTCCTGCGGTGGGTTGGCATCCTGCCCGGGATTGGTTCCTGCCTTGTGCCCTGTGTTGGCTGTGATTGGCTTCAGCAGACCCCCGTGACCCTGTGTTCAGATTCAGCGGGTTGGACAATGGATGGATGGACGGCTGGATGGACATCACTTCATGCATCATGTGAACTTTACACTTACTTTACATTTACTCTGCTGTGGCTAGGATTTTTGCATTTAACTTGTACATTACATATATAGTTATATTTTGTTTTGTACTCACTGATGGAGCTGTATTTGCCACAATAACATTTCATTGCCATTGTATTGTCCATTTTTGTATGTGACAAATAAATAAATTGTGAAGCACATCGTGCATTGTAAAAAATGATTTTTATTGGCATTGTCTGCTAAACTGAACCTAAAGTGGAATACGTTCTCTACTTAGGCTAATGTTTCGTAATCAAAAGCATAATTCAGCAGTGTGGTTAAACGTATTAGGAGACAGTAGCAGAAATAAAAAATTATGCATTTGAAAAATGGACAGAATTTTTTGTCTACTGAAACTTTATAAACTACTGGATATATCATAAATAATAAGCTATGATTTTCTAAGCTTGGCTGAAACATTAACAGCTGAAGTATTTAAAAAGTACCAATTTGTATGATTGTTTTTAAAATGCAGGTATTAGCAAAAAACAGTATAAACAGCAGAAAACAATACTTTCTCATAAATAGAATCAATTATAGCAGAACATATAAAATTCTCTTTTAATCAAATTGCTGAAAAGTGAAAATAAAGCATAAGATCAACTCTTGAAAACAAGTGGAATGGTAATTCCAATTTTCAGTAAAATCACTTAATTAGAATGAGTTGCCTAAACATGAATAACAAGCAAACATGGATTTGAATGCCAAACACTGGGTCTGTAAAACAGCTCCACTAACCATTGCATTGCCTGCTGCCAGCAAACATAAAACAACAAGAGAAAGTTTTACTGTCCTCACACCAAGAAGGACAAAGAGCCTGAAAATCTCACAGCAGAGACATTTAAACTACTGAAACAATTAAAACTAGAAGTATCAGCTCAATACATCATACACCATTACTGCGTTGCTGACAACCACATGCGGTTGTTTATCTGGAGAAGAAAGTAGGACATGCTTCTGGAAATAATAATAGATGAACACGTTACAAATCTGTGAGTTTCAAATTTTAATCGTCAAGTGTGGGGGACTTCTGGGGCTCATACCCGGCCGGGATGCCCCGATAGTGGATGGTGAGAGAGTTTATTCAAGACATTATCTCCTCTGGAATACTAGAGGGCAGTCCCCCTGGCCCCACCGCTAGGGGGCACCTAAACGTTTCCCAAACCCTATTTAGCAGAACTTCCGCCACACCTCGTTGGACACCTGGAGTCCTTCCGGGTGTCCTATAAAAGAAGCCAGCTGCCACTACTCAGACAGCCAGAGTCAGGAAGAGGTGGATGAAGCTTGCTGGGAGAGGAGTGGAGGTGGAGAAGAAGAAGAAGAAGGAAAGGGTTTTGTGTTGGACTGTGTATTTTCTGCTGTGTTAGGCAAGCATTAGAAGACAAGAAAGGGACAACTGCGAAATGAGCATTGTATTGTTTCTGTGTGTAAGAGTCAGCATGAAATTGGATCTTCTTTTCCTTGTTTGGAATGTCATAATTTACCTAAGTGGGGGGCTGTACATGGAGAAAGAGTATAAAGCCTTGGAACATTGCCCGGCACACCTTTGAAGCTGACGGATGGATGGGAGATAACACCATCCGATCCTGAAAAACCTTCCAGCACAGAAACGAAAATGGCAGACTGCATACATCGAGCTCCCACTTCGGTAATGGTCTCGTCATGGCTTCCTCGTCTGTTAGGCCCTGTAAACCGTCATTAAAGAAAGCTAAGTTATTTCTCCTATGTGATTTCTTACCACCATATTACTAAGGGAGGGGTATCACCTTTTTATATTATATCTATATAGTTTCGGGTTATGTAATATGCCACAATTACAAAAGAACTTATTCCAACCAGGGAGCTAGCGCCCCCTGCTGGATTCAGCTGTGTTCTGGGGGAGCAAGAAACAAGTGCTTCCCAGCTCGGAATAAAGAGTGTTGTGTGTTGGCACCTGCGTCTCTGCCTGTCTGTGAGAGGGTTGGGGTGGCTGTACACACCCTGAATTTTCACACAATATTATACACTTTGAAAGTTTTACAAATTTACACCAGAGAGTCCAGTTTAAATAAAAAATGAGCATATCGTATTTAGACACCTTCACTTTTATCCACATCTTCTTATGTTGTAGCTTTGTGCAAAAATATTCTAAGTGCTATATTCCCCACATCAACCAACCCTTCAAACCCCTGAATGACAAAGTGAAAACAAAATTTTAGATTTTTTGCCCCAAATTTATTAAAATTAAATAGCTGAAATGTCACATTGACACAAGCATTCAGACCCTTTGCTAAAACAATTGAAATTTGGTTCAGGTGCATCCATTTTATTGATCATCACTGAGATGTTTCTGTACATGACTTAGAGTCCAACTGTGGCCAATTAAATTGTTTAGAAAGCCATGTCTATAGGGGATCCTAAAGCTGACACAGTATAGCATTGAAAAAATGAAGCTGTGAGGTCAAATGAATAGTTGGCAGAGCTTAGTGACAGGATATTGTGTCGACACATAGATTTAGAGAAGGCAAAAAAAGACAATCCTGCAGCCTACAACGTTCTCAAGAGCACAGTTGGCTTCAAAATTCTTAAATGAAATAAATTCACAACAGCTTTGACTCTTCCTAGAACTGGCCACAGGGCCAAACTGAGCAAATGAGGGTAATCATGAACCTGGTGATCACACTGGCTGAATGCAGATATCATCTGTAGAGATGGGAGAAACTTACAGAACAACAATCATGACTGCAACATTCCACTGATCAGGGTGTTATGACAGAGTGGACAGACAGAAGCCTCTCAGCTCTAAAAAAGACATAGAAACCTACTAGGAGTTTACAAAAAGGCACGTAAAGGACTCCCAGACTGTGAAAAACAAAATTCTCTGGTCAGGTGAAACCAAGATTAGTGTCATGTCTGGAAGAAATCTGGCACTGCTTATCACCTGTGCAATACCTTTCCAACAGTGAAGCAGATTAGAAGCAACATCATGCTGTGGAGTTGTTTAAGAGTGGCCGAAAATGAGGGACTAGACTGGATTCAAGAAAAACAGAACAGATCAAGGTACGCGGATATCCTTAATAAAAACCTTCTCCAGAGGTCTTTGGATCTCAGACTGAGCCAAAGGTTCATAACAGAACAATGACCTTAAGCACAAAAAAAAAGACAATAAACAAGTGGCATAGAGAAAACTCTGTGATTGTCATTGGTAAGTCAAGACTGAAGAGACTTGTAAATAGCTGTCCACTAACAGTCTCCATCCAACCATACAGAGCGTGAGAGGATCTACAGAAAAAAATGGCAGGCAATCCCAAAAATCAAGTGTGTGAAGACGTCAGGCCATAATAATTGCAAGATGGATTTCAATGAAGTACTGTGTAAAGGGTCTAAATACTTGCGTCGGTGTGATATTTTAGTTTTTTACTTTTAATAAATTTGTAGACTGTCCTAAAATCCTGTCTCCACCTTGTCATTCTGGGGTATTTTGGAGAGTTGATTGATGAGGGCAAAAATTATTTGAAATGAGTTAAGCAGAAGGCTGCAACTCAACAAAATGTGACAAAAGTGAAAGGGTCTGGATACTTTCTGAATCCACTGTATGTCAAGGAAAATGATGATAGCTGGCAGTCCTGTTTTTAACAAGACTGATTCATAACTTTCTTGAATGACTGGGTGAAAAACATTTTAATATTTTAGGAGATAGAAGCATAGCTCATTTCCAAGTACAATTAACTGTTTCTACCCCAGTCTGTTTACAGTTCAGAGTGCTTCATTCAGCTTTCTTGGCACAACCTGCCTGGACCTTGTCTCTGGTGAGAAAGTTCAGTTGTGCTGCACTCTTAAAAGTACTGAGAGGTTTTACTGGTTCCTCATAAAACCATTACTTGATAAGGAACCATCTCATTCTGGAAAAAATTCTTTGTATATGAAATTGGCTCTTAATGCTTTGAAAAAGTTCCTAACATGTGGACAAATCCAAAATCTTTAATATTAAGCAGGAAACAACAGATCATGAAAATCTGACCTGGCTTAACCTGTGTCATTGTTTCTCTATTATAAAAAAAAAAATCTTGGCATGGAGACCAGGGGGATGAGACGTGATCTTCTTGGAGGACAATTTGATGTCCCGCAAGAAACATTTTAACGTCACGTGAGACAAGGCAGTGAGACAGAAGGACAGCTGCTGTACAGGCTTTTAAATGTTGACGCGCAGCACGACAAGCAGAACACGCACCTCCATAGCAGCAGCACAAAGCTGGTAGCTGATCTGTCCGCTTCTCCTTAGCATGCATTCTGCTCCCCCTCTTCACAACGCAAGTGGGAGAGATGCTAATTGGCACAAGTGTAGCGCGCCTTGGTGAGCGAAGCGACCAAGACCTGATCATCTCGGAGAGACACTTTGATGACACGCAAGACTAGACATTACAACCTTAGGAAGCAAAACCTGTGAGACGGTGACTTTTGCGCGTCACGCCCTACTTACAAACAATTTAAAATAAGTTCACGTACATCTAACCTAGCAGTTGTTAAAATGCTTTTGGCAGACACACTTCATGTGCTCCCAGCTCTTAAAATAACGACAAACAGAATTCTGTGTTCAGCCCCCAGCCCACCCTTCACAATGCTAGTCACAGAAACACAAAGTGGCAAAAGGACACCTGCTGTACAGGCTTTTAAATGATCGACACAAAGCACGACAAGCAGAACACACAGCTTGCCAGCAGCAGCAGCAAGACATCAGATGAACCGACTGCATCTCTTTAGCTTGCGTTCAGCCCCCTCCCTGCCCCCTTCACAACACAAGCAGCGTTAAATGTCCCATGAGAAAGAGATTTAACCACTCCTGGGGCAGGAAATAAAGGACAAAAGTTTTAAAGGTAAAAGTGAAAATAATGCATACGTAACAATTCCCATGGAAATAGCAATCTCTTTAAATTGTTTATCCGGTAAACCAAACCTGGCGGTGGGCGAGCGAAGTGGGCAGGGGGCAGAGCCCCTTAGTCTTTTTAAAATTATGAATTATTTTACATATCTGCTATTATCTATTGATGATTAGTTATGGAATTTGTTAGGAATCAAAATAATTAAAGGTTCTTTCTGTAAACTTTATACGGACAGTTCTTTTGGAAACTTGGGTTTCCCTATGGCATCACTCTGAAGAACCTCTTTGGCACCTTTATTTTTAAGAATGTGATAGCAAAAACACATAAAGCCACAAAATGTTTTTTGTTATATTATGGACTATCATACATTATGGCAGGAACAGGAAGGAATTGTTCAAGGAATCTTTTAGTAAAGATTTTCCATGCAGCCAAACCTTTTTTTTCCTCAGCATCCCATGATTCTTTGTGAGGCCAATGTGACATCACGGAGTTGTAAATTCTCCAGCAGTTGCACCAAAAGGGGAGTGACTAGCTGGTGTGCATTGGTGGTCATGAGTCTATGTGCTCTGATAACCCCATGAGGGGTTGCATTTAAGTTTCAGGCTCGCTTACCATGGAAGTGGTGTGTTGTCCAGCTTTCAGCTTACTGTCTGAGCAGGCTTTCAGTACTTCTATCGGGATTGTTACAGACAAGTAGACCTGGTTCTCCATAGGCTAATATTTACAAAAATGAATCAACGAGATTTCCAGCCCCCTATTGCCGATTACAGAGACTAGCTGGATGTTTTGTCTGTCCCTCTCTATTGCTCTCTTTCTGTTTTTCTGTAATTCTTATGTGCACTGGGCTTGTGGGTTCACAGCCTCATTGAATTCATGCTTTCTGCTCATGTTGTCTGCAATAATTGTTACTGTTCTAGTATTTAATCTGTTAATTTTATCTCAGAGAGGCACAGTGGCATAGTGGTTAGCACTGGTGCCTCAGAGCTCAGGTCACATTTTTGGCCACAATAATTGGCCCATCGTAGTTGGCACATGCTTTCCTAGCCATCTGGGACATTTAAATGATCATTGCACCATTATAATCTACTCAAAGCTAGTTCAGTTTCTCCTCCCCTAGTGACTTCAATGCAGAACTCATCGAGTTTCCTGAACCTTTACTCAATTTCACTAAATGCAAGGTAAAGTGAAATCTGTGGGGTCTGCTCATCACTATCCTTTGCCACATGGTGGTGAACAAAATTACTTAACGTATTTGCATCAGCATGGCTAATGCGTATTCAGTTCTCTAGATTTACTTGATTTTTTTTTTGTTTGTTTTTATGAAACTGGAAAAAGATGCTAGATGCATTTGATTCAATAATTCTAGTGATATGCATATCTGCATTGTTTTAATAATATTGTTTTATGTACTATCTCATGTTCAAAGAGGGCACTTTATTTTATTTTCATACACTCACTTCTGACCATTTTAGAGTCACCAGTTGGAACATCTTTTTAATGTTCAAAGAAAATGAGGTACACAGAAAACAATCAGCCAATACTAAGAATGTGCAAACTCCATACACAGAGTGAGTGGGCTGCAAAGGAAACATATTCTTCTAGAGCTGTCAAGTAGCAATGATAGCCACTGGGCTACCGTAGCATCCTCAATTCTTATAAAGTGATAACAATGCTATAATTTCCACACCTTCTATGGCTGCAGCTCACTGCACCACAGATTTCTCTGTTTTCGTAATTTCTCCATTGCCTTAACTACTAGACTTCATGGATTTAACCTATTCATCAAGCTAAAATTGATCCTGTACTGTTACCTGAAATTAAATATTAATTTCACCAACAGTATCTATAATTTATAAAGGACTGATGCTGGTCAAACGACATCTCAAAGCACCATTCAAAAAAATCAAAGATTTTGCAGGAAAATGTATAATTTCCATTCCAGACTCTCACTAGAGAGCATGTCTGTCTAAGCTGCCCTAAAAATGAAAATCACCCAGCCTCAAATAAAGAAGACAGCAAGGCATTTGCAGCGCATATTCTTTAAAAAAAAAAAAAAAAAAAAACAGTAAATAAAGGGTAAAAACGAGACCTACAGAGTGGCATCAAATTTTGCGAAAGACAATGAAGTAAATTCACTGATTTCCTGGATTTCCTAATAACCTACACCCCAAGATGCTCAGTCGCCCCTCATAATCACAATTCAACTCCCGTGCGCATGCAGCGCTAGATAGCAAGGAGGCGTGACAACCACTTTGATTGACAACACGGGAAAGTTGAGAGCGAGGCTCTTGCGTAATTTTTCGTGACAACGGATAACGTTTGGATTGAAGGAGGGGTGGGCGATGACAGTAAATGGATGCATTTCCACGTGAGCAGAGCTGGTTGAATGCGGCATTTCTCCCTGACTCACAGAATAGTTGGAAGCTAACAGCATGGGCTGGCTGACTGCAGTTTAAATCGGGGTGGGGTGTTGGAATGGGGGCTGCACATGGAATAAGGCGCGGGGGGGGGGGGGTTAGGGGGGGGGGGGAAGGGGGCGGGAGAGAGAGAGAGAGCTAACGAATAAGCTAATGAAAAGAGATGGTGAGAGCCAAAGAGCACAGGCGGCGGCGTCGGCGGCGACGACTGAGGGGACAATTGCGAATGTGCTAAGGGGAGATGGAGGGGGGTTTGAGGGAAGTTGTGGAAATGAGTGAATGAATAATGCAGTAATACAGCAGGTATTAAATAGGCTTTCACAGGTAGACTGACAGACGGACAGGCAGGGATGATGTCAAACAAAAACGTTTGGATAATTTAAGAAGAGGCGCCAGGAAAAAAAAAGGCAATCACGTGCCTCGTGATGCGTAAAGAGGGAATCCCAGCATCCTCCCGCCCCCTTTACTGTCTCCAAAATCATCTCATTCATCTATTATTACTAACGGCACAGCAAACGGAATCGGATTTTATTTCCGTGACCTGTGTTTCAGCGCGAGATCAAAGCTAGTGATCAATAATCTGTGGCATCAAACACACAACACATCTGAAGGATCTGTGTTAGCATACTTTGAATCAGGACTGTTTCTGTAAGCTTGGGACCTTGGGTGGGAGTGGGAGAAAGCTAATCCATCTCTAGAAAAGGAGTAAAGAGTTATGGGTCCCAAAAAGACTGAGAATGAGTTTTAAATATACATAAAAAACAATCACATTTCGAACAGATTAACGTAAATAGATCCTAATAAAATATACCCATTAGTAGTATCGGAGGATAGGAAAATTTAAACGCAGTCAGCAGCCTCTTTGAAGGAAATAAACTAGTGGGGAGTCCATGGTCAGTAATAACGGAAATTTCTAAGACAGGTCAGACACAGGCAAATCTATGCCCAATTTAACACCAAATGTTTTATATTTTTCAAGTAAAGGAGGTCATCAATGCTTTGTTGCAGCACTGCAGTGCATCAAAAAACCAGAGAACACCTGATGTGAGCAGTGATGGATTAAGGAGGGTGTTGACAGCACTGGTCTGTGTAGCTGATTCTGTTCAGTAGGCTATGAGGATACAGAAGTCGAAAGTCAATTTTGCGGTCTGTGAAAAAATATTGCAATGATCCAAGAGTGGATCTGCCTGGTTCTTTGCCTGGTCATTAATCTACAGTTCTGCTTCACACCATTTAACTGCACCCTTAAAAATAATGGTGCCAAAGGAGTTCTTTAGAGCCATTTTGGCCCCCCAAAACAGAAACATTTACATGAAGATTCTAGATTGTTTTTATTTAGATCTGTAAGGATTCCATAAATAGTATTGAAGAGATGGTAAGTAATGAGTGACATCTTCTACATCTCAGTGATGGCCAGTGCTGTTTACTATGCTGTAGTGTACTGGGCTGGTAACTTCATGTGAAGAAAGTCCAACCAAATTAACAAGCTAATTAAAAGAGCATGTTTAATTATGGGATGTACTCTGGACCCCCTGGTGGCTGTAGCAAAGGAGAAAATTAAAGCAAAAATAAGTGCCATTATAAACAATGCTACACATCCTCTTTGTGGCACACTAATACTGAGGATTTTCATCCAATGAATTATTCAGCAGAATAATGAAAAACGCTACTGGGGCTCCTATCTACCAACAGCAATACATCTGCATAATGCCTCACTGTGACTGTGACTGACAACTCAGATTTTTTCTTTTCTTTTTTTTTTAATTTTTTCTTCTGTTTTTGTCATTCAGGTGTGTGTTCAGGGCATAGTGTATGTGTATATGTATGTATATATCTATTTATGCATTTATTTATTGAAAATGCTTCTGTAAAAAGCTAAATTTCCCCCAGAGGACAAATACAGTTTGATCTAATCTAATCTAACCTAATCTAATTTAATCTAAATACTAATTAGTTCATGATTGTGAAAGGACTCTTGTTGAACACAATAACATGGGCTAAAGTCAGGTTTTCTTTAGCTTTAGTTTCTTAGCTTTAGGACCCTTAGCAAGGCTTGTTGGCAGCCACACACTTCCAGGCCAAAAGATCTTAGAAGCACCCCCTAAATGCTTCCAAATACAGCAAACATTGCTTCGTGGCAATCCCCTACAACCCTACCCCATACCACAAACCGCAGGCTAGATTTATACTCTACTGCTCCAGCTGCCCTGCCACTTCAGACATCATGCAGACACCTGGCTCTCCATCAGGTTCAGTCCATGAAAGTTACAACAGCATACAAAGGTCATAACACATAAGGAACTCAGGGTAGAGTAATCTTCTGATGTCAATAATCAGTACTGTTTAATCCACCGGCGCTTTCTTTTTTGAGTTAATCCAGCATTCCAAGATGACACTTTTCACCCTTGTAACATCCATCCATTATCCAACCTGCTATATCTTAACTACAGGGTCACGGGGGTCTGCTGGAGCCAATCCCAGCCAGGCAGGAAACAAACCCCAGGCAGGGTGCCAGCCCACCGCAGGGCACACACACACACACACACACACACACACACCAAGGACACACTAGGGACAATTTAGAATCACCAATGCACCTAACCTGCATGTCTTTGGACTGTGGGAGGAAATCCAGAGTACCCGGAGGAAACCCACACAGACACGGGGAGAACATGCAAACTCCACGCAGGGAGGACCCGAGAAGCAAACCCAGGTCTCCTAACTGCAAGGCAGCAGCACTACCCACTGTGCCACCATGCCACTTTCCTTTGTAACATTCACTCTTAAAAATATTGATTCTTTAATGACACTTTACTGGGCTGTGTGGTTTTTCATTGAACCATTGCTTGGTAAAGAACCATTTAATTTTGTGTAGGGTTCTTTGCATATGAAATTGGCTCTTTGGGCACTAAAAAGGTTCCAAATGTGTGGAAAAAACAGAGATCTTTAATGTATAGCGGGTGACCTGGCAGAATACAACACATGAAGAAAACTTGAACTTAGCCTGTGTTATTGTATGCACCGAATCCTTTTTAAAATCAGGAACCCAATATGGTGTTGCACAAATTGGTTATTTTCTCTTCATGGGTATATATGGAACTTGTTACTGATGATTATTTCTGGAATCTTCATGTGGATGGGTCTTATGAGAACCAAAAATTGTTCACCTATGGCATTGTTCTGAAGAAGCATTTTGCCACCTTTATTTTTAAGGGTGTAATTTTAACTGCAATAAGAAAAGTGGTAATGTATAATGGTAACTTCTTTCCAGCTTTTTATTTTTGGAGCTCTCCTTCCACATATTTGTAGTTTGCTTGTAAGATTACCAGGGGTTCAAAAAACAGGACAGGAGCAATCCCTCGAAGGATATCATAATACTAAATTGGTCTGTACACACAGCTGTATTTATCAGTAGCACCTGATGACCCCGATTCTATTGATTCACTAACACAATGTCTGACTTGTATCTCAGATTGGATGAATAGTAACTTTCTCAAGTTAAATAAAGAGAAAACTGAAATCTTAGTGATTGGCAATAATGGATACAATGAGGCTATTAGAAATAAACTGGATACATTAGGATTAAAAGTCAAGACGGAGGTAAAAAGCTTAGGGGTAATTGTTGACTGTAATCTGAATTTTAAATCGCATATTAATCAGATCACTAGGACAGCATTTTTTCACTTAAGAAACATAAGTAAAGTTAGACCTCTTATATCACTGAAAGATGCTGAGAAATTAGTTCACGCGTTTGTTTTCGGTCGACTAGATTACTGTAACGCACTCCTCTCAGGACTACCCAAGAAAGACATAAATCGTTTGCAACAAGTGCAGAATGCAGCTGCTAGAATCCTAACTAGGAAAAGAAAATCCGAACACATTTCTCCAGTTTTGATGTCACTACACTGGTTACCTGTGTCATTCAGGATTGACTTTAAAATTCTGCTTATGGTTTATAAAGCCTTAAATAATTTCGCCCCTTCTTATATATCGGAATGTCTGACACCTTATATTCCAAATCGTAACCTTAGATCCTCAAATGAGTGTCTCCTTAGAATTCCAAGAACAAAACTTAAAAGAAGTGGTGAGGCGGCCTTCTGCTGCTATGCACCTAAAATCTGGAATAGCCTGCCAATAGGAATTCGCCAGGCTAATACAGTAGATCACTTTAAAACACTGCTGAAAACATATTACTTTAACATGGCCTTTTTATAACTTCAATTTAACTTAATTTAACTTAATCCTGATACTCTGTATGTTCAATTTCCTCATAATAACTATTCAGGGTAGCTCTACAATCCGTACTGACCCCTACTCTCTTTTCTGTTTCTTTTTCCGGTTTCTTTGTGGTGGTGGCCTGCGCCACCTCCACCTACTCAAAGCTTCATGATGCTCCAACAATGATGGATGGACTAAAAGGCTACGTGACCATCATCATCAAGCCTTTCCGTGAGAACCCTAAATCCAAAGATGACTGTTTCATCTATGTTAGGTAGAATGCCCAGAGGGGACTGGGCGGTCTCGTGGTCTGGAATCCCTACAGATTTTATTTTTTTTTTCTCCAGCCGAGTTTTTTTTGTTTTTGTTTTTTCTGTCCCCCCTGGCCATTGGACCTTACTCTTATTCGATGTTAATTAATGCTGATTTATTTTGTTTTCGTATTGTGTTTTTTATTTTTCTATTCTTTATTATGTAAAGCACTTTGAGCTACTGTTTGTATGAATATGTGCTATATAAATAAATGTTGTTGTTGTTGTTGTTACTAAATGGAACACTCTCATATAACAGGCCAGCAAAACGTACTCCCATATATATATATGGAGATAAGGAGGGGGTAACATAAAATTCATAAATTTGTTTAAGTAGGATGATAGTCCATCACAAGGTCCAGTCACACATTGGGTAATTTAAAATCGCCATAAAACCGAAGTTGCATGTCATTGGGATATTGGAGTACTTGCTGATGGGGTAAATGTGCAAACACGACTCTGCTATGATACTGTAATGACACAGGGGAGTGAGAGATGGTGGAATAGACTAAGCGTTCCGACAATGTTAACCTTTAAAAGCACCGTTTATATCTTCACTCTCTAACTCTCTATGTCCCTTCAGGGTCGCTCTGATGTGCTGTGACTTTACCATGCTCATGGCTATCAAGCCCCCTGAGCCGGTACACACAGTACATATGACAGGTGTTGTGTTCTGTCAGAACACGCTGTCTGACAAGCAGAGCTGCTTACAATTACTGCACATGCTCAAAGCACAATTACGTCACTTTTCTCATGTTTGTTACAATACCCATAGAATCGTGCTGCCAGAGTTTACAACATGTTTAACGTTTCTCTGGAGTGTTTGAGCATTTGACAGTCTTGTAATGTTTTGCCTGGATTTTGTAACCTGACAGCCAGCTGTTCTGTGGAGGTTGATCCTTTCTGCTATTTCACTCTGGTTTTGCAGTTGACACATGTTTTGCCCCCATTTATGATTATTTGTTGTTATTCATATTATCTAATCCAGATTGTTGTTTTTTTTTATGCTTTTGTTTGTCATACCCAAATAGTCAAGACTGATTTGCTACATGCATCCATCTGTATGCTTTCAAATGCATTGTTGTGTGTGTCAAGGGTTTGCAAAATTGTTACAAGTACAATCTTAAAAATATTGGTACTTTATCGATTTACTTTTACGATTCTTTATTGGGTTGTGTGGTTCCTCATAGAACCTTTGCTTGACAAGCCAAAACTTCATTAGATGAAGAGCTATTTGCATATAAAGTTGGTTCTTTGAAAAACCTTCTAATATGTAGAGAAACAAACTGAAATTGTTAATTTATGGTTTGCTACCTACCAGGACAGTTTAAGAAAACCTGGACTTAGCCTGAGTTACTGTGCGCAGTGAGAGTCCTTTTAAAATCAGGACTTATTTGTATTTCACAAATCTGTTGTACCATTTCTTGGGTTATTCACAGTATGGAGCCTTTTACAGATCTAAATAAATAAATGTTCCTTCTGGAACCTTCATGTGGATGAGACTTTTGGTAACCAGAAATGGATCTCCTATGAAGTTTCTCTGAATCACTCTGGCACCTTTATTTTTAAGAGTGTACTGGAAAGGTTGGAGCATTAAGCAAACAAAAATTAAATCATTCAGATGGATTTGTTTCCAATTAAAGAAGCAGTTATGTGAATTTTGCCATTAACATTAACTGAGCTCTTATATGTTTTCCTACTTAATATCATGTTTGCACAAAATTGTTTTCCTCTTCTCAGGGGATTTTTGTGTACGGTAGCATTTTTTGACAGAGTACAACAGATCGACAGATACACGATTTGTATTAGAGTAGTGCAATTCGACAAAGCAGGACGAATCGATAGAACACCGGTTATGCATCACACTGCTCACCATGGGTCAGTGGCAACACCATCTAACACAATTTCCCCAGCTCAACAAACCCATTCTTTTACCAGCAGATGCATGCTAGAGGCCATGAACCAGGCTGAAAGACATTAGCAGCCGAGCTGCGGTCTCCAGTACGCTCTCCCCATTAGTACAACAACCTGAGAAACACATTGTAACAGCAACTGTGATGTCCCATCTACACTGAAAAAAGTATAACCTTCATTCAACTTAAAATAATTAAGGTAATGATTCACACTTAATATTTTCAATCTGAATCAATATAATTCTTTTTATGTTATTGAACCCACAATTTTTAAGTTGAAGCAAATCATTTAGAGAGATTGAGAGTAATTCACTTGTATTAAATTGAAGTAAATCTATTTTTTTAAATTGTTACAACTTAAAATAGTTTATTGGTTGTAACCTGTTTTTATGCTATTAGATATATTATAAACATAATACATTCCAATGCTGTACTTTTTACATTTATTTAAAAATCTAGTGCAAATACACAATTGCAGTGTAAATCTTAAATATACAACAAAAAATTATTAAACGTTTCTACAGCTTTCTTGAAAGTATGTTTTTTTTGTGAGTTCTTATACTTAAAATTAACAGTTGAGAAACAGGGTTACTTACCAGAAATCATCCGTTATAAAACTCTGCTGCTTGAAATGACCAGACCTGTATAGCCACGTCCACTCCACTCGGAAAAGTGTTCTTCTTTTTTGGCAATTGGAAAGCCAGCACACTGGAGAGTTCAAACGGAAGAATATACAAACAGCCCCTCCCACACAGCACACGAACAACCTAAAATATTAGGTTAACTGAAATAGGATTTTTATGTTTATTCCCTCCTTCATAACTCACTTTGTTACAAACATTTTTTTTTAACTTTGATTGAGATCTGAAACCAAATATTTCAAGCTACAACACTAAATGACTCATCTTAAGTTGCTTGAAAGAGAAAATTTACGTTGAATGAACAACATCTTTTTTCAGTGTACCTACTGTTATTGATTTTAATGCAAATGCATATAATTTTCAAGTAAAAGCTTGTAATCCAGTAATTATTACTATTGTCCTTTCCTTGTCTAACTGCGGTCCCTTAAGATCACTTGAGGATGCACAGGTGAATCCCCTCTATTGATAGTTATACTGGGTTGAAGCAAAGGCAATCCTTGTCAGCAAGCAGCCTGCCCTAGAGGTCCCTAGGGTGTAATATGGAGAGTGAGACAGGTAAGAGGTTACAGATAACAGTTGAAGAGAACCTAAGAACCTAAGAGATTAGTTGCTGCATTTCATGATAGATGATCTCATAATATGATAAAACATATGAGAGTATGAAAGGAATTAAAAAGAAACAAACCTATATTAGTTTGCTTGGTAACAGAGAGGAAATTCTGCCATAATTTCTTTTTGTATGTATAACTGTGCATAACTTACTATTAAATACCATCGACTGAATTAGAATATGGCACCAGTACAGGAGACACTCAAAGGCTGAGCTGGTACTCTCAATTGCACCCTTAAAAATCTCTCAACTATGCATACTTATGTGGATCATGCTCTGAATTTTTGACTTTCTCCATTGGCAACATATTTAAATCCTTTGAACGAGTGTAACTCAAATATATGCTTTCAACTAAACATTTTTGCAGTTTGCAGATTTTGTTAAAAGTAACCAAGCTAACCTTGCTCACCTCCACTTGATATCTACTATAGAACTCATACAGAATTTTCTAGTAGCTCTCAGAGATGTACCTGTGCTTACACTAAACAATCTGAGGTGACATGGGAACTTGAACAATGAGGTTTTTGAATACATAATGCAAGACAGTCCTTGAAGAAATACACTATTCACAAATAATGTTAAAACTTTTCTAATTCAAGTGAAAATTGTATGTAGCACATAATCTTTTCATAATGCATCAGTGCCAAAACCTTTCTTGTGAGTGATACCGTTGGGAAGTTGCTATACTGACCTCAATGGCTTAAAGTTTGGGAAAGTCCCAGCTGCTTAGACCTTATTGGAATAAAATGTTTTGCTTATTTATCAGACAGTCTTGGGTACACAAAAATTCTTAGTCCTCTATCAGCTCTGTTTTAAGTAACAGCTGATGAAACATTACTACTGAATCAACAGTGCATTGTGATAACGTAGACTAAATGTTAGCACATTGATATACCCTGAACTGGAACTTGCCTTCCATAACACAATGGGAGGAATAGGTTATGTTTGACTTAAAACTAAAAAAGGTTAATTGACTATATGAGAGTGATTTTTTTTAAATCTGGCAGTCATGTTTTAATGTTGTCCTAAGTTAAGCAAATAAGGACACGTCCTTGATCATTTATTTGAAAATCCAGGTCCATTTAATTAATGAACCTTCAGTAGCCTTTTGGATACTTCAGAGTGATTATTCATATTCAGTCTTTTTCTTTCTCTTTTCTCTATGTGGTTAGATAAGAGGTTATCCATATTTAGTAAGTTAGAGGATACAGAACTTTGACTTATTTATCTGTAATTGCTCTAAGTTGCTTTCTAGATATTTGCATTTCGTGTTCAGTTTAACTTGCATTTATAATGAAAATGTGTTCTGAGATTTTATGGGAAGGAAGACTGAAGGATGAAGCCATGCTCACTTATGCCAGACTTATTTAAAGTCAGAAGGAGTCTGATGTTGTCCTAAATTCTAACACTCACTAGCCTCCTAGACTTAAGGATGCCACCTGCTCAGGACTCACAGATTTTGTTATTCAGCCATCTCACATGTACAACACATTGAATGAGACCATTTTTGAGTTTGTGTCAAATCCAGCATACAATAACCAATGATTTGCTTATGGCAGCAGACTCTGGACAAACCAGCAGATTAATTCTGTTAGACCTCAGTGCAGCATTTGACACTGTCAGACATGACATTCTACTGTCCAGAATGGAGAGCATGCTGGGTATCTCTGGCACTGTCCTCCACTGGTTCAAGTCCTATCAACTGATAGGGAAGAGTTAGTTAGTCTTGGCAACAGCAGATCCAGCTCAGCACCAGTCACATAAGGAGTTCCTCAGGGCTCTGTCCTCAGCCCTCTTCTCTTCTCTATTTATATGCTTCCTCTTGGCCATATTCGGATTATTCGTAGCTATGGACTGGCTTATCATTTTTATGCAGGTGATACGCAACTCTATTTCAATGTCAAAAGTGCAACTTCATCAGAGCTTTCTCAGCTCACAACTTGCCTCAGTGAAATTAAAACCTGGATGAAGCAGAACTCTTTAAAATTAAATTGCAACAAAACTGAACTCCTGCAAATTGGCACTAAATTGCTACTTAAGAAAATGAGCTCCTTTTCAGTCACTCTTGACGGTTATCTCATTAGACCTTCTTCTGATGCAAGGAATCTTGGTGTTATTTTTGATTCCTCCCTTTCTTATTCCGCCCACATAAACCACATTAAGAAACTTTCTTACTTTCACCTCCGTAACATATCCCGTGTTTGCTCATTCCTCTCCTTTTCTAATGCTAAGATACTTGTCATGCTTCTATCACATCCCGCATCGATTATTGTAACTTGCTGCTGGCAGGTGCCTCTTCTAATCTTATATCACAGCTCCAGTTGATTCAAAACTCTGCTGCAAGAGTCCTTACTCAAACCAGCAACAGTGAGCACATCAAACCCATCCTGCTTCGCCTTCACTGGCTCCCTGTATCTATTAATAACCTACAAAGCTTTAAATGGCCTTGCACTACACCAGTGACCTTCTAAATCACTGTTCTCCTGTTCACCTACTAAGGTCCTCTGATTCTGGTAATCTTATTGTGCCCCACACTAACCTGCACTCTATGGGTGACAGGGCCTTTAGCTCCATAGCACCCAGACTTTGGAATGACATCCCGAAATTAATTAGATCAATTGACTCCATTCATTCTTTTACAAAACAACTTAAAACTCATCTATTTAGGAAGGCTTTTAACTTAACTTAACATTCTGCCCCCCCTTTCAGTTTACCTCTGTCCAGGTTCTCAGGATGATTTGCGTGTCTGTTATATCACAAATTAGGTTATTTGTTAGGTTTTTCTTTTAGTATTAAATTTAGTATCTTACTCTGGTTTATTGTCCTTTATTCTATTTAATGCTGTGTTATCTGTTTCATTGTTCTATTCAGGAAAACATTTGTATCCAATGTTACATATACCCTGCTGTTTTTTTCTAAGACTCTGTAAAGTGCCTTGAGCATGGGAAAGGCGCTATATAAATAAAATGTATTATTATTATTAGTACAATAATAAATTCATACCAATTATTTGCACATCATCTCTTAATACTGCCAGCCTTCTTATTTCATGCACCATCTGTTAATTTTATGTATTTTGCAAGTGCCATATCTTTTTATATATTGATGCTTATACTTTGGGGTCACCATTAGATGATCACTCAAGAAATCAGTTAAAAATCAACATGTAAAGATCAGAGCAAGATGGCACTGTTGGAGTTATGTTCGGCTGCCCTATTTAATTTTTTATGGGTTTTCGTTTGATCTTAAATTTAAAAAGTATACATTTAAACTTGAGTTTTGAAACCCAAGGAACTCAAAATTAATGTATATGTTTCATGTTGAGTTACTTTTACAGTATTAATTATTTATCAGATTCTCGTGCAATTTTGTTTTTTGAAGGGCACTGCCATTTTGTGATCATTTCTTTGTTGTTACTATGCTAGGTAGGGTTAACAAGAAGTGTGAATGTGACAACACTTGCTCAAAAGTATTAAAGGTCACATCCTAGTTGCTGTGAGCTGGGTAGTTCCTCCAAATGAAATCCCCCAAACTGTTACAAAAAGCCCCACAAGTGTAAGAATCCATCAGCTTTCAGCTAGTGTCACAAAAAGAGCATGTGAAGAATCTTTATAAAAATAACAACTTTACTACACAAAAAGCAGAGAAGGAATGGCCTTCAAAATTAGGAAATCCAGTGGCAAAGTAGTCATAAATGCATAATTCCGAAAAGAATTTGAAATCGAGTACTCAGCAATAATCAAAAGAGAACTCACCAGCACCCAGAATAAAGACACAATGTATGGAAAGAGACTGTGATCTATCAGCCTTTATGGGGTTGAGGGCAGTCCTTTGATGGAGATGAACAGGTGCCCCCCCGCCTCCTGCAGGACCACCGACAATATACAGCAGAATTAAGCATAGACACATAGAAATAATACAGAATAATGCAAATAATCAACATAAACAAAAATATTAACACAAACAAAAGAATCAAGCATCAGCAACAGAAGAAAGAAAAAAAGGAATTTGAACATAAGCACCAGAGGAGGAACACTGGCTACAACATACCACTAGTTGTTCAAGAGTGGGAATACCAAAAATGTTTCTCTTTTGCTTTTTTTGTTGGTTGTCTTCCTGGCTTTAGACTTTATTCAATGTCTGTTCAGTGAATGTGAGGTAGGATTTTGTTCTTGGCTTTGACACTTTGATTGTTAGACTTTCTGGTTACAGATGTTGACCATTTTTCATCATCTTAGTTTCATCTTCTGGTCCTGCACTTTAAAATTACTTCTTTTATTGCAGGCAGAATACCTGGCAAACAAAGCTTTTGGTAATTACTTGACTAAGCAGACTATCAGGAATGGGCTGGGATTCCATTTTGACCCCTTCAATCCACATAGATTGTCTCCTGGCCCATATTATCCAGCTATTTGATGCTTGTTGTGAAGCAGTTGTGGGATAGAAAGGCAGGAGACATAAACTGGGAACCTCATTCAGTGCTTTTGCCCAACTAGTGTGTGTTCGCACATTCTTAAAACTCATTTAGTGCTCCCCTGTTTTGATGTTGAAGCTTTGTGCTAATTTCTAGTATCAAGGATTTTTTGATGTTTTGTTTTGCTTTGTTTTTGGATTATAAATATTTTTTTTCTTTTCTTTTTGGTTGTTGACCTCATTCCTGTATTTATAATTACTGCTTTTTTAGATCTGGGTACTTATCTTGTCTTTTATCTTGTGTTTAAAAGCAGGCCTACTTAAGTGTGCATTGCACCCTTAGGCAGAGTCGGTTACAAGTGCCCAAAAATAATTTTAGATCTGTGCCATCAAAACATTAACTAAAATCAACTAGTGGGGTGGATATCAGTGCCCTTGCATTTGATATAAAATTGACATTTTGGTACCCCTGCAGCTGGCCCTATTACATCCATCTATCCATTATCCAACCCGCCATATCCTAACTACAGGGCCACAGGGGTCTGCTGGAGCCAATCCCAGCCAACACAGGGCGCAAGGCAGGAAAGAAACCCTGGGCAGGGCACCAGCCCACCACAGTGTACAAATTTAACTTTTACAATTTCACCACCATGTACTCATTTTCTCTGGCCTGCTCTACTTTCCTATGTAATATTTATGTCCTTGGTCAACTTCACTTTACTGTGCGGAACATTGTACAGCCTCTACCTGGTTGGCTCTTGCATGAGTGCAACCTTGGGTCATGCTATACATGCTCACATCCCTACCAAAGCAGCAAAACAGTGAATGACCGTGTTATGATTCTCCAAATTTCTAATCTTAGAAATGTAAGAAGAGATTCAAATAGCAAAAGCCAAACCTAAATTGCCATACAGGTCCGGACCTAAATAGCAGGCTTCAACTCCCCAGGCAACCTAGCCCCAATCTCCAACTGCAGGCTTTACAGCCTAGACAGTACCACAAAATGTGGCAAGGGGGAAATCTGAAAAACCTCAGACCCCCCAAACAAAGCAAAGCTGTTTAAACATTCAAAAATAGAACAAGGAAAGCAAAAGCAGGTTTAACCAAAAGAAGAGAAACAAAAAGTTTTTGCAAGAAAGTAAACCTAAAGGTGAACAACACTAGTCCAAAAGCTAAAAAGGATGATGAAATGAAGTATAAAAGCATAATGAAACCAGAAGTTCCAATTGGAGCACAAGCAGATGAAGAGACTTGCTCAGGATCACATAGTGTCACCAGTGGGATTTGAACACACAACCTCAGGATGTGAATGTCTTAGCCACCATTCCACAATGATTATGATCTAACTGGATAATAGGTATTTAAATTAAAGCAACTAAATGTATTAATTAGAAGCAGTAAAGTAAATCGTAGTAAATTGTTTTATTACTGCAAATAACTGTCCATAGATTTCACTATACATAATTGGCATTGTGGCTTAATGGATAACTTCATTAAATCCCCATCCTGGCTCACTGAGCAAATCAATTTAATCACCTACACTCTAAGTCTCAGTGGTTTATTATATATCAAAAATCTCTTCTTTGTTGATTTAAAATTATTCAACATGTTACAAAGACAGCTTTGGTCTGATTGTGCATATATGAAGTAAGTTTGTTTAAAAAAAACCAGGAACAACATTTTTGCTGTCAAAATACTTTCATTTAATTGCCATCTTGCTTGTAGTGTTCAAATTTTGCTCAGAACCATTTGGTGAAAATTACCATTTGAGGCATAAAGTGTGGTTAATATGCCCCACCTGAGTCATACTATAAAAATAGCCTCAACATTGACAGACTGGCATGGATTGAAAATCTGGAGATGGAGATTCTATGTTTCTTGGCAGGCAGAATGACATTTTTCTGGGTGTAATTGATTTGTTGATAAAATTGTAACCTGAGGACCCCTCCAGCAAAGCAAATCTTGAAGCATGGGTGCAATCCGTAAGTCCTCTCCACCAAAGCCACTATGCAAAAAGTAAAGATTACAACTGCAATTGTAAAGTTTCAGGGAAACCTTTCTATTCCTTGCAAGATTAGAATTACTTCTGGTTAAACTGTAATCTTTAAATTGCTTACTATTGCTTGTTTGTCTCATCATCTCTCATCATCTTTAATTTCATACCCTGGGTAAAGATATTGTGGTATTAAGAAGACCAACCTTCACTTTAGTATTGATCGTCATGTCATCATTGTCAATTTTCAAGTGCTCCAAGTCCAGCCAAGAGATATAAAACAACCAAAGGTCCATGCTCATTACATCTTTTTTTGGAGAGGTGCCTGAAAGTTAAGGGGATGTGCAATTACATCAGGGAGCACTTTGAGTTGAGTCTGAATCTGGGACAAACTACCGAGACATGTAGTTGGAGCAGAAATAGAGATATTGGGACAGCTTAGCTATTAGCTAAACGAACAAGCTTGATAGGCTGAATGATCTCCTCTTGTTTGTCATATTTCTAATGCTCCTATGTAGGAGTAATCCTCTCTAGATGCCTAAGCCACCTTATCTAACTTTTCTCAGTCTGGTGCAGAAGAAACTTGACTGAATTCCTCCCACATTTTCCCCTTCCCCGTAACAAAGAGTAATTCTTCCCACTCTATGGAAGAACTTCAAGTAAGCTGCTTGCATCTGATACCTCAATCTTCTCTTGCCCAAATGCAAATGGCTAGTGATGGTAATGGGGAACTGTATTAACCAGTAACTCTTTTTTCCAAGAGTTGCATCACACTTAACCACCACTAGACAATCTTGTGCCCCCTTCTTTCCACAAGACAATGACGTATTTAGTGGTGTATGCCTTGTCTAGAGAGGGTAAGCCACTCTTTTACATGAAACATTTATGACCACCAATATATATGTGCTGGCTGACCACCAGAGAACCTGTATGGAGATGGGTGAAACTTCCACAAGGACAGACATCACTGCAACACCTCACTGATCCTGTTTTTTTGACAGAATGACCAGACAGACGCTTATTGTCAGTAAAAGACACACAAAAGACCACTTGAAGTTTGCAGAAAGTGCACCTAAAGGACTTTCAAACTGTGAGAAACAACAGTCTTGGTCAGATGAAACTAAGAGTAGCATCATATCTTGAGGGAACCAGGCAATGCTCATCACATGTGCAATGTGATTCTAGCAGTGAAGCATGGTGGTGGTAGCATCATGCTGTTGAGCTGTTCATCAGCAGCAGGAACTTAGAGAGTAGACAAGGTTGAGGGAAATAATGAGACTTCTTTAATGAATACTGGCTTCAGAGGTCTCTGGACTGAAGGCTCACCTTCCATTAGGTCAAATGACCCTAAGCTCAAGGAAAGACAACTCAGGAGTGGCTTAGACAAATAGATAGATAGATAGATAGATAGATAGATAGATAGATAGATAGATA
>JANRMT010062791.1:138162088-138183838 GCA_026402145.1 Polypterus bichir lapradei
ATAATAATAATAATAATAATAATAATAATAATAATAATAATAATAATAAAGCTCCCAGAGCAAAACAACACCCAGCTTCACCCCTACTAGTTGAGTACACATACTGTTAAAGATTTACACTTCTTCTGGTCTCTAAATAGTTAAAAATACAAAACTAGCTGGCATCTAACAGCTCTGTGATTCAACCCGTCACAAAAGAACCAAATCAGTACCCAGAAAAGGTCATTGGAAGTGAGATCATGGCTACTCCTTCCAGTTACACAACTTTCATCCAGTGACTTCAAGTATTAGGCCATGGTCAATTGGGACCTCCTATACACCTGACTCATGACCATATGTTTCCAGCCCTCGCGCGTTTGAGAGCCTAGAGCTTGCTCCTCCTTTTAGTGTTCTGATTGCAGTCATCAACAGTGTGAAAATTCCACATAGGTAGCCGCCTCCAACTCCCTCCTACCCCATTTATTGACAGCATGAAACTGCACGGGAGACCTATCCCCCGCTTTTCAATTCAACTATTATATTTAGGTAATGGCTTTATAAGGGGATGGGGGGGGGAGAGGCTAAGCCCCTAATAAGTGCAACGCCTCTGCTTTCATCACATTCATGTGCTTAAGTCCTTGTTGGAGATACCACTTATTATGTCACACTTTCCCACTTTGTCCTGTTCATTTGTATTTCTGTTAAGGTTTTTTTTTTCAGAGAAATGGAGAAATCTGCTGCTAGATTCACATTAAAAGCTATTTTTATTGTTTCATAAAAGTAAAAAAAGCTTAGGAAAAGCATTATGCCAAAAAATCAGAACACTCAATATACAATGTGAATGTTGTCAATTTAGGTTTTAAAATATATTTTTAAATATAGATTTGTTTTCATTTTATGTATTGAAAAAGCTGAGAGGCTTGCATCGTTGTTACTGTATATCATGATCAAATTAATTCAGGTGCCAAATTGTCTCTAACTTGTCCCATTTGGATTCACACCATTGGCAGGGTGTTCATGTTGAATTACGCACTGGGGAACTCAAATGCCCTTCATTTCCCATTGAGTAAGAACACACCATGAGTGGAAAAAGGGAAATCAAGTGCCGTTTTCCTGTCTTCTGTACAGGAGAAAGAGCTGTGCCTGAGAACTTGCATCAGGCACTTCATAGAGGATGAAGTACTGCCCAGGAGAGCCAATCAAATCCAGTATGTCTGGACTGAAAAGACTGCTGCAGTGTGTCATGGTTTGCCAGACACTTCCTTGTGGTCACATCTTCCATCTATCTGTTTATTCTTTTCATGAAGTGCGTAATCAAAAACAACAGGAATAATTCTTATAAGGAATGCCAGTCCTTTGCAGGTAAAACTCACATATCTAGCTATTCTAATGGACATGGAACCAGGTTAAAAACCCCTGCACATGGTGTGCAAAAGATGCCCAAAAGAATTATAATAACATGCAGAGTATTTACATATTTTTCAGTGCACCTCTTTTTGTATATTGCTCAATTAATTTCAAAACCCATTCTTTCCAAATGAAGCAATGAAATCATTTTGAATCCCTCAAGAGTCCTGGGAGACTCCAAATCATCCAGGTGCACAAATTATTTTGTCTCTGGTTAATCTTTTTTGCTTGAGTGGGAAATCAAGTTAGACCATTTATCCATGACTAATCTAACTATGAAGACCTTTTTCCTACCTTGCCACAATGTCATGCTTTTGTTGATCCATCCTACCTCCATCTTTAATGAGCTCTTTCTTGTCTCTGGAATAATTCAGAATAAAATGACACCATAGTTAACAGTGGTGTCTTGCTTCTCAGGTTCACTGGGATTGGATCCCAGCCTGGTTTCTGTCTCTGTGGGGTCTGCACTTGCTTCTTATGTCTGTGTGGGTTTTTCATGCAGTACTCTGGTTTTGCATCCCACTACCAAAAATGTGCAGTTTTGGCTAAGTGACGACTGTGAATTGACCCTGTTGAAGTGTGCCCTGCAGTGATTGCTACTCTCCAACACCTTGAAACTGAATTAAGCAGGGTAACTAATTGAATGGATGATGCATAATTCAGAATGGTCCATGTTTAAAAAAATAATCACGTTCAAAGCAATCTGAAAGAAGCATTTACCTCAACTTAATATCCAAGCTTTATTCTGAAAGTGCATTTAAAAAATATGTCTGCTTACTGTACATGTGTAGTTATAAATCCAGAATCCTTTTGAGTTAAATGACCTGTGTGGTTTTCAGCAAGTAAGAACATTTATAGTAATCTGATAAAATAGTCTAACATGAAAGATGTCAGGAATGGACCGGGCATGTTTACCGATTTACTGACTGCTTAGGTGCTAGAAGTGGGTGTGGACAAAACAAATTCCCTGAACCAATTTTGAATTGATTTTCCCTCCCACTGCCACCTTCATCTAATGACATGTCTCCCCACACCATTCCTACTACATCAACAACTTCAACGATGTCACTTGGAATAGCAAGTAATAAGTCCACCTCTGACCATCAGTACAGACTGTCCATAACTGAAGACCAAGTAAGGGGACAACTGAGGAAGCTACACACAGGAAAAGCTGCAGAAACAGATGGAGCTAGTCCACAGGTTGTTAAGGCCTGTGCTGACCAACTTTGTGTTGTCCTCTGTCACTTGTTAGTCTTAGCCTGTCCTTAAGACTTCAGTAAATACTGCTGCTGTGGAAAACATCCTGCATCATTCCTGTTCCAAGGAAGGTAGGTGCCGCTTCACCTAATGACTACAGACTAGTGGCACTTACATCTCACATCATGAAGACCTTTGAGGTCCTGGTCCTGGACTATATGAGTAATCTTGTGGTAGACCATCTGGACCGACTGCAGTTTCCTATCAGACAAAAATTGGTGTGGAGGATGCAATTATCAGTGTGCACAAGGCTTATTCTCATCTTGGCAAAGATGAAAGTACTGAAAAGACTGTGTTTTTCACTTCACCAGAGCATTCAATACCATCCAGCCATTCCTGTTAAGAGGTAAGCTCAGAGATATGCTGGTGGATGAGCCAATGGTGCCCTGGATAATAGAATATCGGTTGGGCAGACTGCAGTTTGTGAGACTCAAGGACTGTGTTTCTGATATGGAGATGTGCACAGCACTGTAGCACCAGAAGGAAAAGTCCCATCTCCTTTTCACTTCACCCTGTATGCCTCAGGCTATAAATATAACACCAGGTCATGTCAATTGCAGATATTCTCAGATGATTCTACACTAATGGGATATACTGATAAAGGGGATGAGAGAGAGTACAGGGGTCATGTCAAAAAACTTTGTTTCTGGTGCAAAAAGAATTGTCTGCATCTTAACAACTGCAAAGCAATTGGTTATTAACTTTCAATAATTTCTTGCCTGGATGAGATGCCAGAATGGAAGGACAGATTGCTGACTAGATGAGGAAATTACTTTGTGCCCAGCCAGAGTAAGATAATCGATGAACCAGCAGAGCAGTTCCATTCCCCATAAGGCAGGTGGCAAAGGTCCTCTTGTGGTGTCCCAGTTTGCTTGGGTGTTGGAGTCTGGCAAGACAACCTTATCGTGGTCCCTGTGTGCCGGTATAGGGCACATTTGCAGGAGGACTTCCCTGTTTTCCATGTGAACTGGAAATGCTTCCAAGGACACTGGAAACATTCCCACTTCCGGCTTGAAAAGAAGCCTGCCACCTCACATAGGAGAGTCAGAGTTGGGAGGCAGCAGGCAACACTCAACTGAAGGCAGAAGGAGAAAGAAATGCATTTAATTTGGAGGTGGTTTGGCTGGCATATGTGTTTAAAAATGTGGGTGAAAAATAAAACAAATCATTTTAAGCCAGAATTGTATTGGGTAACTTTGTTTCTGAGGTTTGGGGCTCAGTTGTGCCCCCTTGTGGGCACAATAGGTGTAGTCAGCAGTATTTCCAAGCCCTTTGGGAGGCAGAAACCTGTAATATAAAATTTATTGTGACCAACACCCAGACCATTAAAAACCACACTTCAAGCATCAACATTTCCTGCAGTAAAATGGGCACGAGAACAGTCAATAAAACAGGCAACTGGGAAAGAAGTAGACAGCCACTGAAATTCCTGTAGTATGAGGTAAACCTACACTAGTATGAAGACTACTGGACATGGAATCCTATCTGTGAGTGGGAATCACACAAGCATCAGTAGTATCTCACTTGAGGACTATTGCATGGCCTCCTCAATTAAGTTCATCTCAATGAGGACAACAGTGAGGTACAGAGCATCAAGGAGCTAAACTCACTTAAAATTATTTTAGAAAATCCCGCAGATTGTATCGAATTGAATGATAAGTCTGCTTCGGCTCCTTCGCGAAGCAGCTGCAAGGCATGAGATGACTAGAACCATGAGGACATGTCTATGAACCCCAAAGAAGTTGGATACTCAACCTGAAATTCGCAGAGGACCAGATCAAGGGTAAGTGACTCTCTTTTTTGTCTTCAGATGATATCTTGGAATAAGTCTCTGATCTATGTCACTAAATTATTTGAGAAAGAACAGACTGTCCCGGTAAACAGACTTCCAGACTCTATCTCTCATAATGCAGAGGATGCCCTGTCTGAGCATGCACAAGAGCAGCGTTCACTAAATGACTCCTGAAGGATGAAAAGGAAAAACTAAAATCCCATCCAGAATCAGACGAGCAAAACTGAAACTCATCTTGATCTCAAACAGCTGAAAGACCTACTTCAGCAGGTAAGAACAGTCCAATCCATTTTAAATTACTTAGGAACTGCACTGAAGGTGATTAAGGAGACAGCAAGTGCTCCAATCAAGGCAGTCAACTGGTATTTACGGAGCACAGGAACAGGACTGCCTCCCAGAGTAGATTTGGCCATACAGGTAAGTCAGTCCAATATGGTACATAATAAGGGAATGAAATGTCAAACAGACCCTGACAAAGTTGAGGATAACCAAATAGCACTCGTTCCAACACTTGTGCTTAATATAATAGAAAGGTTTCCCACATCAGAACCTCAAGTCTTGGAGGTGGCTACTCAGACTAATGAGGTCCAATGGGGTACAAGGAAAGGGGTGCAGTGCAAAAGAGTCCCAAACACAGGTGAAGTGAACTAAATAGTACTCATTCCAAAAACTGTAACTGATGGTATTGTGGAACATCCTCATAGTTTTAAAAAGGCTTAACAGATGGCAAGAGCACCTTCTTTAATTCATAGAGGGAACCAAGCCATCCAAAAGCTGCAAAGTAAAATGGGGAGTCGATCTGCAGATCACAACTTGCCCAACAGTGGGGAAGAGTCCAATCAGGAAACTCTTTTTGGCTCATATGGCCAAAGGTCTCCATCTACCTTAACCATGTTGACTCAGCAAAATCAGGTAGAGGCAACAAATGAAGATGGTCCTTTAAAGTTTCCAGTATGTTTTAAAAATGGTCTAGAAAGCACTTGGGATGCAGAGGGCACTGTTTTGATTGCCAGGAGCTGGGACATTATTGGAGACACTGTCCTTTTTGGTGATATGACCAGTTATTGGTTTCACATGTGCAGACTCTGCCATGGCAGACCCAAGGCTACAAGATGTATAGATAGGCAGGTTACTAAGTATGATAATTGTGCTGTTCTTTTTCCCAGCAGTGGACGGTCATTGGAGGTGGACTACATCCAACCGCTTCTACAGTGGTTTTACCCCATTGCAGAACAAACGCTGACCCCTACAAGGCTCAGCTGAGGGTGGAGCTATGTAAGTGCCTATGAAGAATAATGGGCATTCCAACTAGGATGGAAGGCGAGTTTTGCCCAAACAGGATGCCAGAATGGAAAGACAGACAAGCTTGCAGGTAGACAAGCAAATGACCTTGTGCCTGTCTGGAGTAAAATTATTGATGGGCCAGCGGAAGTCGGATGCCAGGAGCAGTTCCATGCCCCATACAGCAGGTGGCAGTGGTCCTCTTGTGGTGTCCCAGTTTGGACACCTGTAAGAGTGCTTGGGAGTTGGAGTCCGGCAGAGTAATCATATTGTGGTCCCTGGGAGTTGGAAGAGGGTGCTTTTGGAGGAGGACCTCCCTGCTTTCCAGGTGAACTGGAAGTGCTTCCAAAAACACAATCAAATTAATGCAGCCACCGCCTCATATGAGAGTGTTAGAGTTGGGGGGCAGCAGGCGACACTCAACTGGAGGCGGAAGGAGGAAGAAATTTATTTTATTTGGAAGTGTTTAGGGTTATATATTTTTTTTGCTCAATGGTGCCCACTTGTGATCACATCAGCTTTCTCTCAACCCTGACTGGTCTCCTAGTCCCTCTCACTTGGAAACAACCTAACATCATGATGCTACCACTACCAAGGTTGAGCGATAGTTTCCTCCATACATGATGCTCAGAACTGAAGCCAAAAAGTTCAATTTTGGTTTCATTAGACCAGAATAACTTGGTTTCTAAAAGTCTGAGAGTTCTTAAGGTGTCTTTTGGTAAACTCCAAACAGTTGTCTAGCCATCTGTCATAAAACTGAGATTATTGGCTATCCTTTCAGATGTTTCTCCCATCTCCACACAGATTCTTTAGAGTGAACATCGGGTTCTTGGTCATTACTTTTAATAAGACCCTCAGTTTTGTAGAGCAGCTAGCTCCAGGAAGAGACATGGTTATTCCAAAACGTCTTTCGTTTAAGGATTATGGAGGCCAGTGTGCACTTGGGAACCTTCCATGCTGCAGGATTTTCTCACATGTGGGGTCTTCTGTACACAGGTGTATAACTTTCATAATCATGTCCAATTAATTGAATTAATCAAAGATGGACTCTAAACTATGATGATCAATAGACTGGGATACACCAGGGCAAGATTTGAAGTGTCATAGCAAAGGTTCGGAATAGTTGTGTAATGGTATATTTTAGTTATTTCCTTTATTTTTAAGAATTTGTGATACATTCCTTAAATCATGTTTTTGCATTGTCATTCCGGGTTACTGCTGTTTGATGAGGTAAAAAAATAATTTAAATGAGTTATAAGGTTGCAACATTGTCTGAATACTTTCTGAAGGCATTGTAAGCACTACTCAAGAAAACATATATGCAGGGCAGGGTACATTGGAGATAAACAGTAAGAGGTGCCCAACCAGAAACTTGGCCACAGGAAGGCTCATTATCTTATGATAGACGGTTGACCTGTGGTTAGTCTGGCCTTTTAGGATTGAGTTGAGGATGACAATTGCTAAGACCACCTGGGGCCACTAGTGGGAGCTCTAGCAGGACTTCCCAATGAGTTACCTGAGATATGCCTGTCCTGGAAGTCAGATGAGCTTAGAGTCTGGAGTATCGGTGTTGACAAGGGCTCATGTGACAGGAGAAAGAAAAGACAGAAAAAGGGGAGACAGAGAAGGACCTGGTGGGAAGAACATTTAAAACAGGCAAATAGGTCAGAGGAACAAAGTATTGAGACAATACACTTAGCCCATGATACAAGTAATATTACAATTCAGGCTTCACAATACAATATTCTCATCATATGAAATTTTCATTAAAAATGTATTGAATGTTTAATGTTACTTATTATTAGACGTTCTGAAATTAAAATAAATTCAAATCAGTGCACAAATACACAAGCTTTATCTTACATTTTTGTAAGCTTTTTATTTTTGATTAAAATAAAATAAACAGAAATACCAACATAAAATATTTGCACTGCAAAACATACCCATCTGACATGGTGATTAGCATGAGCATTTAAGAATTTTACTGTGACAATAATGAAACTATGAACCTATGATATAAAGGTACTGCAGTGCAAAGCCATCCAGATTTAAATTTATTTGTAAGTTTTCTCAGTTAGCACCAAACATGTTCCACCATTGCTGTCCTTTTCTTTCCTGTTTGAATGCTTTACTGACCCATTAGCTGTGGGTCCTGAGTTGATTTCTGAAGAAATTAAAATGTGATATTTTAGGAAAAATGAGATCATCAACACTGTGCATGAAGCTAAGACTTCTCTGCTGTGAAAGCAAACAAGAAAACATTGGATATTTGGCTGCTTTCTCTCTTCACCATGCTAGAGGCCTGTGGTTGAGAACAATGCAAACCCCACTGCAGTATAATACCTCCTTGTCTTAATCTACTCTTATTTTTGAATCCATATCAGTCATAAGTGTAAATGTTACTCTTTAATAATCTCATTAACCTGGTGTCTTAAAAAACTCTGTTTACATTTACAACTGCACTTCAGGAGTTCTCCTTTGTGAAACACTCCAACATCATTAAACTGCGCATTAAAGAGTTAAACGTCATCATCAGCCAACATGCATACAAAACAAGCATGAAGCCTTTGTTCATTTTCTTGCATTTTATAAATATATTAATGCTTTCATTTGCAATAAAGTAAATAACGTCCATCTGTTTTTTGCATTCTCGACCTACGTTTGTATAAGAGGTTGATTTCTGCTCGTAACTGGACTTATGTCAGTCATTCACTTTCCTAGTTTCCCTTTGACTGTGTGCAAAACTGAAATGTACAATTAGTAGAATATTAAAGAAATGACTGATTTATATATTTTTAACTTAAGCTGATGTCCTCTCTAGAATGTCCAGTGAACCACATTTGGGCCGCAACCCAGAGGATGAGAAAAACGTCTCCAGATGACTTGTTCTGTCTTTCCACCTCCAGCTAACAGGCCCTCTTGATAGTTTTTTTTAGTAAATTAAAAATTCACAAAATATTGCAAGCAAAGAGCAATAAACTACAGGTAAAATCATAAGCATCATTTGCAATCTCATGCATATGCTTGATTTGCCCCCATCTTGCTCTATAAGCAAAACAAATAAGAAGTGCAATCCTCTTAAAACACACACAAAAAAAAAAAAAAAATAGGTGGGTGCAGGTCTTTTTTCCATCATGAATAATTAACATTGAATTTTATCAGTATTTAGGTAACTGAATAGTGTTATCTATTTTGCTCTTAGGTTTGAAAGTTTAAAAATGTATTGAGAGAACAGCATGTTAAGTTCACACAGAAGATAGCAGGGTGCAGGATTCCCATCCAGGATCCATAAGCCAGCAGCACTGACAAATGTGTCACCATACCCAAAGCCCCAAGCGTTCACTATAATCGAACTGTAATGTTGTCAATGACCACAGGCTCTGTCAATGCAGACATCAATACACATGAAACCTTTTCGGATAATGTCTAGGGGTGACATTTTAAATGCGGACTATGAGTTACTGTTTATGATGAACACTTAGGATGGAGAGTGCCATTCAAGGCTCTTCATTTCTCTTGCATACAGACCACATATCTTTTCGGGATCTCTCCCAACCATATACTGACTCTGTAGTCTGGCTGTCTAGAAGCTACAGATATTGTCTTTCTTCTCATTTTCAAGTCAAAATAATTGAAATCAAGTCTAACCTGCTTCTTTCAAAATGCACATGGTAGTCAAAAAGGATGAAAAGACATGCAGGAATAAGTGGTAGCAAGTACATTCAAAGCAAGTGACTCCACATGGTTGTGGTAACTGTGGTCATGAATATCCTGAATTCCCAGCATGCTCAGTCTTGTGTAAAAGTGCTGGTGTGCCTTGTTGTCAATAGTAATGACTGGCTTGTCTAGAAAACACAGCTTATTTGATCCTGAACTGAAAGGTGATCGGTGAGTTACCCAGTGGGTGTGAGACCAATTTTGTATTTAGGGAACGATACAGAGATAAATTAGGTATTATTTTCCCACTTCCATCAAGAATACAAGAATTGACTGATCTTCACATGGAAGAAGAGTACTGCCTTCCTCCTTCAGATTGTCAAGTGCTGGTAGCGTGTAGATAAATATAGAATATGTAGTAGAGAACAAGCTGTTCAGGTAACCTTATGTCCTACTGAAAGACTCATGGTGGTGTTTCCACTGTTTAATCCATTATCTTCTTCTATAATACGCTACCGTGGCTGTTCATTTGCCTGTCCAGGATTTTAAATCACCTGTAGCTCGCAAACCGTGTGATCTATTGACCTGAAATTTGGTACACATATACTATGTGATGTCTACTATCTGCTTTCAGGGTGATGATTTTTATTACTCTTTTATTTTTATTTTATTTTATTTTATTGCAGAATCAACTCTCGGCAGCACGCAGCAGGGCGGCACATGCGTACGGGCACCATTTTCATTCCCTACCACCTTCACGGTCACGTCCCCTACCTCTTCATATCTTTAATCATTCTTGATGCAGATTGAAGACTTATGTGCCAGCTTACAGTAAGTGAAAGATTAAGAAAAACGTACTAAGTAATTACAACACAAAAACGAACTTAATCAGTTTTAACGCGAAAAGATACAGACGAAAGAAGAGAAGCAGCAGGCTGCTAGGGTGGAGAACAGAAGAGCTGCTCTGGAAGCAGGAAGTGCATCAAGCGCTGAGCAAACGAATGCTAAACATACAGAGAAAGAGGATGAAAACTATGAATGCTCAAGTCAAGTGTATTCACTGCACGTTATCGTGCAGTGTGTCGTTACTGGTATGCATATATTTGGTGAACTGAAAAATTATGAGACTTTAAGAACCTGATTTAAACCTACTGATTGCCAGTTCCTTGATTCTGTACTGACAGTACAAGGTGGCAGCAGCTTTTAAGAAGAATTTGAATAAGGAGAGGTCATTAAGACAAGAATTTTAAACAAAACAGAAAGACGACACCAGGAGGAAGAAAGGTGAAGCAAACATTTCTCGAAGCTGAGCACTTTTCACTAATTTTAGGGGCATCGCTCACAGATTTTAGATGGTCACACACCAAAAGATTTCCCTTTCAAACAAAATTAAAGAAAATTAAATCAGTTACCAACCTGACTTAAATTTGTTTCATATAAAATTGCGTTATTTGAAATAAACTACAGTCGACCCTTGATAGACGACCGGCCTGACATGTGAACATCTTGATTTACAACCAAAATTTTTGTTTTGATTTACGAGCAACATCTTGCGTTACGACCCGAATGAGGTCACATGTATTCGCTTGTGCGATTGTAAACAAATAGCCGAGAGCGTTCGTAAGCGTCAGTCTGAGCCCAGATACATGTGTTTGTGGATGTAATTTGGGTCAGTGCAGTGATTTATCTATACTGTATATATTATTCACTAAGACCATGGCAAGCAAGACGCATAATTGCTAAGGAAGGAAGAGAAGGTAACGAAGGTAAAGAAAGCGATTGTTAAGGGATGTTAGCTAGCGGGCTGGCATGGCACATGATGATGTCATCAGGCTGAGTCAGCACCGGCTTTGGAGTGTATTATTACAGCAGTTCACAACACGACCAGCTTTGAACTGAGTACTCGACTACTGTCATTATTAACTTGAGAAACAGCGATCACAATCGAAACGAAGAAGGAAATTGTGCGGAAATATGAGAGTGGTGTTCATGTGACCGATCTCGCTAATATGTACAGCCTGTCGAAATCCACCATCTCGACAATTTTACAATGAAAAGATTTGCATAATGAGGCTCCTTCTAAACAATAACCACCTTCCGTTTCATTCTCCTCCTCCTCCCTTCCTGCAGCCCAAAGATGTCAAATTAAATGGTGAGTACAGTATGAAATTGTTGTTTCTGGTAGGCTAGGCACTTTTTATAACTTTTTGGTTAGTACATTAGAAAAATTATTGGTGTTTTGGTAAATTATGCACATTATACAACCCTTTTTTATTACGAAAAGGTTAAGTAAGTATTGCTCTTGGAGGTTCAGAGCGCATTATGGGTATTTCCATTATTTCTTATGGGAAAAATAGTCTTGACTTACAACCAACTTGAATTTATAACCAGCCCTCGCGAACGAATTGAGTTTGTAAGTCAAGGGTCCACTGTATCTTGTAGTTGCTTCCTTGTCATTTTAACCACATCAAAGCACAAAGCTGAAGGGAGTTCAGGTAGTACATCAAAGAAATTGTGTTAAGGATTCAAGAAGGACTGGTTGATGGAATGATTTGTTAAATAAGACTTACCACTGTGGTCTATGGCCGGCTTGGCATCCTGTCCAATACCACCAGGCCGCCAGATGGATCCCTCCCTGCAGTATGGAGGTGCCCCGAAGACCAGCAGGGCATCATGGACAATGTAGTTTTCATCCACAGCCCTGCTGGATACCACAGGGGCCGCAAGAGGGAGCTGCAGGGGGGAACAAAGAGTCATATGTGCCCTATAACCCGGAAGTGCGTCAGAAGTGACGTACTTCTGGGGTGAAGAAAAGGACTTGTACCTGACCCAGAAGTGATAAAGAATCACCTGGATTGGGGATTGGGGACACTTCTGGGTCAGGGAGTATAAAAGGACTGCGGGAGCTCCCAGACGGCAAGCTGAGCTGGGTGGAAGGGTGGCAACGCATCTGGGAGTGGAGAATTGTTTATTGTTATTGTGATTGTGTATTTAATGAGTATAGTGGAGGAGAGGGTGCTTTGTGCACTGTGGCATATAAATAAAGTCAACTTGTGGACTTTTTCCTGGTGTCTGGAGTCTTGAACAGAGGTTCAAGGGAGCGATAGAGACCCCAATCTGTCACACCACATATCATCACACAGCATGTGTTGCTGGGAGAAATATTTTACTACTTGGAGATGGATGGGGTCATTTACAAAATTTGCTTGTGAGCAGGATCTTTTAACAAATGAATCTTCAGGGAAAGCAGGGAGCAACTGATGAGAGAACCATCACAAATGAAAAGTTTGATAAAAAAAATTAAAAGAACCTAAATAAGAGCTTAAAAACAGAAAAGAACTTGTGCAGAGAAAAGAAGCAACTCCTGAGGAGGTAAAGGTTTTAATTGATCATGTTTTTCTGGCAGTGAAAAGAAATTCTGCTATATGTTATGGCCTACCAAAAGGCCTAGGGATATATAAAGAGGCCGCACACAAGTGAGAGAGAGAGAGGGAGACAAAACACAGGAAAAAGCTAAACAAGCTAACTAACTAAAAAAAAAAAAACTCAATTTATTGTCAAAAAGAAAAACCTCACAAAATATGGAGAAAGTTACACAAAACAGAAACAAGGCAGGATGACAACACTAACTTAGCTATCTAGGTAAACAAAGTTTACACAGCTAGATACACACCACAGTATCCACATTTATAACATAGATGAGAAGCTTACAACAATTACATTTCTTTAATAAGCATCTGATCGAGGATGAGTATTTGGGCTTGCGAGTATCCTGGATAAAAATCAAGATCCATGCCTTTAATGACCTCTTGGGCACAACCATCAGTAGTGTGTCTGTCTGTGGAGAAAAAGTCAACCTAGTCAAGAGGCTTACTTACCTCAGCAGTGACATTTATGTCTTTGGTGACTCTCCCTATGAAGTCATTAGATGGATTGGGAGAGCATAGAGGATCATGAGGTAGCTGGAAATGGATGTATGGTGCTCCTGATATCTTTGAAAAATGATGAAGGTCCAAGTCTTTAGATTCCTGATGCTCCCTGTTTTGCTATAAGGTTGCGAGACATGGATGCTATCCAGTGACCTGAGATGAAGATTAGACTCCTTCAGTACTGTGTCTCTTCGGACAATCTTTGGGCACTGCTGGTTTGACTTTGTGTTGAATGAGTTGTTGCTTGAATGAGGCATGTTACCTGCATTCTAAAGGGAGTGTCAGTTATGGCACTAAGTCCATGTGGCACGATTCCCCAAAGGTGATCTGGCTTACAGGATCCTCACTGTACCAGTGCATGCTCCCCAACCTGACCTGACCTACAGAGTTGCAAATGGTTTGTACCATTCTATCTCTGCCATAGCTTTAAATGTTTAACTCTCTTTTGTCACTTTTCCAAAAACTCACGTTTTTCTGTGTAGTTTGCTGTCTTAATTGTTACTAATAGCTAATAGTTAATAGCAATAAACAACAAACAGAGGAGACATGGGACAAATGTGACTAAACGCTTAAAATCTTCGGATAATTCAGCGTGAATCCCACTAGCATGATAATTAGTAAATTTAATTTTAACAAACAGAACTAAAGTGGTAAGAAGATGATGATAATGATGATGTTAATGAACATCTTACCAACAAAAATTAAAAAAAACAGTAGCATATAGAAATGCTTATTGGCTATAAAATTCTAGACAAAAAAAAAACAGTTTTGTAAGTTCTGAAATGATAACAAAACACTGAACTGGAAAATAACAGCTTGCTTAATATAGGTAGAATCCATTTAATAGTAGACGTTAGTTAAGGTGAAAGTCTGCCACAGTGAGCATCCAGGACTGAATCTGAGAAGCACTAATTTAGAAGAATAATGGTCCTCGTTCTGATTGCTGAAGGATTCTTTCAAGGTGGATCAACCTGTCTTATTCAGACTCTTATTTTCCTTCTTGAGAGTGATCTATCTTTGTATATTTCCTCCCATTAAAATGACTTTGTGGTTCAGATGAAATGCCCTTAAAAACCTGTATCAAATCCTATTTGAAAGATTGAATAAATTATATTGGATCATTTTTTGGCAACATAACTCTAGTTGCTTGTTTCAAAAATGTCAACCAGGTGTGTTTATCATCATAAACCTTACTAAATCCATGCAATCCGCTGCCATGAGCATCTCTTTCAGAAGAGAAGTCATAATCATAATCACATTGAAAATAAAAATCAGGGTCATTGAAGCACCTGGGGACTTCATCGATTGGAACAACTTTATCTTTCTATTGCTGTTAGCTCTAAGAGAAATTAGACTGAATTTCTGAGACCTTTCAGAGCCAAGGAAGGAACTGTAGCCTTCACCTCAGGTAGATATACACAATGAAATATCCAAAAACAAAATCTTCATTGAAAACAAGTTAGAGTCCAACAATAATGAGTAAAAAAATACAAAAGAACAGCTCAGTGACAAGAGTATAAACAAGACCCTTTCTTTTATACTGAATACTTGGCATTTAGAAGAAGATTGATTATTACCAACTAACAGTACCAGGATACAAGGGAGTGCTGGGTGAGAATGTGCTACTGCTACAGTTTCAGCTGGGACTTTCCAAAAGAGGCAAACCTTCAGTCACAGCCAGAGCAGCCCCCAAGAAGGTAATCACTGTAAATGGGGTCCCTAAGATCAATCACATTCCTACTAGAGAGAGTCTGACTGTATTGTACAACAGGTAGGTGGTAGCAGAGTTCAGCCTGGATAGCTTTGAAGCTGCTAAAAGATAATCGGGAATCTAAGCTTTTCTCATAAAGAACTTCCTTGAAAAGTTTGTCATATGTTGCTTTCGTTTATCTATGCAATTATTACTTTTATTGTTATCGATGTCAGTTTGCCACAGCATTCTATGACTCTAAAGCAACACAGCCTTATTTTTGATTAGCAATGATAGCCATTGCCAGTTATGTTAGTCACATTGTTACCAGGAATGTCACCACTGTGCAAGTATTTTAAGGTAAAGTTTTGGTAGACGTGCTGTCCCAGTTTTGGGATATTTCTATAAGAAACAAACTCTGTTCCTCTGTTAAATTAAAGTTTCTCTTTAATTTACTGATTACTGAACTACTGGCTTTGTTTTTGGCTTTGCTTAACAAATTTTGAGGTTTTAACATAGAAATTTTATGACTACTTCCCAATATTCTAACTTCCTTCTTGTTTCCTAACAACATCTCTGTCTACTCTCTATTAATATTTTTTATCTCCTGGTCTTGGTACTTACCTTCTGTGTCTCTGATCAAATATTTTGACAACATCCTTAAAGAGGTTACTCAGGAGATACAGGAACATAATTAACTAATAGAGAAAGTTTTGTCCTACTAGTTATTGTTGTAGAAGACCTGTGGAAGTGTTTCTTTTATCACTTCTCCCAACTTCTGCTTTGTTTAGTTGATGTACCTGCCATGCAACTGGGAAGACAGAACTAATTTCATTGAAGTAAATTTAGAAAAAAATATATTTGAAGACAAAAAATGACAAGAGAATATACTATCAGGTGAAAATGTAATTACACCATCTTTTGTTTTTTTAATCTTTTATATCAAGGCAAGACTAATCCATAGGATAAAGATCAAAAAAAGTGATCTCCTTAGCATCTTTTTGGTTTCCCCCAGACAACAATGAGAACAGAAATAAACAAAATGGAGACATTTTCTTTTGTCTCATGCTTCTCGGATTTTTCTTACTGAGAATAAATATACTACAACACTCGCCAAGTGTCTCCTCTTGAGTCTCAGCTGTCACACAATGGGCTCAGATTTTCCAAGTTGTGTCTTGACATTTTTGTTTGCAGTTTGAGAGTATTTGCATTGTGTGCTCAGTAATATGTAGTGAAAGGTAAGGACAGATGTCTTTGGTAACAAAAAACACTTTACTATGATTATACAACTGTAGTCCTTGCTTCTGATTAATAGTATTAGCTGCTCTGATCTATATTTCTGTGCTCCAGTTAGATCATACTCATTCTAGAAAAATAGGCAGGCAGTGTGGCATAGTGGTGAAGACTTTGGACTTTAAATCCTGAGGTTGGTGTTCAAATTCCTCTACTGACATTGTCTGACCATGAGCAAGTCACTTCACCTGCTTGTGCTCCAATTGGAAAAGAAAAAGAAAAGTAACTGCTCATATCCCAAATGTTGTAAGTCATCTTGGACGTAGGCATCAGTCCAAAATAATAAGTAAAACATGAAGTTTTGAAAGAGATTAAAATAAGACTAGCATGAGATCTCATAATATATACCATGCTTTTCAAACCAAATTCTCCTTTTTAACTCCTTTTACCTCAGTTGCATCGCATATCTCCTTTTTGGTCTAAAGCTATTTCTCCTAAGAAACATCTGTGACAAAGTTTATTTGTAAATTAAATATAAGATTCTGTTTTCAAACTTTGAGCAGTAAAATTTTCCTATACATTTTTTTGTGAAGTGAAACACAAATTTCACAGCAAATTAAATTTCATTGCAATCGTTTTTCTCACTATTGGTCAGGAGTATGTAGTGATATGGAGCAGGAATTAAAACAGTTAAATACTGGTACAATAAAAGGAGGAGTCGGAGACCTTCAAAGAGTCACCTCTGGCAAGGTAATTCCATAATTAATGTTTGTTAAATAGCACAACATTTTGTCCAGTTAAATACTGAGGACAGCTGCTATAGCTACTATATTATGAGTGTGGTGATTAAAATCACAATTTAATATTCTTACTACATTCCTCTGCAATGGCAACTCAAGAAGCCATAACAGAAGTGGCTTATAGCTATAAATATATATTCCAATGGTGACTGTATATTTCCATAAAGGAAAATCGACTATTGGTAAGATTTTACTGGAATCATCTTAGAATTGTAGCACATGATAACAGAAAAGTAGTTCCAGCATAACTGACTTGTTCAGTTGCCTCTTAGGTTCAACATGTTGGCCTGAAGAAAGATTCACACAAAGATTAAGTCTGGAACAGAAAGTAGAAATAAGCATCTATGACTAGACAGACCTGATCTTTCAAAAAGTCTAAAATGTCAGAGGGATTGGTAACTTGTTTTTTATTTTTTAAAAAAATAAAGCAAGCAGGTTTTGAAATAACATATTTACAATAACTAAAGAGTGTTTTGACGTAGATGTGGAGCAATATGTAACAAAGTTATTGGATACATAAGACAATTTTGTTTGACACATAAATCGGCACAATGAGATCTTAGCTCCATAGTGAGTCTCACAGAGCTTCAAATGATCTGATATAAATGTTGTCAGAGCAGTCCTCAAGGAATATTGATTAAATAATTCCTCAGTTCATTTAATTTTATGATTTACAGCAATTAACAAGTCATTTCCCAATGGAATTATAGATGCATTACCAGCTTGAGGCAAAACCTAAAATTTTCTGGATATTATGTGGAGGAGGATCAGTTAGTTGCACATCCCAATGGCATTCTTTAATGAAATGAAAACCGGCTACACAATTTCATCCAACAGAATTACTGGCTCTGGGGCTTTATCAACAGAACTGCAGTCTAACTGAAGGCGGAGTGAATATCCTTTAGTATTCTTAGTACCTAATAAAAAAGCAACCAGACTTTAAATAAAGTGCCAATAACAGCATTCACGAGGTACTCAAAGAGGACTAGCTACATTAGAATGTATTATCAAATGTAACAATGGAATAATATAATAAAAATAAAAACTACATTACTGACAAACACTTGGAGGACTTTGGAAGTATGCTAAAATTAGATTAGATTAGATTAGATAAACTTTATTAATCCCAAGGGGAAATTCAGATGCATACATCAGCAGAATCATAAAAAACAATGATGCAGACTCACAGGTCAAATAATACAATCAATCAACAGACAGATGGATAAATAAATAAATAAATATACAGAAATTGTAAAATTAACTTAAAGAGTATAAACATTTAGTTTGGGACATCAGGAGGAAGAATAAATACTTGATATATTTTAAATGGCGGGCGTCAAAGCTCCACAAATGTTGGTCAGCTACTGTATAAAACTACAGTAAACTAAGTGAATAAATGCTGGGTATTGAGGCAGACCAAGTCAATATGGTGTTACGTGAGAGTGACAGAACAATCTCTGTATAGAAACTTGTACATATTCTGATAAGTAAAGGAACAGCATTTGTCATTATGGTGGTCATTATAGGTTACAGTGTCTATGAAAAGTATTTTTCCCATTGTAAGATTTAACATTATATTATTATGCAACACTCAAGCGCAGTGGACATAATTTGGCTTTTCTAGCATTCATCAACCAAAAATATTCTTTAATATCAAAGAGAAAGCAGATCTTTGCAAAATCATGTAAATGAATTATAAATATAAAGTACTAAATAATTCACTGCATAAGTATTCATATCAATATTTAGTAGATGCACCTTTGGCAGCCGTGACAGCCTTCAGTCTGTGTGCACAGGTCTCTATCAGCTCTGCACATCTTGTTGTTTCTCCTTATTCTCAGTCAGTCAGTCAGTCAGTCAGTCATTGTCCAACCCGCTATATCCTAACACAGGGTCACGGAGGTCAGCTGGAGCCAATCCCAGCCAGTACAGGGTGCAAGACAGGGATAAATCCCGGGCAGGGCGCCAGCCCACCACAGGGCACACACACACACCTACACACACCCACACACCAAGCACACACAAGGACCAATTTAGGAATTTCTCCTCATTCTTCTTTGCAAAATTGCTCAAGCTCTTTCATGTTGCAGGACCATGAGTAAACAGCCTTTAAAATGTCCAGGCACTCATTCTCAGTAGAATTCAAATCTAGAATATGACTTAAGCCATTCATGTATAGCTTTGGCTTGTTGTCTTGCTGGAACACAAATCTTCTCCCCAGCCAAAAGTTTCTAGCAGACCGCATCAGGTTTTACTTCATGATCTTCATTTAAAACCTCATGAGGCCTTTGAGGGCCTGCTGCAGAGGAGTATCTTCACAGAATGATGAGGCCATCACCATGCTTCATGGTGGTGATGGTGTGCTTTTGATAATGTGTAGTGTTACGGCAACATGCCATTTCATCTGATGGCCAAAAACTTAATTGTGATGTCATCTGACCATAGAACTTTCTTCCACCTGACTTAAGACTCACACACATGCTTTCTGACAAGCTCATGTGTGCTTTATCTCTTTGCCAGTCTCTCATACAGCTGCAACTGGTAAAGCACCTGGACAACAGTTGTTGTCTGCAGAGTCTCTCCAATCTCAGTCGCCGCAGCTTGTGATTCCTTTAAAGTTCTCAAAGGTCTGTCGGTGACCTAACTCACTTGTTTTCTTTTCCAGACTTGTTTGTTTTGCATGTTTTTTTTGGATTCTTGATCCCTTATGATTTATTAATTTATGTAATTTTGTTTACATGCATTTGATTAATCATTTATATTTTGCATTTTTACTCACTAACGATGAACAAGATGAAACAGACAAGTTTCGATTCACACAAAGATTTGCAAAACTGACACTGAAATTGCAAAGCGTGAAAGTCACTAAAAAGAGTTTTTTGAAAGTTGTAATATTGCTCCCTTAATCTTCACGTTGTCACCATAATTGGCAACGTGGGGATCATACTACCAGAACACATCTTGCAACTCAATAAAATGTTCTTTATTAAAATACAAGCTGAGTTACCCATCTGTGATAGGCAGATTACAATTCAAAACTGTAGAAGAACAAACAGCTTTAGATTTAATTTCTTGGATAAAAAATACAGTATGTCTTCCACTTTTATATGCATATCAATGTTATATTTATGTAAAAATTAAAATCAAATTAAAATAATAAATATACAACTCGAGCCTTGTGATTCATGTGTTTACGATTCACACATCTGCCTATTCGTGGGTTTGTCATCAATAATTAAATCAAAAACCACAGATAACATGAGACAGTTTTATAGTTCTGTAACCCTGCTACTGAAATGGACTGCAAATCCCAGCAACCCCAGGAGTACTGTGTCATTGGGCAGCTTCAGCAGTTGCCGCAATGGCTGCTGGGTGAAAGAGGAGGGCACTAGCTTTAAAAGTGAGCTATAACAAGCTGGCAGGATCATAGTTGGTGGTGTTTTTTTGTTTCAAAGCTTACAGTTTTCTCCAGATTTATGTTCTTGGCCTGTACCCAATTGGTCATGTGAATATGTATGAGCTGGAAAACATTTTCGTCTGAGAGTACTCCCAACCTCTACAAATCTTCACATACTGTACATTGGCATCATGGTAACCAATTAGCTTACATTACTTTTTTTAAGTTTTTAATAACTTTTTTAGTTACATAACTTTCAGAAGGTTGTTCACAGGGGAATTAATTCATAACTCCACCACCATCATCTGCATCTTTGAAGCTGGACTGTGTGGTGAGTGGTTATTAGTTTGTGATTAGTGTTTTATTTTTATTTCTTTTATATCTTGTTTCTATAGTTTACCACCATAATTATACACAAGTTTGTTGTAATTTAATTTTCATAAAATGTTACACTTCACTAAAGAACTGCTGAACTACATTCTTTGGGGGTTGTCACTCATCTTTGACATATGATTTGATTGCACAGTGATCATTCTATCTCATGTTTCTCCAAACATTTTCCATTGTATTTAATACAATAAACTTAGAATATACAGTAATCATTGGCCAAAAACATGTTCACAAATTTGGCATTCATGGGGGTCCTGTGCACCTAACCCCTACAAATCAAAAGGGGTTACTGTATTGTTATTTAAATAAAAATTATCTGAGATAAATGAACATTCCTCATGGTAGTCTGCAGCTAAACAGTGGTTTCACTGCTATTCACCTTTAGAATCCTGCATCATTTTCTTCTGGCATCAGCAGATCTTAGGCTTAAATTGGTTCTTTTTTTTTAAAGGCATATTATTTGAAAAAAGAATTAAAAAGGAAATAGAATGTAGTGAAAAGCCAAGCAAAATGACAGTTTTTATTGGCTAACTAAAAAGATTACATTATGCAAGCATTCGAGGCTAACACGGTACAACACCCTAGTACTAAAGGAAATAAAAGTAACAATACATAGTGTTCTGACTTTATTCCCCAGAATGTTAATGGCTGGATCTGACAGGGTGTACCCTCAACAAAAATGTTTAACTATCAAAGTTGATTATTTAGAAACCCTAAAGGGGGTGATATATACAGTGCTTTTTATGAAGGTTTATATTTAATTTGTCTGCACTTTCATGACAATTTGCTGGTATGCCTTATTCATTTGGAATTTAAAATGGAAGAAAATAGCAAGATTTCTGAAAGAAGCTGCAAAACATATATAATAATGATAATAATAATAATAATAATAATAATAATAATAATAATAATAATAATAATAATAATAATAATAATAA
>JANRMT010062791.1:138183848-138200527 GCA_026402145.1 Polypterus bichir lapradei
AATAATAATAATAATAATAATAATAATAATAATAATAATAATAATAAAACATTTTATTTATATAGTGCCTTTCCCATATACTCTGACCAGGACCAAGACTTAATATACATACCAAATTACATGTTAATCGGTTGACCGTTCACGACTGATGCCCCGGACATATAGGCAAACAGAAATTCTTAACTTTATTTGTTGAATTTAAATGACAGACGCATGCAGAAAGAATGCAAAAATTTGTCTCATGAAAACATAATTTCTCTCATTTTGTTGTATGAAACTACGAGTTTTGGTGTAAATTCAGTTTACCCCCACAGTCCAATCTGTTGTCTGACACATGCTTTACAAGAGCGCCAACCAGGCTTTAAGCAAGTAGGCATTACATCAGTGGAGTAGGGCAATGTGCAGCTGGTAACTACTTTTCCTTTTACCTTCAAAGACCAGAGTATAATTTCAGGGGGGACATCAGAAGTCACTTCTGGACTCATTATGGAAGCTCCACTCATTCCTCTGCATCAGCTATACAACCAACAGAGTATATGCAAGTTAGCTTTCATTGGTGAACCAGCAACTGATGATGACAGACTTTGTACTTGGGAAGAACCTCAAGACAAACTACAGTCAGACTACATTGGTCCTAATGCTCATTTCTGTTTGTCCTTTTCTTTTGCTCATAACAGGCAGTAAATATGAACAAAGCCTGGATCCCAACCCTTTACCTTGTGTTGCTGTTCTTCCTTTACAATGTAATGTCCTTTAACACTGCCATCTATTTTTCTCTGTTTACTTCCTGCAGACATCCAATGTTTTCATCATGTTTTGAATAAGACAGAGCTGAGATGAAGAATACGTTTCATCTGTGAACTGTAACCATGTCCACTTCTGAAGTTTGTCTCATTTTGAGCTGTGTAAAGCAGTGTCCTCAAACAGCTAACCATATAAATCCAGCAGATTTCTTCGAAAATACGGTAGCTTGCATTTGATGGAAATGACTGGAAGCCTTCAGGAAAAAGGACTTCAATTTACCACGGCAAATGGCAATGTTTCCTCGCTCATATCTTTACTAAAGTGTTGATTTAATATGTTCATTTCATACATCAGTGAAGCTATTTTTTTACTACTTCCATACTAGTAGCATTTCACCAAATTGCAGGAGTGTTCAAATTCATATTTCTTTTTTTCTGTTAAAGGTTTTGTTATTTGCTGAGTTCACTTCTGCTGTTCATTTTTTTTAAATTCTGTTGTTTTGTTTTAAGAGTCCTAATATATTTTGCATCTTCCTGTAACACCATTTTTTTCTCATTGATATCACCATTTTGTGAGTTTTTGTTGTAGCCAATGTTATGGCATTGCAATGGATGACATCTGTGTTCATGCTGAACGTGTCATGAGAGGTGAAGGGTATAAAGGACAGTTCCATACACTTTCTGGAATCCAAGACTTGACAGCAAACCTTTTCTTGTTGGTATGCATTTTTTATGATTTTCTGGTTTAATAGAATCCTTGGTTTTTCTTTGGCTTTGATCTTTGTTTACGATCCTCAGTTTAGGAATACGATATGATGGAGTTTTGGTTAAAGAGTCTGGACTTTGCTAGGCTTGCGGATCTTTGTGAGCACCCTGTGTGTTCCACTAGAGAACTAATGAGAGCTTTTTGAAAAGTAACCAGGAGAACGGACGTAGTTGAAATCTAAAAAAAGTTGAAAATCAGGAAGTCAGACATATCTTTACCAAAGCCACATCATGTCAACAGAGAAAACTTTAAGGTTCAGGATTTGATGTGAACAAAAGAACAACTAGAAAAAATGGTTTTGGAATCCACTAGCTCAGACAGGAAGTGAACTTTCTGATGACCGTTAAAACCCACTACATCATTGACAAAGGTTATGACCTCCGAGGACACACCCCCTAACAACATGGAAGGCAGAATGACAACTGGAGCACAAAAGGTCCTGAACCTAAAACAACACAAATGGCAACAAAAATGGCTCAGATTAATTCAGAAAACTAAAACCAATCTGCTATTTCACAAATGCACTGTAAATGTGGATTCTAGGATTTAAAAAAACATACAAAGTTCAAGATCTCACAAAAAGGTGAAAAATTAAAGAATAACACAAATTATAAGACTGTGAAGGACTGGTGCCTGATCCAGAGTTGGATTTCTGTCTTATACCTGATCCTACTGGTATAGCGTCTAAATTACTGTGACCCTGAATTAATAAAAGAGGGTCTGGAATATAATAAATGAATGAATGAATATCTTTAGCCTTATATTAATTCAGATAACCTAAACAGAATGATGGCAAACTTATTTATTGGATGTTATGTTCCAAAATTACTAATACCTAATTATTACTAACACCTAATTATTACTAATACCTAATACCTTACTAATTTCCCAGCTGACCCTCCAAAATGCCTTTAGTGCTAGCTGCTTTCCCACCATAAAGTACATGGCAAACACCCAAATATTGTTCCAACATATTTTGTTGCACTTATGTTTTTGCAAACTGCTGTTGAAATACGAGTTAATCTTCTAAAAACAATATGGGTGATTTACTTACCAAAAAGGTGAGGTATATAATTAACCTACTTTTCAGAGTTCATTTCATCTCATGCAAATAAATCATGTGAAGGCTGGCTAATTATAGGCATTATTTCAGAACTACCCTGCTTCAGGGAGGAATCTTGCCTCTCAGCCTGTGACTATTGACAAGGAGACCATTGTGCTCCTTTGAAGTGCTCATTCAGATGTGAACGCTATGAATGTAATGGTGGGTCACACCAGTAATGTTCCCAGAATGACAGCTCTGCAATGCTCCGCAGATTTATACTCCATATGTTATTGGCAGAATGATCTCTAAATTATAGGGGTTGTACTACAGAAATACCAAGCAACACTGAGACTAAAATGTGGAACATTACTAAAACCAAAATGAATGCTCTTATGTCTAACTGCCATGTAATCCGTCTGTCCTAAAAAACTCTTCAAGTGTGACCAATCGCAGCCATTCACCAGGTGCTGCAACCAATCAGGTACATTCTTTATTTTGAATAAACCACATTTTCTATCCTTTACACTTTTAACTCATTGAGAACTCTTGATATACTGTATGTTATTTTTACTTGTTGATAGGAAAAACAAATTGTGCCCCTTGATGAAATTTTTGAAAAGGTTCAGTCTGCAATGATGTTTCTAGCCACGGCATTTTCAGTGTCTTTCACATATGAAACCCACAATATTCCATTACAGAAGAATACTCTCCTTGCGCAAGCTAATAACATTTTCTGTTTGACTAGTACACTGACCTTATTAGAGGAATAGATATGTATTTATTATTACAATAATTATATTACTGTTTAATTATTTAATTATTAATTGTGCATTTAAATGAATTTGCTATTCACAGTTTCAATTTTCAAATGAAAAATGTATTTTTCATTTATTCATCAAATACAATTGTAGCGCTTCCACATAATGTATTTTTTTGCTTGTCTTTTGTCTCTCTCTGCCATCTTCAATGTAAACTCTGTCTCAGCCCAGGCACATTTCTAAAAGTGGAAGGAATAAAATAGGCATGCCTGGCAGACAGCAATAAGGAGGACCTTCTTGAGGTATGGACAGTTGCAACAATTTCTAGGAGTTTGCCATGGTGATGGGTACTAATCTACAGTTAAAAAGGAGTGTGAACAGGCCGAAAAAAAGAATGATACTGAACACAAGCTCTATGGTGGAAGATACAGGTGTGGACTATCCAAGGCCACTGGGTCATTTTCTTTATATTAATGTAATCATTTTTTTACATCAGCGGTTTAGGGTTGACCTGCTATCCAGATCAAATATATAACTAAACGTGTAGTGACTTATCATCAGGGACAGGGTGAAGCGTTATACAATTTCTTTTCACATTCAAAGCTAACTGGGCTCACTACTTCATAACTAATTTCATTTTTGTCATCCCTATGATAATTTATCTGCTCTCTTGGACTGCTTTGAATAATATGAGTTTTTGGTGATCTGACACTTTTTCAGTATTCTCAGGTTTGATACTTCTGGGCATAAGAGGCATCAAAACTAATATATCTCCTTTAATATATATGTATTAATTGTATTAATTAGTAATATTAAGACTTGTCCTCTGGCTTGCTACGGTGAATTTTTTAAGATATACATGACTGTTGGCTTGTCTCAACTGCCTTTTGGAGAAGCTGCAAACTTCAGAAATGTCACAGGCTGAGCACAGCGGATCTGAAGGCTACCTTATGTTTATAACATCTGAGAATGTAAGAGTCTGTAAGAATTTGAAAATATGAAATATTCATGAACACAAATGATGTCATTGCCACCTGAGGAGCTCTGTTAGGCCTAATCACAGAATGGAAAGGTCAAAGATCCAGAGCAAGGATAAAATTAAGGTGGAAAGGTTTCAGAACAAGCCTGCCTCCATTCAATGAGATAATTTCCATTGTTTTTAAATAATTTGAATGAACTGTCACATCTCATGATGAGTCATGATGAGTTCAGGTACTATTGTGCTCTGGGTACTTCCGGGTTTTAGTTCAGACAGTACTTTAACGCTGAACTGGTTTCATCTGATATGATCAGACAGAGTGGAAAAGGCAGGAAAGGGACTGGGCATCTATGTGAATGAGTAAGGTTAATAAATAGCACATTGAAATTAAAACTAAAATATATAATCCAGATATTGAAATACTGACTGAATTTGTCCATGTTACAGAATACGGAGTGTCACACGCATGCACATAGGTGATGGCTTAAGGGCTCTGGTGATGGTAATTCCCCACCATTCCAGGGGTTAGCGCTGTGTACTAACACTTTTTCTTTCCTTCTCTCTGCCAACAGGAAAACTGACAGCTTTAACACCACTGACGTCATTTCCAGCGTTCATCCACCTTGATCCAAATCTTACTAAAACTAGAAGTTCTGCCATCTGCCATAGATTCCCATCTGAAAATACGTTCTCAGCCCTATTTGACAAACACATTTTTTTTTCCATCAGTTATACAGGGTTTACCTTCAGGTGCCCAAACACTTTATATTGTTTCTGCCTTGTTTTTTTTACAAGAGATGAGTTACATCACCCTTGTGAGTGTTCATTATCTCAGCAACAGAAATGATTTGTGCTGTTGCCAAGACTCTACTGATTAATCATTCCGACGCTGGAATAATGATGACTTCAAATTTTGGAAGAAACAAAAATCTCTGAGCATGTTCTGTTTGTGGGCAGAACAAGCTGGACCTGCTATATCAAAACTTTAAGGCCTGTAAATGTAAACCTGTAGTGTTGTAATCTGAGCAGGTCTGACTTCATCATACTGCCACCTACAAGCCTGTTAATGACAGCAGTAGCAGCTCCCTTATTATCTAATCTAGATGTTCTCATGTGTGTTTGTGGAGTTGTTGTTTATTATAATGTTTATATTGTTCTTGAGCTTCTCTACCTAAGCAGTTTGCTACAATTTGCACTGTGTGTATAACTGTATGCCATGTCGTTTTCTAACCCACTTAATCTAGACCAGAGTCATAGTGGGTGCCTGGGCGAGTCAAATACACACCCACACACAACAAACACACACTAAGGCCAATTTAACATCACCAGTTCACCTAAACCGCATGTCTTTGGACGGTGGGTGGAAACCAGAGCACCTGGAGGAAGCCCATGCCCATGCCCATGCAAACTCCATCAAGGGTGGACCAGGGACACACACCTTGGTCAACATACTGCGAGGCAGCATTGCTACCATTGTGCCAGCCCTATAATTGTATGTGACAAAATTTGATTTGATTTTCATATTGTTTGTTGAAGTTTTAACAGGTTAAACATGATAACTCAGTTGTCTGATAATGCACAATTGTTTTTTTCTGTTTATTCCTTTTTGTTTTCCTTCTTGGCATGCATACCTGCTGCATCTATACACTGGATATGAAACGATTATTTCACTTGACTGTTTGCAGTCTTTAGATCCGTGCTTTAAACCTTTTGTGTGCTTTTCTATGTTATTATCAGCTAGAAAACCTTTTGCTCCATCCAGACCTTTTAGTTCCATTAATAGCAGCACTGTAAACAATAAATGATAACCAAATACAAATAAAAAAACCTCTTTCTATTTATGGTAACGTTTTGTTTTGAACTCTCGCTTGGCACCTTCTGTTAGCCTACAGGAAGTAAATTACCTGAAGACCACATCCTTTTTTTAACACATTTTGAGATGCAGCTCAGGATACTGCTTTACTTCTAATAAAAAGGTTAATCACTTAAGATTCTTCATTAAATTCATCGTGTATGTGAAATTAAACTTCTCTTCAGCTTGTAATCTCCACATACATGTATATGCCCTCATTAAGGGCATGTAGACAATACCAGCTACACTTTATAATGCTCTCTCTATTTCTCCTGCACCAATAAGTATGGTTTGTGGTATATATCTTTTGGGCCTTACCATTTCTTTCATATAAAGCTTTGCTGTGATATCTCTAAGCATAACAAAACTGCAACACATCTGACAAATATTCTCACTTGGCATTTTGCGTAATCCTGATTAGTATCATTTTAAGCAATAAATCCAATCTCAATCTTTACCACTAAAGCGGATGTCACATTATGTGACTTTCTAGTAGTAGTGTAGCGGTGCTTGAAACTTCAACTCCCAGCATTCCCTGCAGTGGCTCTGATTGGTCATCTGCTGAGGGTGCAGGGGCTGTTGGGTACAAGGAGGCCAGTGCAACATTTAAAAGGGGGCTAGTGTTACCAAAAAGAAAAAGAAGCATTTTGTGTTTAGTGTCTGAAGTTCCTGTCTGTCTACCTTCCGTTCTGATACCTGTGGATTCTGGTTTTGTCCTGGATCATCTCTTGTTTTGGGCTATGGTCTGTCTGGTGACTTTCTGCACGTGAGGACTGTTCCGAGGATTTGTTGTCATCCTGTAAAGAAAGAAGCGCTCCTGGTCCCATTCATCCATCTTCATTTTATGAGGAAATTCCGGTAGGACTATCTTTACATTCCCATTCAACGTGCTGATCTCTGGACTATCTATCTCCATCACTGCATTTCATCCATGGCCGTTTACATGGACTTTATAGTGAGTGTTTATTGTTGTGGTTGGTTTTATTGTTTATTGTACATCACCATAAAGCAGTGGTTCTCAACCTGTGGGGGCGAAGTAACAAAAAGGGGGGTGCGAAGATGTGAAAAAAAGAAAACAAGAATCAAAAATATGAAAAAAACATCTGTTGAAACCAAAACAAATTAACTTGAACTACATTCTAATACTAGAACAATAAATATAGAGTTAGATAAATGTCGATAAAAGTTAAGTAGGTATAATAAAATATGCATCTACATTTCAAAAAAATGTTAGGGGGGGCGCGATTAAAACTGTTATGAAAACTCGGGTTGCAAATACTTAACGGTTGAGAAACGCTACCGTAAAGGGACTGGGGTGGGTGGGATTTTTTAGTGTATAATTATATTAAATTTGTTAGTGTTTACTACATTATTTAATTGTTTTATCACATTTTGTTTTTTGCCTCTGCTTGTGAGTGTTTGCAGATCGGGCCAAGGCTGGGAGCGTCTCTGGAATCTCCACCAAAATAATAAATAAATCACCATCTCTTTGACGGTGAGAATCTTAGCGGCACTGTACCGCTACAATAGGATATGTCAGGCTTTCTGACTGTGGTGGCTAATTTTGTGCCCAGACCATGTCAATTCAACTCTTTTAGGACGGATGTTTACTTTTGTCAGCTGGAGGGGTTGATGGTGGTAATCAACTGTAAATGGTGATTAAACCCTGTGATATTTAATTTGAACTCTCTTTGCTAGAAGGAATGTTAGCTTCATTGGTTTGACTGAGATTTCCTGCGCTCGTGTGAGTAGTGAAGAGGGGACAACAGCAAAAATTGCATCAACATCAGGCAAGAGATCAAAAGAAATGCGTAAAGCAAAATACTCCATGGACAATGTTTTGCATATTATCGCTGAGCTGGACTATGACTTGTCTAACTCTGATTTTGATACAAGTGATCGAAAATGAATGTGAGGTACCAGCATCAGCTGATCAATCCTCAGCTGATCGTAGTGCTAAAAGACAAGTTGGAAAAAGCAAATCTTGACCACAGAATTTAACTGTTTCTCAAATGAAAGGTTACTGTCAAAAATAACCTCAATATTCCGAACATGAGGCTTGCAAAAGGCCATGAAAGAACCAAGAAGTTCAAAATCAATTTGTGTTTTGGCAGGAAGACCAGTGTAAGTACCACATGGGTTGGAATGAGCATCTTGACCAGTAGAGGGGATGGTTACTTTCCCAGACCAGTGGCTTCTAGCAGGCAGACAAGCATCATGGCCAGGAGAGAGAGAGGTGCCAGATGGGGAAGAGATGGCCAGAGTGGATGGATGCTAGATGGCATCGGTCCTGGATATCAGTACCCATTCGGGAACCAGTGAGGCATGCTTTGAGATATAGTCCAGGAGAACAGCCCTGCTGGTGTCTGTGGGTGCCACAAGAGGGTGCTGCAGGGAGATGTGCTCCCTGTTATGACCCAGGAGTACTTTCAATGGGCAGCAGAACTGGCCCTGGTCTGCAATAAAAGGGACTTTACTCCCTTATCCAGGCAAGTCAGAGCTGGGAGGATGGAGAGCAACTCTGAACTAGAGCAGAGCAGTGTGGTGGTGAGAGGAGAGAAATTGTGAGGTATTGAAAAAAGAGAAAAAACTGTACTTTGTGCTTGTCTTACTTTTGGAGGTATTTTTGGTTAATAAACCATCCTTTATTTGAACCCAATGCTGTATTTGTGTGGTTGTGTTCGGATTTGGGACTTGCTGGTACCTGATTCCATCACACCAGCTATCAGCACTTCCATTTAATTTTGATTAAGATAGAGAAAATTTTCAGTCATCCAGGATCTTAGTTCTACAAGACAATTGAGCAGCCAATTTATTGAAGAGTTACATGCACGAATATAAACCTGCATGTCATCAGCATAACAATGAAAAGAAACATTAAACTTCCTAAAAATAGCACCTATAGGATGAAGATAAATAGAAAATAAAATAGGACCAAGAATGGATCTCTGAGGAACACCACATTTAACAGAAGCAGTAGATAAAAAGAGGAATGGAAAGTCACTGAAAAGCATCTATCAGTAAGATATGACCTGAACCAGTTCTTTAGTTATAGAATGTGAAGTCAGTTTTGTTTGTAAAGATGAAACACTACTCAGATTGCAAAGTCAAATATCTCAGGTCTCAGACTTTTACAATATCAGCCAACTTACACTTGATTATATCTTCACATACTTCTTCCACCTAATTGATGCCTCTTAACACAGGTATCAATTATGAAAATACTAGATGTTTCTTTCACTCTTGCCTGATGTTGTTCTTGCCTTCCTGTTGTGTGCCATGTTACATTCTGTATTTTGTCTATTTTGTTTTTTTTTTTCTTTGTTGTATCTGTTGCCTATTTGACAGCATTAAACCATCTACCAACATGTGTAGTTAGAAGGTGCCCATTCTGACTTCAAGGACACGGAAGTGTGCTACTTGCAGCAGTGATGTTGATCCATCAATATGGGGAATGGAGAATTTCACCCATCGCCCTGTGTGATGCAAAGCTTCTGTCTTTGTAACCTGAGCATTGTTGTTGTGTGTCAGATATGGCTCCTCGTGAGGAATATCACAAAGTGATTTATGGACTAAGACACATGGCTTCTGACTTTATTGTGGTATCTCTAATTTTATTAGATTTTTATTGTTAAAAAACATGTAGAACTAGATTTTTGTCTTGGTTTTGTGGGTTTGTTTTCATTGTGGGCTTGCTGGTATTTTTTATTTTTATGTTTATTGCTCTGTCATTCTATAATGAAAGTCTCTGGTTTTTGCTGTCATCATGTCTCCCAAGTTGTGACTCATAATATTTTCACTATTTAAGATGGAAGTGAACTGTGAAGAGTTTTTGGAAAACTCAAAACTAATTCTCACATGCTTAAAAGCTTATTTTCTTGTCATAGAGATAAATTAATTCATGCATTTATCTCTAGTAGGATTGACTACTGCAATGCAGTGTTCACTGGCTGTTCAAACTGTTCTCTATACAGCCTCCAGTTAATCTAAAATGCGGCTGCAAGAATTATTACAAGAACAAGAAAATACATAACTCCAGTTCTTAAATCCTTACACTGGCTCCCGGTTAAGTTTAGGGCAGATTTCAAAATCCTCCTTTTAACATATCAAGCATTAAATGGCCAAGGTCCGACTTACTTGTCTGAACTTATCATGACTTACAAACCTGAGCGTACATTAAGATCTCAAGATGCCGGTCTGCTTATGATTCCAAGGATTAATAAAATAACAGTGGGAGGTCGAGCTTTTAGTTTTAGGGCCCCTAAACTGTGGAATGGTCTGCCTGCTACTATAAGAGGTGCCCCTTCGGTCTCAGCCTTTAAATCCCGGCTGAAGACTCACTACTTCAGTTTAGCATAGCCTGACTAGAGCTGCTGATTAACTGTACATACTGCATCTCTGTTGTTAGTCATTAGCACTAAAATATAAATAACATGATAGTTATAATTTGTTACTAACCCTCACCTATTCTGTTTCTGTTCTCGGTACTCAAATGTGGTAATTGGTACCACGGCCCACCTGCCAAGTTGTTTGCCTGCCTATGGTAAAGTCATCCCTGATGGAGGATCACAGGAATCATGGGGTCCTTTCATCGGATTGGCTGGCCCAGCACTGTTTCAGCCGTGGAATGGCCAAATGGGGGAGGCAGCTTGATGGATGAGGTCTCCAGGACTCCAAATCTTATTATGTGATCTATCCATCCATTTTCCAACCCGCTGAATCCAAACACAGGGTCGCGGGGGTCTGCTGAAACAATCCCAGCCAACACAGGGCAGGGTGCCAACCCACCGCAGGACACAAACAAACACACCCACACACCAAGCACACACTAGGGCCAATTTAGAATCACCAATCCACCTAACTTGCATGTCTTTGGACTGTGGGAGGAAACCGGAGCGCCCGGAGAAAACCCACGCAGACACAGGGAGAACATGCAAACTCCACACAGGGAGGACCAAGGAAGTGAACCCAGGTCTCCTAACTGCAAGGCAGCAGCGCTACCACTGCACCACCGTGCCGCCCTTATTATGTGATATCATCTACTATTAAATTCTGCTCCGTAGTTCTAAAATTTTTATTTTTATGCTGTATTAAGGATTTGTTCTGTTCTGTGTATTGTATTGTATTGACCCCCTTCTTTTGACACCCACTGCACATCCAACCTACCTGGAAAGGGGTCTCTCTTTGAACTGCCTTTTACAAGGTTTCTTCCATTTTTTCCCTACAAGGTTTTTTTTGGGAGTTTTTCCTTGTCTTCTTAGAGAGTCAAGGCTGGAGGGCTGTCAAGAGGCAGGGCCTGTTAAAGCACATTGCGGCACTTCCTGTGTGATTTTGGGCTATACAAAAATAAACTGTATTGTATTGTATTGTATTGTATTGTCATTCACGATCCTGAATTTAGCATGCTGTTAGACTTTAACTTTTATTCAGTGAATTGGATTTTAGTCTTTGGGTTATTTTTTTAGTTTTTGACCTTCCAGTTTTTTTCTTTCTTTTGGTGTTAATTTCAAAATCTTCTGCTCTGCCTTTTTTCTTCTCAGGCAGAGCATTTAAAACATTTTTCTTTTCTAACATGTTTACAATGACAGTCTTTTACGCAAGCAGTCAATTTAAATGCCATTGCTGCTTCAACAGCAGGCTCTAACAGGATTTTATACGACGTGCATTTAAGGAGCACTCCATCAATTTTAACACCTCATTTGAATCTATCATATTATGACTCAGATAAAAATGGTACAAATTTACAAGTTACTGACAATTTTCCTAAACGTGCAGTTCACAGATTCTTCAGGTTCTCTCACACTTTGATTATTTACATAAAACTAAACTTCTTGGTAGTGATAACCTTTTTCTTAGCCAATAGTACATTTTCAAAAGCACCACTAGTTCTGAGAGCTACTTGTTATGCACAAGTATTATTCTAGAGACTGCCTAGGTTCATTAAAGTTTTTGGAGACAAAAACATAAATCTTAAACTAAATGCAAAGGTCTTAGCCAAAATCAAAACACAAAGACAAAACCAAAGTGCAAAGTAAATGTTGCAAAGTCCTTCTTTAGCCTTAAAATAATCCAACACTTCGATAAAAGAACTTGTACGCCACAATGTTTTACAGGCAAAGTGTGATGATATGTATGTTAATAGCAACTGGAAACAACACAGCTATGTTCATGCAAATAAAGTCATGAAATGGTGGTGACCATTGTGACCACAAGGGTGTCACTAAGCCCCAAACACAAGACACAATAGCACCAAGATAGTACCAGGTTCAACATAAGTGTTTTTATTTGCAAAGAGTATCTTTACAGGTTTGTTCTTTCACCACACTATACAAACGAAACACTTCTTTCACTTTCTCTTTCTCCTTTCCCTTCCAACACCTCTCTAGCAAGTGTCATCCACCTCCACCAGACTATGACTCCCACAGTGAGGTGATACGCCTCCATTTAGAAGCACTTCCAGGTCATAAGTAAGCTTGACAATACAGGGAGATCCTCTCCTGGCACTGCAATAATATAAATATGGAGGTCAGAATCTTACCTGGTCTGCCCAGCAAAAGTTCATCTAACTTAAGCCTGGCAACTAAGGCACCAGCTGGCTTCAGCTGGAATAGGCTCCAAAAAATGGAGACCTGGCAAAAAATTATAACAAAGGAGAACAATAATCGTAAACGTTCAACTTGTAAAACACAGGTCAAGCAAAGAATATTTATAAATAAGATAATTTTTTGCATAATATATAAAATTCTAAAGAACAACTCAAAAATGCATACAGCAGCACAATTGAGTTGCCTAAAAGGCAATCCAAAGCAAACAAAGTCCTAATTCACAGCCTAGAAATCAACATCCTAAAAAGAATAAGCAAGAAATTCTCAAAATAAAGAATAAATCCAAATAGAAACAGCAATACTCACAAAATTCCAACAAATGGTGAATGATTCCTACTTCTGAGCTTTCCCAGACAGTTCAAATAACTTGAGGTAGGGCTCAGAATTGGTGACATCAGGGTGGTCTCTCCACTTGGGGTCTCCACCCACATGAAACACAAAACATAAGTAAATTTAAAGTCACAGCGCCTAAAAGAACAATAATAAACAAAATCAACATTCCCCTTTCCCTTTGAACATACAAATGTTGAAAAACTACAAAGTCAAAACCGTCATCTGAAGCCGAATTTAGTTCAGTATGTACGCTGCTGTTGTATGACACACATGTAGTGGACATTGCAAGGTTAGGATTTGAAGTTTACTCTTCTTCTTATTTCACTTTCCTTCATTTTTCATTTTGTAAGTGTATTTGGGGTTTATTTCTGCTCTTCCTGGTTTCAATGTTTAGTTCCCCGCTTTCTCTGAGTTAAACAGTTGTTTCTATACACTGGCCATGTTTCAAATTGTGTATTGCTTTTGATCTAAACTCTCCAAAATTCTGTAACAGTACAAGAGAACAGATCAAAGCATAACACTCAAATCTGATTGGAGCTACCACTTTATAGGATGTGCTATATGGCGAAATTATATTTATATCCAAAATTCCCAACAGTCAGCTTATTATCTATTTTAACTCAAAAGAATACAGCTTCCTGTTAAATTGTGTTTTCCAATGACCGTCAACAAAAGCCAAAGTCATTCACTCGGAAAAGTAGGAACTGACCTACTGAATACTCAAGGCTGATTATTTGTAGCATAGTCAAAAGTAAGGAGCTTCAGTGAACTAATAATATCATCCCCTGATAAAAAAAAATACTTTTTGTACATAGAAAAGTATTTAGTTACATAGTAAATCTAATACATCTAATTAACTGATGGCACTCTAATTGAGGCCTGTCGTTTTAGAAAATGTCATGGGCAAAGGTGGGTAACATGGCTAGTCTCAATATAAAAGTGAAATGTCTGGTAGTTCTGTCTAGGACATTTAGGTGTGTGGAATCACCATGCCGAGCAAAACAGCCTTCTGCAATGACCTCAGAGAAGCCAATTCTGCTGCTCACTAGTCCCGGCAAGGCTTACAAGGTTGTTTTCAAATAATCTGAAGTTCATCATTCATCAGTGAGGATTACTTTCTTAATGGAGAACATTCCAAATACAGTCAATTCATGTTTACATTTACACTTATTTTTATATGCTTCTATTCAAAGCAACTTACAAAAGAGGTCAAGATAATTGAGTATTGGGGACTGCTTGGGAATAAGAATTAGAGGACAAGGTTACAAAATTGATCACCACAAGGGACGAGTTCAGAACAAAATTCAAGCTAGTAACCTAATTTTATTTCCTAGGTTACAAGAACCTATCAAAGCCATTATTAATTCGGCAGAAATTCACTGAACAAGAGAGTCTTCAAACACCTCTAAAACACATTGAGGGAATCAGAATTTCAAATGAAGGTAGGCAACATTCCACCAGCCAGGACATACAGATGAAATGAGTCTGGACTGAGATTTGATGCCACACAGAGGTGGCATCATCAAACACTTTTTTTCAGAAGACCTGAGTGGTCGAGAAGGAGCACAGGGATCTCTGAAATGTCTCAATATAAATAGGCACTGACTATTTAGAAGGAAAATTGAATTTAATACGAGCCACCACAGGAAGCCAATGTAGTGATATGAAAAGAAGAGTGACATGCAACCATCTCGGCTACTTTCACACCAGACATGCCAATGCATTTTTAATTAATTTGAAGTGGCTTGGTGACACATCATGGTACTCCTGCTAAAAGAGAGATGCAGTAGTCCAGACATGACAAAACCAAATCCTGGACCAGGAGTGGTGCGGATTACACAGTCAGACATGGTCTGACCTTGTGGATGTTGAATAGGGTGAATCTGGAAGACAGAGAGACTGTATTTAGAAAATATTCAGACACGTTCACTTTTTGCACAATTTATGCATTGTGGATTTAATTTTAATTTGATAAATTTGTCACAATAACCCATAATGACAAAGTGAAAACGTTTTCAGAAATGTTTGCAAATTTATTAAAAATCAAAACAAAACAAGTATTCAGACTATTTGCTGTGGTGTGAATGGAGGTGGACGACTCATTTTCTTTCTGAATGCTTTGTGTATAAAACTGAAAATTCCCTCAAAGCAGTTTCTGAAGGAAACTGTAGACAGACCCAAAGATGCAGTCATCTACAGGCATCTGGTAATATTATAATACATGACTCTAACATCAGAAAAAGATTGAGCAAACACTGAAATCGTGGAAGGGTAGCTAAGAGAAAGCCATTCTAATCAAAAAAGACACAGCAGCACAGTTTATGGATGCAAAATTGTACCTGCACTAACCCTAAATCTTCTGAAGCAATACCTCCTGATAAAACAAGACTATTATTCAATGCTTGGTGAAAACTAAACACAGGGTAAAAACCTCATACTAACCTTGAGAGCATGTTTGGAGGATGGATAACATTTGAAGATTGTTTAACAGCCACAGGACTTGAACATTTAACAGTTATTACATTTTTCTCTTCATATTAGTGCATTCTAGAGGAAATTGTGTGGCCAGATTTCTGATAACTAATTAGATCATGCAACAGGGCAATGATCCTAAACATGTCAGCTAATTTGAGCTGAATAACTGACAAAGAAAAGTAAAAAATGGAGATTTCTGAATGGCAAAGCCTTACTTCAACCCCTTACCCCACTGAGTTGCCTTGGTAGGACGATCATCAGAGAGCTCTGTATAAACGAGTGTCCTCAAACATTAATGAACTCAAGCAGTGTTTGACAGGTGGAGGGCTCCAGACGAGACGAGACAGATAAATTTAGACAGAACATGATTACTGTTTCTACATCTTTAATTATTCCTTCATCAAGCTATTGAATCATACAGGGGACATACTTTTCACACATGAATTCTGCATGGTGGGTTAATGTTGGTTGAATAAAAGTAAAATCTGCTATGTCTCCTGAGTTTAGATGGACCTAATTTTAGCACTAGTTAATTGTTATTTATGTGCTCTTGTGAATCAAAAAAGAGTGTACTTTCTTTTTCGCATGACTGTACATACATACACACTTACATACTGTACATGGGTGCTTTATCATACACATCACATCAATTTTAAAATCTGCACAGTGTGCCTGTATGAATATTTATTTTGCTAACTGATATTTGATACTTGGCTATCATATTTGCAGCAAAAGAGCTGTGAGTGCAGGGCACCCTCTTAGCTAGCATGTGGGTTTTCTATAAGCTCTTGTTACTTATTCATTTTATGCAAATTGCCTGGAGTGGGCACCAAATAAATTGTAATCGGCTGATGTGACTCACCTTGTAAGACCTGCTGTGTGACTTTACAAAATGGACTGAAGATCGACCCGGTGACTCATCTGGGTGCTTCAGTAGTTGTGCACTTAACAACACAGAGTGCACTGTGCCATGTTAGAATGTTGAGCACCTCAAATTACTTTCTGATTTCATTATTTTTTATATTTGCATGGTGAATGTTAGAAGCATTATAAAAGTCTGGTCAGAACAGATGAGAAGATAGATAGATAGATAGATAGATAGATAGATAGATAGATAGATAGA
>JANRMT010062791.1:138201314-138226694 GCA_026402145.1 Polypterus bichir lapradei
AGATAGATAGATAGATAGATAGATAGATAGATAGATAGATAGATAGATAGATAGATAGATAGATAGATACTTTATTAATCCCAAGGGGAAATTCACATAATCCAGCAGCAGTATACTGATACAAAAACATAACAATCAATATTAAATTAAATAGTAATAAAAATGCATGCAAAAGCAGACAACAGCTTTATAACTTTGAGTAATAAAGCAGACAATAACTTTGAGTAATGTTAGCATTTACTCCCCCGGGTGGAATGGAAGAGTCGCATAGTTTGGGGGAGAAACGATCTCCTCAGTCTGTCAGTGGAGCAGGACAGTGACAAAAGTCTGTCACTGAAGCTACTCCTCTGTCTGGAGATAACACTGTTCAGTGGATGTAGTGGATTCTTAATGATTGACAGGAGTTTGCTTAGCGCCCGTCGCTCTGCTACAGATGTCAAACTGTCCAACTTTACTCCTATAATAGAGCCTGCCTTCTTAACAAGTTTGTCCAGGTGTGAGGCGTCTTTCATCTTTATGCTGCCTCCCCAGCAAACCACCTCGTAGAAGAGGGCACTCGCCACAACCATCTGGTAGAACATCTGCAGCATCTTATTGCAGATGTTGAAGGACGCCAATCTTCTAAGAAAGTATAGTCGGCTCTGACCTTTCTTACACAGAGCATCAGTATTGGCAGTCCAGTCCAATTTATCATCTAGATGCACTCCCAGATATTTATAGGTCTGCACCCTCTGCACACAGTCACCTCTGATGATCACAGGGTCCATGAGGGGCCTGGGCCTCCTAAAATCCACCACCAGCTCCTTGGTTTTGCTGGTGTTCAGTTGTAGGTGGTTTGAGTCGCACCATTTAACAAAGTCTTTGATTAACTTCCTGTACTCCTCCTCCTGCCCACTCCTGATGCAGCCCACAATAGCAGTGTCATCAGCAAACTTTTGCACGTGGCAGGACTCTGAGTCGTATTGGAAGTCTGATGTATACAGGCTGAACAGGACCGGAGAAAGTACAGTCCCCTGTGGCGCTCCTGTGTTGCTGACCACAATGTCAGACCTGCAGTTCCCAAGACGCACATATTGAGGTCTGTCAGTAACATAGTCCACGATCCATGCCACCAGGTGTGAGTCTACTCCCATCTCAGTCAGCTTGTTTCTAAGGAGCAGAGGTTGGATGGTGTTGAAGGCGCTAGAGAAGTCCAAAAACATAATTCTAACAGCACCACTGCCTCTGTCCAAGTGGGTGAGGGATCGGTGTAGCATATAGATGATGGCATTCTCCGCTCCCACCTTCTCCTGGTATGCGAACTGCAGAGGGCCGAGGGCGTGGCGGACCTGTGGCCTCAGGTGGTGAAGCAGAGGCTCTTTGGTGTTGTGCAAGTCAATCACCAGGTGCTTGGCTTCTCTGATGTTAATTTGTGGATAATTCTCAAAGTTCTCACCTGACACCTATACTCTGTCTCTGTACTGGTGATGCTAAAGTTTCTCAACTGCTCTTGACATCTCATTCACTAGCCAAGAGGAACAGATTGCTCAAGTTTATCAAATTGGTCAGTTTCATAATGTATTTTTTGTATTAATTTGTCCCCTTTACATATATACTAGCCATGTAAGCCCGTGCTGTAAAAACTATTGAAATTGTCAGAAAATAAACTGAAATGTAGAGATGTCAGTTAATTGAAAAGAACTATTCTGGGCATCTCTCTCCTAGGAGGATTCGTTTTGCCAACGTACTCACATCCCTTGTGCATTAGTGGCATGAGGAAAAGTAAAAGGGATACTGTTTTGCCGATGTTAGCGGCTAAGTGACTTTGTCTTTCTTCTGAGGTTTTGTTTTGCTGATGTGCTCACCTTGCTTGTGTTATTAGTAGCTAAGCGAGTTGTCTGTTTCCTCGGAGGAGGAGCCTTTACCCCAATTCCACCTCTCACTTCAGGGCCGGACAGACACACATACGCGTACTTCCACGCGTAGACGTTTATATATAAGATATACATATATATATTTTTTTGTTTTGTTTTGTTTTCTTGTTTGCTGATTTCCTACAATTGCTTCCTGGGGCATAGTCACATGATACGATGAATGTGACCATGTGGTAGGTCAGGGCCCATATTTATCAAGCATCTCAGAATTACTCCTAAGAACTGCACTAAAAGTCTGACTAGGATAAGAATTTGTCCTATCTCTCTGTGGGACATAAGAAGTAGTTATGAAGCTTTCCTAGTCCCAGTCTTAGAAAGGAGTAGAAAATGAATGACATTGCAATTTTATAGCACATACTGTATGCTGTGAATTATTATTCATGATTACATTTTGAAGTTTTCTGATACTAATTCTGAGGTTACTCTACAAAGGTAATAATAATAATATCAATAATAATACTAATAATATTCAAAGTAGAAGTTGAAGAGAAGGAAAACATATTAAGGTATAATATTGTGCTAAGTTGCATGTGTTTGTTGATACTTTAAAACACCATGAATAATACTTCAACAAACACAGAGATGGACAGACCAAGACACACACACGCTGAATGAGACTTAAGCCCAATAAGGGTCAGGTTTATTTATTCATGAATGATCCACAGCAGTACTTTCAGAAGAATCACCTTCCGCGCTGACATGGCCGGAAGAGATGTCTCATGAAGTAACAGTTATACTGAAGTTAGCCGTGGCTATTCCTGCACTGTTACTGTAGATGTGTTATCTTTTCCAGTGTTCCCGATTGTCTATCAGAATCACTTGCCATGCCTCCCTTCATAATCCCCCTTGTCTTCTGCTAGGCTCTACTTATCCAGTGCCACAGGAGACTCTGCCTGCCTTCTTGAACCTTCCCAGCATGTAAAGTGTGATGCGAATATTCCAGGGTTGCTTACAGCACAAAGGCTCAGGATACTTGTGTGACATTTCACTGTCAATCACTCATTAAGCTCCAGTTATCTTTAGGGTAATTTACTGGCTACTACATATAGTCTGCATCTATGACCACCTGTGTGTTTAAACTGTGATTTCACTTGTGATTCACAAATGCATACCCATTTACATTTGGGGCAATGATCTTTATGTGCATGCCAATTGACTGCAGCATACTTTAATAAGACCTCACATGGAGTGGTGGGGAAATGAACAAATCTATGTATCACCTCATTCATTGTAAGGATGTTCAGAATTTGATGCAAAATTTAGGAAATGCTTGGTTGTGACTTACCTAAATCATTGCTATTACAAAGTTACTTCTTCTCTGTGCCCAAAAAGCAAAAGGTAACCAACACTTTAATTTCAGCTGACAGCACAGAGCTTCTCCATGTTGATGGATCAGTCACGTAACATACAACAATATTGTAATGTTATTCCAATCATTAATCGATATCTTTTTACAAGTTTATTGTGGTCCAGCGTTTCCAAACCATTCAACCATTCCTGGGATGTGCATGTTGATCTCAGCCAGAATGTCATCTTTTGGCAGCTTCTATCAGTAAGGATAGCTCACGAGCTGCCAAGATCCTACAGAACTGCCATGGTTGGAAATGTATGGTCCCTTTCACTGGTTTTACAGAGTGCCTATAAAAAGCATTCAACCCTTTGGAAATATTCACATGCAATCTTGAATCACAGTGGACTTGATTTATTGTTTTTGGCACTGATGAGCAGAAAAACACTGTTAAATGTCAAACAGAAAACAGATCTCTGTAATGTGGCCTAAATTGATTACATATATAAAACACTAAATAATAGGTCTCATTCACCCCCCTTAATTTGACACACTTACATACATCATGCATCACCAGTGCAGCCAGTTGGATTAATAAGTTCTATGATTAATTCATTGGAGATCACTTGTTTGGGGTTTCAGTTGATTGGTGCCTAAACAAACTTTTTCTGGCAAGTCCTGCTTGTGGTGAGTCACTATGGTGGTCTAAATCACATAATGAAGACAAAAGAATACTTCAACTCTGTGAAAAGGTGACTGAAAGGCATATGTCAGGAGACAGAAACAAGAAGACATCCAAGTCATTAAATGTGCCTTGGCATCTTGTTACATCAGTCCCAGAGAAATGGAAAGAGTATGGCACAGCAGTAAAACATGAATAGAGTAAGACGTTCACAAAAACTAAGTGATAATGCCAGAAGACGATTGTAATGCACAATCAATTCATGGAGGCAACACTGTATTTGTCAATTGTAATAATAAGCAAAATAATTTGTGCATACACATTCAGGTGCTGGGTGTAACAGAGCAAGATGCAGAGGACAGAAAGATACGGCAAAAGATGATCCGCTGTGGCAACAGCTGGAAGAAGAACGAGAATAAGAAGCAAAATAATACAATACAGGGATTCAACAAAACAGACTACACCTCACACTGCTGGTGTGCCAACTGACTTTATTGTTTTACATGTGCCATTTTAAGCATAGCAAATGTGCTGCAATATTACTGAGCGCCAAATCGTCCATCACATCTTCCCTTCTTTGAGATGTTGAACATACAGATTTATTTCAAGATATATTTAGCTATATATATTTTTATCTATTCAAACAAACCTGAAAATCCTCTCTAGTATATATTTATGCCCCAATTTTTTCACATAACAGATACAGTATATAGGTCAACAACTATTTACTTAAAACATTGACAATTATTTTCAGATTGACTTACATTAACAAAGTCATCTTTGTATCACAAAGGTGCTCTCACAATTCTCCCTCTTGATGTTTTCTGAACTCGTAATTGAACTGGTACCTCTTGTTTATCAAGTGAGTCATCTCCCTTGCCTGGTTGGCTTGTTTTTATCATGTCCACTTCCTCTTCTTCTTCAGTAGGCAATGCGGTGGTTGTGGGCAGGAGGTGCAAGTGTCTCCTGTCCCAGAGAAGAATGCCCCTTTCGGTCTGAATCAGGTAAAATCTTGGTGTGGTATACCATTGGATTAATTTTGCAGATGTTGCCCAACCCTGTTGTTAATCCAGTTTCACCAGTACCTCATCACCAGGTTTCAGTTCTGGAAGATGAGCAACATTATGATGTTGGTTGTAATACTGCCTGTAGTTAGCTTTCGTTCTTTTGTCATTAATTTCAGCTTGATTTAGATCTGGACATTGTGGAAGCAAGTTCTTTTCAAGAGTTGTAATGGGTGTCTTCAGGTGATGCCGAAACATTAACTGCACTACAGGCTAAAGCCAGTTGCTTGGTGGGGGGGAAGCTCTATAATTCAGCAAAGCAAGGAAAGGGACTTTTTGTCATAGATTCTTGAATATTCTTAAAAATATTTACCAGAATATTGAGGGCCATTACCTGTCATTCAGATGGAGGGACATTGCCATCTTGCAAACATACTGTATTACTTAGATAGGACTGCACAGCCTTGCCTGACATGTTTTGGCAAGAATGCCACCTTTATATTTCTGGAGAAATAGTCCACTACCATGGGGTAATTATCTTTACTGACTTCAAAGATATCAGCAGCAATTATCTCCCAAGGTCAACTTGGAAGGGGAGTCATAATGAATGGTTATGAGTACATCTTTGGCTGGAAAGTAAGCCTTAATGCTGTCAGGCACTTTAGAAATGTACTTCAGCCATCCTTTGTTAACTAACTGTATAACTAAATGCAATGCAGAATCTTCAGTTTCTCCTCTAACCCTGTCAAGCTGTGAATGAGAGTTGGGCATTGATCCCTGTGTTACTTCCTCATGGGCTTAGATATCATTCATGAGCTCAAATGTCTCAATTTAGAGAGTGGATGAGGGATGCTGCGAGAGTGAGTCAGCTACGACAAGGAGCTTTTCCAGAACATATTCAGCTCATCATTGTACTTCATCATTCGCATCAGTAGACATTGATATCTCAATGGCATGGTGTCAAAATCCTCGTCAATCTCTACCTGTTTCTGTATGCGCTGGTGGAATCATGCCCTCTCATGTAACTTTCGGTGTGAAATAACTGTTCAGTTTATTGAGCACAATATCATAGTTAGTCTCATCACCATCAGCAGCATAAGTGAACATTTTCACTATTTGTTCTGCCTCTCACCCCAATGAATACAGCAGAGTGCTTGCACTTTCCCTAGGTTTTTATCTAACTTAGTTGCATTGTGGTACCTGTGGAATCATTGTCTCCATTCAGGCCAGTACTCTAGGTGGCTGAAGTCAAAGTTGTCTGGAGTAGGGAACTTCACCACTTCAGTATTTCTGACACCATTTAATGCTCAATGAATTCAAGGAGGCGAAGCTATATTTGTTGAGTTTACTAGCAAGCAAAATAATACAATACAGAGCTTCAGCAAAACTGACAAACACCTCACACTAATGCTGTGCCGACTGACATTGTTGTTTTATATGCGCCAGCTTTATGCATAACACAGACAATCACATTACAAATATGAGTGAGGAGGGTCACCAAGAGACCTATGAGAGAACTCTTAAGGAGTTACAAACTAGAGTGGTTGAGATTGCAGACAATTTGCAGACAACAACTATTGCCCAGGTGCTTCACCAGTCACAGCTATATGGAAAAGTGGAAAAGAGAAAGGCACTGTTAAAAAGCATACAAATTATATTACAGTTAGAGTTTGCTGGAAGGCACATGGAATATTCAGAAATCATATGGAAGACGTTTCCATGGTCAGATGAGATCAAAATGTATTCCTTTTGGCTATCAGACTAAACAAGATATTTGAACTCTGCATAGTATTAAAAACACACCATCCCGGCCATGAAGTGTGGTGGTGTCAGCACCAAGCTGCAGGGATTCTTCTCTGCAGGAGCCCCTGGAAGACTTACGAGGGTAAAATTAAATCCCCAAAATACAAGGAAACCCTGGAAAAAAATCTGATACAGTCTCCAAGAAACCTACACCTTGGGTGAAAATTTGTTTTCCAGCAAGACAACACCAAGCATAAAGCCAAAGCTACACAGGAATGGCTTATAAACAACAATGAATGTCCTGGAGTGACCAAGTCAGAGTCCAGATCTCAGTCCAATTGATGATCATGCAACCTGACAGAGCTTCAGCAATTTTGTGAAGAGGAATGGGGAGAAATAGTGAGCAGATGTACAAAGCCAATGGAGAGCTGAACACAAATACTCAAGGCTGTAATGGCTGCCACAGGTGCATCTACTTAAACACTGACTTGACGATGGTGAATACCTATGTGATCAATTATTTTGTGTTTTATATTTGTGCTTTAGATAACTTTAAAGAGATCTGTTTCCATTTCAACATTAAAGAGTCTTCCTCTCTTGATCAGTTTCATAAAAGCCAACTTTTATCCACTGTGATTCAGTTTTGCAAAATAAAAAAAATGTGAACATTTCCAATGGGAAGAATACTTTTTAAAGGCAAATTAGATTTCTAATCAGTCTTATAATTTCTGGAGCTGTGTTAACATACAGTCCAATGAAGTATTTATTTTGGTATTTGTACATACAATACATATGTTGTGGACTGAATTGCACCTTTTAGGTTTAATAGTTTAATAACCACAGCATGAAGTTATGGGAAAAAGTAGTTGAAGCTAGATTAAGAAGGGAGGTGATGATTAGTGAGCAGCAGTATGGTTTCATGCCAGGAAAGAGCACCACAGATGTGTTGATGGAGAAATATAGAGAAGGCCAGAAGGAGTTGCATTGCATCTCTGTGGACCTGGAGAAAGCATATGACAGGGTGCCTCGAGAGAATTTGTAGTATTGTATGAGGAAGTCGGGAGTGGCGGAGAAGTATGTAACAGTTGTACAGGATATGTACGAGGGAAGTGTGACCGTGGTGAGGTCTGTGGTAGGAGCGATGGATGCATTCAAAGAGGAGGTGGGACTACATCAGGGATCGGCACTGAGCCCTTTCTTGTTTGCAATGGTGATGATACTGTGATCTGTAGTGAGAGTAGGGAGCAGGTCAAGGAGACCCTAGAGAGGTGAAGATATGCTCTAGAGAGGAGGGGAATGAAGGTCAGTAGGAACAAGACAGAATACATGAGTGTAAATGAGAGGGAGGTCAGTGGAATGGTGAGGATTCAGGGAGTAGAATTTGCAAAGGTGGAAGAGTTTAAATACTTAGGATCAACAGTACAGAGTAATGGGGATTGTGGAAGAGAAGTGAAAAAGAGAGTGCAGGCAGGGTGGAATGGGTGGAGAAGAGTGTTAGTAGTAATTTGTAACAGATCAGCAAGAATCAAAGGGAAGGTCTACAGGATGGTAATGAGACCAGCTATGTTAAATGGGTGGCACTGACCAAAAAACAGGACACAAAGCTGGAGGTGACAGAGTTAAAGATGCTAAGGTGTGACAAGGATGGACAAGAGTAGAAATGAGTACATTAGAGGGTCAGTTCAGGTTGGACGGTTTGGAGACAAAGTCAGAGAGGCGAGATTGTGTTGGTTTGGACATATGCAGAGGAGAGATGCTGGGTATATTGAGAAAACGATGCTAATAATAGAACTGCCAGGTAAGAGGAAAAGAGGAAGGCCTAAGAGAAGGTTTATGGATGTGGTGAGAGAAGACATGCAAGTGGTGGAGTAATAGAACAATATGCAGAGGACAAGAAGAGATGGAAAAAAATGATCTGATTTGGCGACCTTTAACAGGAGCAGCCGAAAGAAGAAGAAAAATGTTTAATAGTAAAATTGTTGGAATGAAGTCCAGGTGCTAGTGTGTGCCCCCCAGAGTTAGTGTAATATCAAGCACCGGCCTTAGCAGAACTGAGCCAGTTTTATTGGGCCAAGTGGCAGCTGTTTCACTCCCACCATTTCTCCTGTTGTTACAAGACCGTTTAAACCCTGAAGCTGGCAATGCATGATTTGAATAGGAGCCTTCAGGAATCCGCATCTCCTGACATTGACAGCATTATTTCTTTTCTAATATTAGCACAGATTGTAGAACTCCATGACTTAATAGGCTTTACTATTGTGTGCAGCAGTTAATGCAAATGGAGTACTGAATGATGCCGAAGGCAAGATGGGCTTAAGAATATTTTAGCTGCTATATAAAAAGATTTTGGATAGTTAGTGCCTTCCATGAGAGCATTTTTACTTTTAAATAAAAAACCTTTTATCTTCTATGTTTACACATTCAGTTTTATATCAATAACCCACTAAAAGACAGACAGCTTGCATCTCCACCTTTGACAGTTTTAAATCTCCTTTTCAGAACACCAGATCTTTTAAAGGTGAATAGATGGTGTTTGGGCTTCTGTTCTAAGTTCTAATTGTACAAGCTGAGGCAGAATGGCGGCTCTAAGGCTAAGGATCTGTGCTGGTATCCTGAAAGTTGCCAGCTCAAACCTTGAGCAAAGTCCTTATCCTAAAATTTCTCTAGGGCTGCTGTACAATGGCTGACCCTGTGATCTGGCCTCCGAAAAGGAATTGCAAAGGTAATTTCCCCTTGGGGATTAATACAGCGTACCATATATTACACTCCCATTGTCTCAATCTCCACCCCAAATCCAGAGTTTATTATTACAGAGGATGAGGTGAGAACAGAGTTACGCAGATTGCATGCAGGAAAAGTGGCAGGCCCTGATGGAGTCAGTGCAAAAGTAATAAAGGCCTTTGCCAATGAGCTGTGTGGTGTCTTGAAGCATATATACAATCTCAGCCTGAGAAAACAGAAGGTTCTGGTGCTTTGGAGGACCCCATCTATTGTGCCTGTGCCAAAGATCAAGAATTCCAAAGAACTGAATGATTATAAACATGTGGCACTGACTTCACATCTGATAAAAACAATGGAGAGGCTGTTTCTTGGTCACTTTAAAACAATGGGTACAGGGCTGGACATTCTGCAGTGTGCTTCTTGTCAGCATGTGGGGGTGGTTTATCTGCTGCACAGAACCTACTCACAACTGACGGGGGCTAAGAGTATGGTGAGAGTCATGTTTTTTGACTATCCTTTAATTCCATCCAGCCTCTCTTATCGAGGGACAAGTTGTGTCTGGCATAGGTTGACACTGCCCTGATTTCCTGGATTTAAATAGCAAGCCACAGTGCGTGTGATTACGAAACTGTGAGTTGGGGAGAGCGATTAGCAGCATGGGTGCTCCACAGGGGACTCTCCTTTCTCTGTTTCTTCTCATATTTTACACCTTGGATTTCAGGTATGATTCCAAGACATGTCTCAGGTGACACCACCATTGTTGGATGTGTTAGTGAAGGGAAGGAGGAAGAATGCAGAAGCCTGGTGAGTAGCTTTGTGGAGTGATATCATCACAACCATCTCCAACTAAACAACAAGAACACAAAGGAGCTTGTGGTGGACTTTCAGAAGAAGAAGTTTTCTCTGGCTTTTGTCATCATCCAGGTTGAGGAAATACAAGCACCTGGGTGTTTGCTTGAATGATAAGCTGGAACGGGAGCAGAATGTAGATATTTTGTACAAGAAGGGCCAGAGACAACTCTATTTTTTGAGGAGGCTGAGGTCATTCTGTGTGAGAGGCCTGCTGCTGAGGACTTTCTGTCAGTCTGTGGCATTGAGTGGCATGTTTATGCTGTGGTGTATTGGGACAGCATTATCTCAGCCAAGGGTGCTTACAGACCAAACAAAATCATCAGAAAAGCCAGTTCAGTCCTCATGGTGAAACAGGACACATTATAATTATGACAATCCTCTCCCATCCGCTACATAAATTGATGTAGGGCCAAAAGAGTGCAATGGGCAGCAGACTGCTCCTCTCCTTCTGCAGGAGGAAATGCTTTTGCAGGTCTTTTTCTTCCTGCTACTATAAGACTATACGATTCTCAGCTTTAATTCATTCATCCTTTACTGGATTATTTTGTGATAAATGCCATTATAAATGCTTTAGTACTGATTCTTTGAAAAATATTAATTATTAGTTAATTGATCATTAATAAAGCATCGTAAATGCAGTTATCAAAGACATAAATATGCTTTGTGATCAGTACTAAAGCATTTATAATGGCATTTATAAAGTGGTTGCTAATGCCAATTAATGTGGGAGCGATGCTTTCTAAATGATGAACAAAGTATTTAGTCATGCTTAACTAATGCTTCATAGTGTGCAGTTATTATAAAGTGTTACCCATTATTTATATGCATTGCACTTGCAACTAAACATCCATTGATTCTACACTCTTTGCACACAGAGTCTGCCCCTATGACTTAAGATAAAATCAAATCAAATTTGATTTTGTTGGGACAAGTCACAGACTGATAAAACCAAGTCACTGGACATGTCAGACTACACTGGTGGATGTCACTGGAGTGCTCTACAAGTGCCACTGACTCAGTAAGATTATGAAGTCTGTAACTAAAAATCACTGGAAAAATCCTGCAGTGTGACAGGGGCTTTAGATTAACATTTGCAGTCAATTGATTTGTATTTGATCATTGATTCACCATTGCTTCTTTGCCTTTGCTGAATTATACATTGACATGAACTTAAGAGACTGCTTGCTATGAGACATGAAAAAGTGGAGCTATCTGCATTGTCACTGAAGCTTATATGCCTTCTGTCCTGCTTGGGAATTTCTCATTTTTGTATTCTTTTGTATTCTTACTTCTTTTTTTCTAAAACCCAATTGGGGACTTGTATCCATTAATAATCATAGTTTAATAAGCAGAATTCAACACAACTTTATTTCTATAATTCTTTGCAAAGATTTAAGCCGATGTCACATTACGCAAATTCTAGTCATTGAGTATGTCAGGCCTGTCATCTGTAGTTGTAGATTTTGTTACTGGACAGTGTCAAATAGGACAGCACGGTGGTGCACTAGACAATGTCAAATAGGACCTGGGTTCGCTTCCCGGGCCCTCCCTGAGTGGAGTTTGCATGTTCCCCCCGTGTCTGCGTGGGCTTCCTCCGGGTGCTCTGGTTTCCTACCACAATCCAAAGACATACAGGTTAGGTGCATTGGTAATTCTAAATTGTCCCTAGTGTGTGCTTAATGTGTGGAAGTGTGTACTCTACGGTGGGCTGGCGCCCTGCCCAGAATTTGTTCCTGCCTTGCACCCTGTGTTGGCTGGGATTGGCTCCAGCAGACCCCAGTGACCCTGTGTGAGGATATAGCGGGTTGGACAATGTCTGACTGACTGACTATGTCAAATGATTAAAAATAACCAGGCATATCACATTTAATTGATGCATAGCAACTTTCCAGCACAGTTGTGCTCGCCCCTTACTGTGACAGCCAATAACGTACTGTCTGACGGAGCTGGTGCTGTACAAAGGGTTAACAGGTACAGCAAGTGCAGCTGCAGTCTCGGCCCTGTTATCTCTTCTACATTATGTTGTGGTATGTAAAACATGAGACATAAGAGAGACAAGCCTCTCTTCTGTTTGTGAGGTCCAATACTCCTATATTCCTTATTCCTCGCTGTGGAATTATATGAATTGTACCTATTGATGAACATTCATTTATTGTAAGCACTCAGGCATACAGAGCCCACCCCTATAACTAAAGACAAAATCCAATCTGTTTTGATGTGGCCAGTTGTGGACGAATTGGAGTGGGCATATCACATTAACAGGAGCGCATTGTCAACTCTCTAAGGTTAAGCAAATAAATGCACTGAGTGAACATTGCTAGGAAAGTCGCATGATGTGACATGAACTTTAAGGTAAATTTTCCCTAACTTCAGGATTCTGTTCCAGGCCTGGACAGTGTACATCAAATATGTAGTGTTTGCACATTCTTAACATGATGGCTTTTCTTTTCTGGATTTTCTATAGTTATGCTTATTGTTATTGTTAGCTCTAAAATTGATGTGAAGTGAGTCTGCCTGCAGTGAACAAAAATGCTCTATCCTGGACTGATTTCTGCGCTGCACTCCATGACCATGAATTTGAAGGTTTCTGAAATGGACTAATGGATTAGTGGTTGAACAAAGACACTGCACAGTCAATTCAAGAGGACTATGCCATTAAAACAGCAAACATAAATGGACCCATTCCCCTGCATTTTACTATTTTGGAATGTGTTTTAATATCTTATAGAGTACTATTGTATAATAATACCTAAGGACCCAAGGACATTTACTTACTCCAAAAATTAGAAGATAAGAAATTTCACAAATGAGTGGAGACCACTCAGTCCATCAAGCTTGATTGTTTAGCTAATAGGTAAGTTGTCCCATATCTCATCCAGATAATTCTTCAAAGTTGTCAAGGTTTCTTCTTCAACTCCATGTCTCTGTAGTCTGCTCTTTCTGGCTTCAGTCATACATGCGATTCCTCTTAGTTACCACTGATGTCCTTGAGTACGAGCTTCAGGAGCTTCACCGTTAAGTTCAAAGAATTCTGCTGGATGTGCTTTATCAATGCCTTTCAGGTTTTTGAAGATCTGGATTAGGCCCCCACAAAGTCTCCTCAGTTCAAGACTTAAGAGTTTTAATTCTCTGTCACAGTACCCAATGTCTTTAAGCCCTGGGATGCATCTGGTTGCTCTTCCATGTGCAGAATTAGGTGCTCCTATGTCTTTATTTTAGTGTGATGAGCAGAACTACACACAATGGTCCAGATGCAGTTTCTTTAGTGCATTAAATCATCTGAGTAAAGCATTACTTGATTAGACTAATATGGGTGCATGCAATGTCCTTTTTGTCTCCTGGTTTAAGTGTGCCTTCATTAAGATTACATAAGATGTATATTAGTTCATAAGAAATGTTATTGTTATGATTTGTCTTTGTTGTTAGTTTTTTAATTGTTTCCTTGAATTTCTCTTGGACTACCTTACACCCTATTATAAGTTTTTGTGCCACAGAATCTATTTTCATCATTATTTTTTAGCCGGGGATTCTGCTTTAGAATGGTAATAAATATTTTGCACTTTTTTCCCTATGTTATCTTCCATTTTGGGAAGTGGTTGTCACAATGCTGTCATGCAACATCACCTAGAAATATGTAGCCCTGACATCATCTCTGAAAAAGTATAAAAGGTCAGCGTCTTGCATTCCTGGGTCATCCAAGTTTGTGGATAAATCAAAGAAATGATCTGCATGATAGTGGGTAGTGCTGAGGTAGATAGAACTTGACGAACAGAAACTCTTTAAATAAATAAATACATAAATTGATAGATAACACAGATATTGATAGATATATATATATATACTAGCTGTGTAAGCCTGTGCTGTAAAAAGCTTGGGGTCGTAGAAACTATTGAAATCGTCAGAAAAAAAACTGAAATGTAGAGATGTCAGGTAATTGAAAGGAACTACTCTGAGCATCTCTCTCCTAGGAAGATTCATTTTGCTGGTGTGCTTGCATTGCTTGTTCATTAGTGGCGGGAGGAAAAGTAAAAGGGATAACAGTTTGCCGATGTTAGCGGCTAAGTGACTTTGTCTTTCTTCTGAGGTTTCATTATGTTGACATGCTGGCCTCACTTGTGTTATTAGCGGCTAAGCGAGTTTTCTGTTTCCTCGGAGCTGGAGCCCTAACCCCAACTCCACCTCTCACTACTGGACCAGACAGACACACACACTTCCACATGTAATCGTTTATATATAAGATACACACACTATAGTCTGAACACACGCCATAATTACTAAAAAGTAAGAGAAATCTTCAGACTTGGCAGTCACGGTCACAATGAAGCATGTTGCTGTTGGAGCACCAGTAGTATTTCTTGACACATATCTGCTTGTTAGATTAAGGTCCTCAGTGTTAGTGTGTCAAAGTGAGGATGTGCAGCTTTGTTCACAATGGCACTCTGTTTTGTCTTAATTCTTACCTTTAGGGGGTCCAGACTGTGTCCTATAACTAAGTCTGCCCCTTTAATTAGCTTGTTGATTTGGTGGGCCTCTCTTGAAAAGATGTCACCAGCCCAACACACCACAGTGTAGCTAATCACACTGGCAATCACAGAGTTATAGAAGATGTGAAGGTTGTCACTTCCCACTTTAAAGGAATGCAATCTAATAAGGAAAAAGAGCCTGATCTGTCCTTTCTTATGTAGTTCTTCTGTGTTACAAAGCTAGTTCAACCTATCATTAATGTGAACCCTCAAGTACCTGTAGGAGTGGACCACCTTTGCATCCACTCCTTGAACAGTGACTGGACAAAGAGGCTCTTTGCTGCAGCAAAAGTCAATAAATGTTTCCTTGGTTATGTTGTTGTTAAGGTACAGACAATTCTCTTTGCACCAAGTTAACAAAGTTCTCTACCCCCCTATATTCTGTCTCATCCCCCTTGTCAGCACAACCCATAACTGTAGAACCATCTGAGAATTTCTGTAAGTGACATAACCTGGTGTTATATTTGTAGTTGTAGGTGTACAGAATGAAAAGGTAATTGGTTTAGGGATAACACTTTATTTGTCTCTTTAGACTTTGATTTTTCAAGAGAGGTTTTGTTTTGACTAAAGACTGGATGAACCTCATGTTAATAACTTTTTTTTATTCGTTTACTAATATGTCATCGCCTGGACATTACCATTCTTTTAATTTGCCTGAGCTGCAGGCTATGGACATATATATGTATGCAAGTAGGATTCAGTTAGCGTTGGGAACCCATGTACCAAATTTCTTGAAGATGGGCCCATAAGTAACAAAGACTGTTGAAAAGTTCAATATGGTGGCCGACAGTGGCATCATACCACCGAAATAAGTACGTACAGTACATTGGTTTCGGTTAGTGCAGGGAAGCCGCCTATAAAATTTCGAGAAGATCGGGCCATAAATAAGAAAGTTCAACATGGCGGATGTTGTTGACCATTACGTGTAGAATTTCGAAATGAAACCTGCTTAACTTTTGTAAGTAAGCTGTAAGGAATGAGCCTGCCAAATTTCAGCCTTCTACCTACACGGGAAGTTGGAGAACTTGTGACGTTGGAAAATTCAATATGGTGGCCGACAGTGGCGTCGTACCACCGAAATAAGTACGTACATCGGTTTTGGTTAGCGCAGGGAAGCCACCTACCAAATTTCGTGAAGATGGGGTCATTCTTCTACCTACACGGGAAGTTGGAAAATTGTTGACGTTGGAAAGTTCAATATGGCGGCCGACAGTGGCGTCATACCATCGAAATAAGTAAGTACATCGGTTTCGGTTAGTGCAGGGAAGCCGCCTACCAAATTTCGTGAAGATGGGGCCATAAATAAGAAAGTTCAACATGGCGGACATTGTCGACCATTATCGACCGTTATGACCGTTACGTGTAGAATTTTGAAATGAAGCCTACTTAACTTTTGTAAGTAAGCTGTAAGGAATGAGCCTGCCAAATTTCACCCTTCTACCTACACGGGAAGTTGGAGAATTAGTGATGAGTCAGTCAGTGAGTGAGTGAGTGAGTGAGGGCTTTGCCTTTTATTAGTATAGACAATGGTAATTATTAAATAATAATAATAATAATTATTATTATTATTATTAAATAATTCCTCCTGTATAAGTAACATTTCTCGGACTGCTTTCTTCCATCTCCGAAACATTTCTAGACTTCGTCCTGTTCTTACGCAACACAGTACTCAAGTATTGGTTAATGCCCGAGTCACCTCACGTATAGATTACTGTAATGCTATTCTATCTGTCATCCCACAAAAACGTATCCATCGCTTACAATTTATTCAAAATTCTGCTGCCAGGATAATAACCTACTGTTCTAAATCCACTGAACATACTACACCTATTCTCTCGCAACTTCACTGGCTCCCTGTTAACTACAGAATACAATACTAAATACCGCTCTTAACATTTAAAGCTCTCCACAGCCTCACTGATCTCCTACAGACTGACACTCGTCTCACTCACTCTGATTCTCATCTGCAGCTGTACTTTCTGTACCACACATCAAACTCTGTGCTATGGGAGCTCAAGCGTCTCTCATAGTGCTTCTCAACTTGGGAGTTTTCTTCTCTCTCATATACATCAGCTTGATTCAATAACACATTTTAAAACTACCCTCAAAACTTATCTTTTCAAACTGGCATATCAATTGTTACTTTTGCACTGTTACTGCCAGTTATCTTTGTTTGTTTGCTAATTATTGCTGTTTTATTTAGCCTTCTCTTTAGCCTCGAGAGCGACAGTGGATGCGGAAGGAGGATTAGAGATGGTAGGCGGAGCTCTGTTGTGCGTTCCCCATGACGCGAGAGGAGGGTTAGAGTGGGCGGGCGGTGCTCTGTCGTGCGTACCCCATGGTCGGGCGACTTGGTTGATTATATATATAGAAAAGCAGCCGGTATCGAAAAGAACAATAAAAAGTCAACGTGGCTCTGAGGTTCATATGGACTGTAGCAGAGACAAAGCAACTGAGGCTGTGTTTGGTGAGCTGTTCCATGCGGGCACATGAGCAGGCAGTACGCATGCCTCAAGAACGAGGGTGGACGCAGCAGGAGAGTTAGAGTTGGCAGGCGGGGCTCTGTTGTGCATATCCCATGACGTGGGAGGAGGGTTAAAGTTGGCGGGCGGGGCTCTGTCGTGCATATCCCTTGGTCTTAGAGTTGGTGGGCGGGGCTCTGTGAGTTGGCGGGCATGGCTCTTTGTCTTGCGCTCACTGTCTTGCGTGCCCTTAGTGAATTATATAAACTTTCAAGCACAACTGTATCTTAGGAGAAAAATCTGAAACACATGAGCCAACAGAAAAAATTCTCAGTTTTATTTCTTTCTGATTGCATTGTTTTCTAGGAGAAACCAAACCTATATTAAGAAGAGCTGTGTTTTGATTCCTGTGGGAACAGTTAAAGGTGAATGTCCGGTGAAAAGATCTGTTCACACAGTGAATTGTAGTTACATGAAGTGGAGGCTTAAAAATGTGATCCAAATTAGGTCCTTCACATGTGCACTTGTTCATGTTATTTTGGACAGACAAGTACATTTTTATGAAAGGACTATTTAGTAATTTTTTTTTCTTTTTATCTGTTATCTCATTTTCTGTTAGGTGTTGTAAATTTTATTGTTAATGTTACGGTGATCGCCATTTTGTTTATCCTTTGTTAAGATGTATCCGCAATTACTAGTGGCGAAGTCGGGGAGGTTGATGTTAACTACGCAATGGATTAAAAGGTCACTTGTCAACGCACTCCCTCATCCAAGTTTGCAGATATTCTCCAAACATTATGTGCTTTCTTTGTTAAAATCTATTTTCTATTCAGGTGTTCTTTTGACTCTGACCTTTGTTTGACTACGATTTTTGATTCAAGTGTTGGCTTTATTATCAGTTTTTTTTATCTTCATTTTATTTTGGCCAAGTCACTTCTCATCTTCCTCAAAAAAATTATCCTTGCTTTTTTCAATAGCATTTAGTTAATAGGAAATGGTCGCTTATGTTTAGCTGACAATGTTTTTATTTTGCTGCTTCTCCATTTAGTGAATTAAAGGAGCATTGTTATTTGAAACAATTTTCACAATAATGAGCAAGTCCAGCATCAAGTTGATAATTCCTTAACAGCCTTAACAAATAAGGACCTCTATTTAAAAAAAAAAAAAAAAAAACAAGGACGCACAGTGTTAAACACAAAATTATTATTTTTTATTTTTCATTTAGATTCCACAGTTTGATACAGGCATTAAATATTTATGCAAGAAAAAATAATAAAAAGTTGAAAGCAATACAACTCCATTCATACAGTGGTGTCTTGTGGATAGGGGAGCACATAAAGCAGATTGAATCTTTGTTTTTTGTTATTGAATCTGTTTTATTAGTTTTTTTATTATTATTTTCCAAAAAAGAAAGAAGCTTAAATAATTTGTTTTATAGTACCATATATACACCATTTCATATCAGCAGCAGAATACAAAAACCTCATTCGTCATAAAGGAGATTGTATCCTATTGGGGTCAGTAGCAGCTCTACCTTTTGAACATGTATTAAAAAGAAAAAAAAATGGGGTCTTAAATTCTCAGTCTTCCTCTAGTTCTGTGTGTCTGTCCACCTATAGAGAGATGAAAGGGTCAATCTTATGAGCAAGCACACACGTGACATCCCTAGGGAATTTTATACCTTTTTGTTACTAGGAAACAAAATAGATGGCTGGCTACCCAATCTAGCAAACCTGCCTTTATGGCTGTCCTCGTGTATGTTTTTGACAATGCACACTGGGCATTTTAGTTTTAAGAAATCTTCACATTCAAGGTGGGCAGACGTCATGTAGCCTGCGCAGGCTAGAAAAATGGGTAACACAAATCAGGTGGGAGAGGGGGTTAGGACGCAGAAAAAAAATAACAAAAGAAAAGGTTATAATCATGCAGGTTATCTTGAGACTACATTATTGAGGCCAAGTGTTGGAAATGTAAAGAATTTTATCTTTAATACTGTTAATGTGAGGAAAATATGCACATTCAAAGTTGTTTTAGATACTGTGTGGATATCTTTTGTGTTTACATTTATTCATTCTGGCATTTCACCCATTCCACTATAAAAGGCAGCCCGCATCATGTACTAATTTTCACTTTTCTACTTTTATATAGCATCTTTCATTATACTTTGATCAAAAGAAAGCAAATCTATACCCCCTTGGGTTATAGATTAACTTGGCTCGTTTGAAGATACAGTATGAAACAAGATGGGGTGAGGACCATGGCAGCATGGTGAATTATAGGATGCTCAGAAAACGTTCACTTTTTAAGAGTTCCATAAAGTCCTGCTAGTTCTTAAGCAACCCACTCTGGCCAGTGCCTTTCTACTTTATAGAATGAAGCTCCAGCCTCCACCCTCAATATAGTAAGCAGCAGGAAACGTGCTGAGGTGATCAGAAACCAACAGCTTTTTTGCCTAAGCAAGTTTGCCACCAGAATAACTTCTTGTGTTCTTTATTAGTCCTTCTCCCTTTCCTTATAATATATATATATATATATATATATATAAACACACACATACATCATCAATATATTTATTTATAATAGAGAAAATAAGCAAGCATACTTTATTCAAACTCCAAGACAAGTCAATAAACTTCAATAAATGGTGTCCTCTACTACCCCCTTTGTAAGGAGGAGGTAGGCCATAATCCAATTATAAAGATCTATCTACACACCTATCTATCTAATCCTTCAAGATTATTTTTTTTAAAACCTAGATTTCAAAGTTTAAAAGTTTATGGCAAAATAATAATAATAACAAAGTAAAATAAAATATTTACAAGCCAGGCTAAATATTGCTTCTAGACACCCCGGGTCATCACATGAAAATAAATGATGAAAAGAAAGGAAATGTACTGAAGGCCAGAGTTATTTTTATTTTGGTTGTTTTAATTTTTTAATGGAGGGAGTGTAGATTATTTTGGTTAGACTGGATACCAGAGAGGACCTAGTGGAATTTGGCGCTCCTGAGTGGAAGTTACTGTACATGGAAACATTACAGAAGGTGCATAAGGCGGAGCTTAGGATGGCAGCAGATGCAGCAGTAGCGAGAAGAACAGAAGTGTAGCTGTGACCACTCACAGAGGGGTGATAAAGGGCATGGAGTGGATTTATTCAAAATACTTTGGAACTGACCGTAGGAGTAGTAGTCAAGTTTAAGGGCACTGTATTATTCTCGTAATTAAAGCACAAAAAATAAATAAAAGCAGAACAGTTATCTAAGAGACAACATAACAGTGGAGCATGCAGAGAGGTGCACTCAGGTTTTCCAAATCACATCATTTGTAGTTCATCATCCTAATGACAAAAAGAGCCAGCAGCTCTCATGGAAAATAAGGTGACCTCCATGCCCCGTTAATAGTATATGTTTCTTAAGACAGCTACTCAATGAGGCATTTCTTAGTAACATATAAATGCTGGAGGCATTATAAGAAAATAAAACATTAAGCGACAGCAACATTAAGAAAATAAAATAAACTTTGGGACACCCGTTCTAGATAGCTGAGCATGACTGGAGGATGCGGCTTGAATGGAATTGAAGTGTGCCACAGAGATCTCATGCTGCATCATATCCTCCTACCCAATGTTCAAAAGTCAGTCAAGCTTTAAAAGACCATGATGGTCTGATTCACTTTTTTATGGTGGGGGGGGTGGGGCTGGGGTAAATAGTGGGTGGGGGCTTCTTAAAATCTTTGTTGGGCCAAGTATCATCTGTGTATTGCACTTTCTGGAAATTCCGATCCCAGAAAAGAAATTAGAGCATTCTTCATAAAAGAACATAACCTTTGGCTCATGACCTCAAGAGATGGATTGTTTCCATTTATACAAATCTTTAGCCGGTGAGCACTCAGGATCCTCACTTCCTACATTTCCCTGCCGTTTCAAATTTTTTTAAAAGTGCTGAGCAAGACAGATGACACCCAAGTGGTCTCCAAAGAGTGCCACAGCCTGAAAGTAGCGCCGATTTCTTCCTTGGATCACATCCCACAGAATTCTGAATCTAGGCTATTACTGAATTAGAGGTGCACTGGAGAGAGAGAAGGCCAAAAAGGGACATAGAGTCAAGATAGGACAGTGGGAAGAAATGGTGGGGTCATGGGCAGATGGGGTGGCCGCTAGTGAGCAGAAGAAAAGTCAAAGAAATAAGAAGGAGAGAGATAGAGAAGGAAAGAAAGAAAGAATGTGAATTTGGGGATTAAACATTGCAGTGGTTTACAAGCCACCGAAGAACTTTGTCACCTTAATGGCCACCATCCCTTTGAGCCAACAATTGGTTGTTTAACCAGCTGGGGAGACTGAAACTGGTGTAGAGATTGTGATCAGCGGGGTTGTCAGAAGTAGCAAGAGTTTCCATTTCAGTGATTCAAGTCTTCATCTTTCACTCGGGTCTACTTCTCATTTTAATACGGGAACATGCCCTCCCATAATATCCTGGAAATCACCACTAGGCTGTGAGTTCGACGAGTGGCAACCCCCCAACCACTCCCCCTTCCCCTCCTCCCATCCCCCAGCATGCTGCCAGCTGTCGTGTCTTATTAGCTGTTGGTACTATTCCTTCACAGTTCTCACTTGCCAAACAGCAGCAAGTCCAGTGCAAAATATATGAGTGAGGACACGCCATTTCCCTGGAGAAGGGGAAGGGGATGGACAGGTGAGCGGACAGTTAAAAAGATGGGAAGGGGAGGAAGGGCGATGGTACCGGTGAGGTTACAGCTGCTCTTATTGACTCGTGCTGACTTGCAATGAGAAGTAGACGCGACCAGCAAACTTGTCTCGGTCATCATTGGTTGCAACATTTGTGGCCACAACTTTGCATTCCACGTTGATCAAAGTGTTTAGTGTCAGATTCAAAAATTTGACGGCAACCAGTGGCTGGGAGTAGTTTACCTGAAAAAGAAAAGGAAAAATGGTAGAACAGTGTTAAGTTTGGATAGTCAAATTTCAAAGAGTCCCCATTGAAACAGGTTAGACTACTTCACGTAAACAGAGGACAACGACTGTTATCTTTTTCAGTGGGGTTGTTCCATGACAGATAACCACAATTTCTTTTTTTTTAATATAACCACTACACGTAGTGGCTTTAAAAATCCCTTCTTATAGAGTAGACACCCAAATAGTTTAAGCAATGTGGACTAAAGTTGCTTCTGGGGCCCTTCCGGGATTAGGGGTCCTGGAGCTTAAGCTTCATTTCTTTCATAGCAGATCTACCCCTGTGCACATTTGGGACTAATTTAGAGTCAATAATCAACCTCTGGAAACTGTACCTGAACAAAAATTCACATAGACACAGGTAAAAGATGAAAACCCCATGCAAACCACAACCATACAACCTTCATGAGGTAGCACTGCTAACTGCCACAGCACTCACTAATGGTGTTTGATATTTGTAAATGTATATAGTGCACAGTCATTACATTACAATGACATGTTTACCATCCTTAAGCAGGAATAGCAGTACAGGAGATAAGATACTGGCCTCTAAAACCATAAACTTGCTGGTTCAATTGTGCTCCAAAAATAAAAAAATATTTGAATAATTGCACAAATTATCACAGTGTATGCAGTGCCGTTAGATGATGTTAAATAAAATCAGGGTTGGTATGTTTTTAACATTAATTAACATTCTTTTGAATGAAGTATCATATTCACATCTCCAGAGCCCTGCCAGTATGGCATCTGCACAGTGCCCACGTGTCTACAGTATGCAGGAATTTGTCACACACATCTCACATATGAGCCGGTAGGATTAACTGACGTCTCAACATTGGCCTATGGAGAGTGGGTCTGATCTGCAATGGACTGGCAACTCAGCCAGGGTTTGGAGTTGTGCAATGGCATCCTGTAACCCTGTAATGTACTATGCTGATTTAGAAAAAGTAATCCATGATTAGAGCAGCAAGCAACAACATTTTCTATTTAGCGGATGAATATTTACTTTATTTAACACCAGATGACTGAACACACTGCACTTTTATATAATTGTTATGGAGATCAAAACAGACAATCAAAAGTAGTTACTACATTAATATTCTGAACATAATACTCACTTGTGTAATCTTTCCATAGTAGGGGAAGTACATCTTATTGAAGATGCCACCAGCAGGGTAGTAAGCGATGTTACCAACTTTGCTTGAGTCATCATTCTGTGAAGAAGCCAGAACAGGATACAGTCAGACATACTGTACACCATCAGATAGTCCCAGATGAAGAGCCCAGGGATTTGGCTGCACTTTCTTGCAGCTACCTAAGGGCACTACAGCAGGTGTAGAAAAGATGCAAGCTCATATTGCCATTTTTAAATTTTTAATTAGAGTGCAACAGCATGAAGACAAGCATTTCAGGTAGCAGCATCTACTGCTGATCCAGAGCTGGGAGACCCAATAATAGCAGCCCATTGAGAGACCAGAGTTTTTGAGTACAATGCCAATTAATTAAAACTAAGGCTAAGCTCCCATTTGACTGAAAAAGATGATGAATGGTCTCCTGGTATTGTTTTAAATAGTAAGAACAATGCAATTTTCATCCATCCATCCATTCAGCTCCTAAATATTATGAACAATTTAGTTGAATGGTTCAAGAAAAAAATAGTCATTCAAGTAATTGTGTCATTTTTCAAAGTGTGATCATTTTCATAGTAGATTGCTATGAGATGAGCTACATTTGAGCCATATTTGACATATATCATGGTGGGGGCGGAAATACAATTTATTTTTAATATATTCAAAAAGCAATAAATGTTCATCCTAATTTTATTAGTACATATAGTGCTTTCTGCCCAAAGATTAAAACAGCTACATTAGTTTATTAATTTTGTTACCCACTTGTGTAAATACGTGGAACATTTACACAAACACCCTTACTCACTGAGCAAATTTAGGGAATCTGATTAACCAAACACACACTTGCTTGGAATGTGAGAGGAACAACCCACATAGACACAACAAGAACGTGCAAACTCTACTCAGAGTCAAGATCTGAACCAGGACTCTGGTACTGTGAGGGTGCAGATGACATTAAAAAACTAAATTTAAACCAAAAATGTTACTTAGCCATTAAGTACTGACATGTTTGACATTTGCTGCCAGAAAAGGGCTGTGGCTATTTACACTGCATGTTCAAATGATAGGTAGAATGGATGAAAACCATAACAAAAATTTAAAAATTTATTAGATAAAAAATCTAATCCATATATCTAACAGTAACTTCACATCTGCTGTATCTATTGCCTTTGCACTTAGCAGCATAATATAATGGTTTTACATATTTCTATATCTTTTTCTGTCTAACTAAAATATTTATCACATGCTTTATAATTCAATTTTTATATATTTTCAACATCATGCTTTTAACACCTGTTTACTGCCTTTTATATCTACTGTATATATTTGTCTTATATAGATTATTTCATACCTATCTGAAATACAGCATCATTCATTTCTACTTAGATGGCTTAATATAAACTTTGATATGATATTGTGCCTTTCATCTCTATCTATACATGATATAGTGTCTTCAACTATTGGCAAGCACATGCAACTGGGGGCAATTTAAGGGTTTGAGTGATGGTAATTCTTCATCTCTCTTTTCCTCTCTCTACGGAAGGGAAGATTGACAGCCCTCCTCCTTCAACGTCATTTCTGGGGTCTGCCCATCTGGACCTGCCTCTTCCTGCCCACATATGTCATAACCAGAGGATCCACCATCTTTATCAGTCACCTGAGAGGACTCCAGTTTGAGGAAGACTCTATTTGCATTTAAAAAACGTTGCTTTTTTGTAATTGTTATTCATCCAGTTATATTGGGTTTGATATAGTATCTGTGTATATTGCCTTTTAAAATCTATGTATGCACCTATGGTAGTGCATGTCATATCTGTCTATCTATCTATCATATTATTAATAATTATCTATCTATCTATTGTCAAATAAAAGTATTTGAACCCAAGACTTTTGTCTGTGCAGTTGTGTTTGGGGTTTGGAAGGTCTGAGATGCCCCTCAGTGGTCACACTATCTATCTATCTATCTAGTATATTGCCTTCCTTACTAATCTATATATTTAATTCTAATATAGTGAGTTTCACATCAATTGTGTCTCACTAATAGTCTAAAAATTAGAAAATGTCATTCTGGATTTAAAACTTTTACTTTGTAAA
>JANRMT010062791.1:138227094-138253313 GCA_026402145.1 Polypterus bichir lapradei
TTAAAGTATTAGTTGAGGTTGGCCATTACAAAAATATGCAGATTCTCCTATTACGTGGCTGCTATTACGGGTCTCACTCAGCAGACAGGCTTACCCATATATCCTTGCCAGCTTTGTACCTCTGCAAAATTGAGTGACAGGATGAAAGGTGGAAAAAGATGAAAGAGGAATAGAACAGAAGAGCACAGTGATCAACAAACACAGATAACAGAAAACAGTGAAATCAAAGTGAGGCAGGCACAGAAGAGATGCAACACCAACCCTGTTTAGATTTCTAACTTCACAACCCAGCTGCCTGAATTCACAGCAACACCCCCCAAACCACTCGCTCCCCCACCCTCTTCCTTCTCCTCACATCTCGACAATAACAGCAAGGCTCCAGAGCTTTGAGTCTAACAGAATGCTAGCCTTTCTTGTTTGAGATAAAAGAGACTTAATTAGGTTATCCTCCGTCTCATTGGAGATGGTGCAGAAAGGGATGGATACGTACAGAAGGATGTCTAAATCTGACCAGTCACCACATTGTGCTCTCTAGGGGGGCTGGCTTTTCTAAAATTGCTCTCTTGCCCTATGCCTAACACTGAACATGTTTGAGTTTGGTAGTACAAAATCAGACTTACCATTCCTGTGCAGGACACATATGCAGGATTGGTATCATTTCCTGGTTTAAACCCGATGATCTGGAAAAGGTAGAAAAATAAAATTATTTTTTAAAAAATGTGTTATTTCTACCTGGATTAGAGACATGTACATCCTAAACACATACATGTTAAAATGACCAGTTCCTGAGCAAGTCACTTAACTTGCCTTTACTACAATTGTAAGTAAAATATGTTAAACATTCTATGTGTCATTGTAAAGTGTACCAATGTAGTTTTTGCTAAAGAGTGGCTCTATATAAAAGCGCATGCTGAGTTGCATCACAAAACTATCAAGAATATGTTTAATGAACAGTTCTTTCCTTTGTATTGGAATGCTATTTAATAGCAAGGCTGATATTAAAGAAAATTTTATTGTAAGCATGATTAAGTGTTTTTACATGTCAGTCCTTCCACTACTAAAAGCATGCTTAGAAATGGTCCTCTCTTGATGTCTTTCAGAGTGAATCAAGTAAATCAGAGAGAAAGTGGATTTATGCCTGGAAGCACATTCTTATATAAAGAGTTCTGAGTATCAAAAACAAACTTCCAAGGCATGGAGTTGAAGCAGAAACCTTGACAACCTTTAAGAAGCATCTGGGTGGGATGTTGGGACATCTTAACTATTAGCTAAACAAACAAGCTTGATGGACTGAATGGTCTCATCTTGTTTGTCAAATTTCTTATGTTCTTATATCTGTTACATCTATTTGGATAATTTTAATAAGTCTTATTGATGTCAATCCTTTTTATCACGTTCATGACAGATTGCGTATTTCCCACCCTTTACACACCTTGTGACCTCAAGTACGTCACTTAACCTGTCTTGCACCAACATTAAAAAGTATCAGCTATCAGTTGTAATGTATTCTTCTGAATCACCTTACATAAAGATTTCAGCACAATATAAAATAAAATTAGTGATAATGAACAGCTCTACACACTGGTGTTTGATTCTCAGAATCAGTCTTGATTATTTGGAGTTTCCGGCAACTTCCTAAAGATGTTCAGATTAGGCTGACTGGCGACACTCAGTGGGGCTGAAATGAATGATTGGGAGTGTGAAAGTTTACCGGTCCTATGCCCATGTTATATTTTGTCATAAGGAGCACTACTGTATGCCAAGTTTACTTAATTCAGATTTACTCTGATGTTTATTTGAAATCAGGGAGATGTATGCAGTGAACAGCAGGTCATTCTCCAGCAAAAGACTTTTATAGCTGGTGGAAATGTGCTGTTACCAAATATCATCCACTCCTTTTTAATTAACCTACCCGGTTCATTTTGATGATGACACACGGCTTGCCTTCTGCATACCCATAGGTGCGATCTATTAACCCTGAGCAGTTTTCCAGCATTGTCCGGTTAAACTGGCATGACTTCTTGGGGTTGTTTCGTACATCACCATTGTCATCCTGCAAGAAGTACTGGTCGGGTGTACAGTTGTCATTGTTGGCGAGCTGTACAGAGTCATTGTAAGCTGTAGGAGAAGAGACGCATGTTAACATTACGTAGCTAAACAACACATGTCTTGCATATTTTATATTCGACAAAGGCAAGATCTAAAAATCACAAGAAAAATAAAAAACCATGTACAGCAGAGAAGACCCGGTGGGGGATCTAAAATCCATATGCAAGGCAAAAAGCACAACCTGAGGGATGTGCTCTTTTTTTAATTTCCCTCATTTTCCATGATGCAACTACCACTTTGTTATTTTGCCTGGCAACATCACTAGGTGTAATGACAGATGGTATGGCAAAGAAGGGGCAAAGGGCTTCTGGCTTAGTACTTGATGGGAAGCGTGTACTTTCAATTCAGCTAATTTCTGCCATAGGGGCACTAAGAAGGCAGATCACCTTTTTGAGTATCCTGCAGCTCAAATGATCCTAGTCGATACAAGAGGTAATGCTTCTCACCTATGTCTTACATTTTACGGCATAATCAGGGATAGACAGAAAGCACTTACTGCTTATTTTAGCCACCAGTTCTCAATGCATTACTAAGGAAAAACATGTCACCCTTTGGTGTCCTCAGGAAATCCAGAAGAGCAAGTGATAAAGAGACTGAAAATGAGAGCACCAGAATGATGCCTCATTGAGCATCTCATGGCTTATCTCCAGTTACATTACATTGACGTGAGGGGTGGAGCTTAATATGATGTAAGAAGAATATTATTAAAAGAGTTAATGAGAGGTAAAGGGAAAACTAGAAACATACGTCCTAAGAAGGTATCCAGTGCATTGGTGTAGCCATCCCAGCTCTCCGTGTTGTTGGTGGTGAAGACGATGCTGAGAGAATCTGATTGTGGGCGGATCATCACTCCTGCAACAAGAGAGAAAATCAGGAAGACATAAGTGGGTCATACTAGTCATTGTATATCACTAGGGACTGACCAGCCTATATTTTAACTAATTGTCTTTCACATTCTTTCATATGCCAATTTACCAAAGCTATCAAGATTCTCAATGACCAGATATCACCATTGAAATGGGAGGTGGACCACCGAGTCCCTGGATGAGTTGATGAGCTTCCATAACATTACTACAGAAAGGATATTACAGGAAACATTAAATACATATTAAAGGGGGAATTTCAGCAGCAGCTTTTGGGGCCTCCAACATTAATATCACCACAACATGTAAAAAAATGATTCTGTTAATAAGAACAGTGATCAATTTACTTTACTTAATCATTACTATATATTTATTATTTATGTATTTTTAAATAGAAGAACAATAGCAGGATCATGCCTATGCCTTTTGTTTGCATTGTTGTACACTAGCAACACAGTGTATAGGTGGTGAAACATGGACCTCTCCAGCTGGATTGGAGGACCACATGGGTTGTGAGGTTCCAATTGGATGGGAAATGGCCATGAAGGAAAAAAGTTCACAGAAAGCTAACAGTTTAAAAAATAAAGTTGTTGGCTGGGAGTTTTGGGGTTCTAATTATGGTACTAGTAATGCTTTCATGTTCTCGGTCTGTGTAGGTATTTGCTCCACATCCAAAACACGTTTGCCACATTATTGCTAACACCAAATAAGTCCAATGTCATTGATGGAGGGTATGAATGTGAGTGTGCTGAGTGATTTAACAGCATCTTGTCAAGGTTTGGCCTGGTAGGAAAGGCTCTACCTTATGACTGTGAACTAATTGAAAATGAAAGGTTACTATTTGGAAGGTTTGAGGCAGCATTAGAGAAAATAATGGCAACCTTGTATCAGATCTGCCATATTTGGGTTGGGAGCATGTGCTGATATTTTTTAGACATATAAAAACTGAATTTTACTTTAGGAGGATAAAATATCCAATCTGTTTCATTTCATCTTTTTCTGTTACACCAGTTTAAATTGTGTGTTTCAACTGTTAGTTGCAGCTTGACTATGGAGCTATGGAGCATTTCCTTGTTAAACTTAACTGTCACTAATCTGAGTGAGATGTCATGTTGGTATCACACATTGCTATATAGATTCTTTATAATCTCCTTGATGAATGCCAGTACTGAAAATGTGTTGGGGGTGGGGTTCGAGATGATGGGGAAACAAATTCTTTCTAATTAGAAAATCAAACAAACTCTGTACTGTACCTGGACTGGACAGTCTGTCCTGATATGTAGGCTCATATGGATCTAATGTCTGTAACATGACCCACATTGTAAGACTGAAGAGACCAGTCAGGAAACTGTAGAAGACTATGTAGAAGAGCAAGATCAAGGCTGTGGAGAGAAAAAAAAAATTATAAGCATAAAAAATTGTAGTTTTTTTTTTTACTTTAATTTTCTTTGACATTTCAACAAAATTTGTTATTTTTTTCCTTTCAGTCCTCTCAGTTCAGCAAGGTACATTTTCAGCTTACAGTAAGCTCAGTTATAGGACACACTCTGGACTATCTATCTATCTATCTAGTTTCCTTTGCCTATTAGAGACATATTGAAAAGATTAGAGAAGCACTGAAGAGTACTTTTTGCTCATCTGTGTACCGACTCCTTCTTGTTACATCTCTTCATGCACTTGAGTCAGTTTTACACTTACATCACATTCAGCTGTAATCCTAGTGGTCACTTTTATCGCAAAAGTTCACTCAGTAGGCACTTCAGGTAAATATCCTTTGCACTTAGTAGTAAAATACAGACTGCCGTGACAGTTTGTAAGATGTCTCAACTTTCATATTGCTCTTGGTGAATGGGGTCCTGTAGCCAATGGGGACATTTTGGCAAAGTTTCACATTTTGGCAACAGGACCCATTAATTTTGTTTTAAATACTGGTACAATATTATTATATTGCTTAGGTTACAATAAATGACCAGTGCGTTAATGTTATACAGCATTGGGGAGGGAAATTAAATTTACCTTGATCTTGACTTTTACATTACATTTAAAGATACTAGGGGGCTTTGCCCCCATCTTGCTTCGCTCATCCAACCCTTCCCCCCTTCCCCTCTCCTTGCCCCCAGAGAGCATGCTACACACCAGCCACTTTGCGTCTCTGCCTCTCACATTGTGAAGGGGGGGCTGAATGCATGCTAAGGAGATGCGGACGGATCAGCTGCTGGCTTGCTGTTACTGCTGCCAAGCTGCTTGTCTTGCTGCACATCGATCATTTAAAAGCCTGTACAGCAGCTGTATTTTTGTCTCACTGCCTTGTCTTGTGGGACATTAAAGTGTCTCTCGCGGGATGTTAAAGTGTCTCTCGTGGGACGTCAAAGTTTCTTCCCAGAAGATCGCCTCTCGACCCAAGATTTTTTTATTATAATAGAGAGATTTCATATAAATGTGACTAGAAAAACTGCACTCTGACATTACTCCAGTTTCAAAGCAGGGCCTTCATTTTCCATATCCTTTTTCTCACAACATCACTTGTTAAGATTTCAATGCTAGCTGTGATGTGCAAACCCAAATGATTCTCCCTTTCCAGAAAACTGCAGCTCTGCCTCAGTAGAGACTCCAGTGAGTGTCCTGCTTCTGTAGTCTTTTCACGTAAACTAGCATTTTGAACAATTAATTCATAACAGCATGTGTGCCCCTTGTTTCAAATTCTCCTTGAAAACCTGTCAAACTACCACAAAAAGGTATCTTGCTCATGTCAAGTGGTCCATGTGGAATCAAGTGGCAGCTGAGAACCTACAAAGATGAATTCTCAAGATTGAAGCTTTTTGCCGTTTGAGCTTTGCATGTTCCTTCTCTTTTGATATCAATTCACATACCTCCTGTGTCCATGGCACTCACATTCAAACTCTATGTCACTAACACATTCTGAAATGGTGTTAATTTTGTATCCATTCATCCATGTACCGGGACCATTTAATACTAATTTTGCATCCTGAGTTGGCAGCATTGGACATAAGATAGGAACTAACTCTCAACAAGTACCAGTCATCAGAGGTCATGTTCAGTCCCGTACTCAATTTCATGCTAATGTTAGACATAATTTAAAAGTTAAAAAAAATATATTCAAAATAGAATTTTTGTCATTTTTGAGAGAAAAAGTAAACGATCACGGTGGTGACACACAGGGTTACAAAAAGAGAGTTGGCAGGCAGTTTTGATATAGCAGGTATGCCCCTGTTGTGTAGCAAGTCTGTGTAATTGTGCTTCACAAGCCAAAATATAATTACCCTGGAAGGGGAAACAAATACTGCACCTTTACATTGTAGTGAAATTCATCCTAATTCAGTTGAAGAAAAAACAGATAAAACAAATATTTGTTGAACGAGGATCCATCCATTTTTACCCATTATACCCAAAACAGTACATTGACATCAGGGCTGCCACCAACATGGTGACTCAGAAAGGCTTTGTAAAGATTAAACTTTAATGTTGCTCAGATAAATTTAATAAGATTTGGTTCTTTGCCCTGAATTAAGTGAAAGGTGTGTATCTGAGAGATTACGCTGGCTCCTTGTTTACGGAATTATGGACTAGCTGCTCCGTGTGACAATCAGCTTTACCTTTTGTAATGGAAAGTAGTTTCAATAACGCGTACCAGACCAGATATTGTGGGAGAATAACAATGTTTGGTAATTTCCAAAAGAGCTAACCTAGAGTATTTTAGTCTATAAGAACCTATGCCACCATACAGGTGAAAAAAGCTTAAGATATTGTTGGCTACCCTGCCTAAGATGGCAATGAGATAGAGCTTACTGTACACATATTAGGTTATGAGCAGCATCTGTTACCTTCATATATCATGAGACATATTTAAATTCATCCAACTGGCAGCTCAGCCCAAGAATTCTCTTCTGTTAAGGAAAAACATTCATATGTCTTTATTTGCAAAAGCAGCATGGTCTTAAAACCTTCCCCTGCACAGATTCATATCTTGTGGACACCACTTCTCCTTCTACTTCTCGAAATCAGATCATCTGAATTTCTCACATTACCAACATGAACCTCACAAATAGGTTCATAGTCACAGCACATTCAAAACTAACAATAACCTTAAACATTTGTTTTTGAGAAGACAGAGCTGAAGTTTATCTGTTGTTACTACCATCTTTTTAAAGTTAAATAACTTCAAATAAGGCTTCAACCAAGGATAATGAAAACAGGCATTGTGGTTTAGTGTTAAGGTCATTGGCCTCAGAATCGCACAGTCACTGGTTCAATTCCCAACTATGACCCTGAGCAAGTCACTTAATGTCTCTGTGCTTAAGGCATAAAGATTTGTATTGCTACTGTACTGGGGCTCAAATTATATGGTGCCATTCAGTAGAACTACAACATTGTAGGAAGAAACTAAATTACTGAAAAAATGAAACATATGGACAAGGAGACAACATGCAAATTCACAACAGGTTTTCTCTGGTATCACTGTACATTCCCTGAACAATATAGTGTATATAATGGACTGCTGCTATAGCTAAAAGTGATGTATAATCATACTGCAGATTAATTCAGAGCTATTAACATACTGTAACAAGCTTGGAGAACATACATCCCTAGTTTTTTCTATTGGTTCTTATTATTAATAGCATCTTATATATGGGGGCTCACCATTACGTAAGTAGATGACCTTCACTTCCCCAGTCCTAGCACTGTTGGTTTTTGTAAAATATGATGGAGGATTCAAGAAGAAAGTGGAGTGGCAGAGTATTTCCTGTAGTGCAGGACTGGAGTTAGTCTAAAGGATGCCCTAATGGTAAGAATAGCAGTGCATCAGCAGTAATTGCATTGTCTCAACATATATGATGATGTGCAGGAGTTACCCACATAAATATGCCAATGGGCATTGTGGGAGAATACAGTCCAGTTCAGGAGTTTTGAGATCTGTTAGATGGCAGCAGGTAGATCTGATAACTAGCCGTTTGTCCCATGCTCCTCAGGGCTTTGCATGGTCCTTTAAGAGAATGTTAAGATCCATTATTAAAGGGATACCTAGGGTCCTGGTTTATTGATTGGGGCATTCTCTAGACCATTCCTGACCCCAGAATTGATAGTTGAGCTTCCTTCAACAGTAGGTTCTGGGGCTTAAAATCCCCTAGTAGTCACCAGTATAGTGAACTTTGATTTTGGAGGTTTGGTGTGGACAACAATTTGACTGGGTTGAGTAAGAGAGGCCAGAGGGTACAGAGAAGGTGAAAAGAGAGAGAAGGAGAAGGTGATGACTTAAAGTGCAGTGTTGCAAGATAAAAGACTTGTGCTTAGTTCAGCTCCTTGTTGATGCAAGTGGTTTCCTTTACTTACTTTGAACTTGTTGGCAATATTTAGGTTCAACTCCAGAATGCTCTTTATGGGCCACAATAAACAGTCATGGTCATTCACCTTCAATTCTACTGGCCACAATGTTCATCCTCTGCTGCAGAGTCACCCACAGGAACTTTTCAGAGTTTTTTAGAAAATCCAGAACTTTTGTAGCATTCCCACCACAGGAACCCAATGCCATTTGTAGTTCCTGGTACGTTTTGTAGCTCCTTTCCCAGGGTGTGTACGTTTTGTTCAATGAGGTACTATCATGGGTGGGGCTCAGGCAATGACTGGTTGATCACAAGCACTCATGTCATCTTACAAATCTGTTGGTAGACTTATTAGTTATTGAGAGAGTTATTGGTGAAGATTTGAGTGCCACATTTTGCACCACATCACTCTTTCATAACCGCCTCCCTGGTGTCAAAGCAATGAAATTCCACTTGGTTTGAAGCAACAAGGTGGGGGTGCCCCCCGTGAACTTGTGAAACACATTTCATCGCATTACTCTTCTTTCCATGTCACATTTTTTGCATAAAGGCTACAGTTTCTGTTGTGTGGTGTGAAGCACAACACCCAAAAGTGGCCCAGGGCCTACATTGCACAGGAACACATTGGTGTCTAAAAACAAAGTTGTTGTAGTGGGGAAACAGCAGATTTTTCAATCAAATTTTGCCATCAGTTGCACAGAGTACATCGTGGTAGTCTCTGCATCTCTGTGGCAATTTTGCACCCACAACATGTAAATCATTCACAGACAGATAAAGTAGACTTTATACACCTACTGTATCTATGCTGTACTATAAAATGTACACCGGACACTTCCTCACATTTAATAGAATATGTTAGGCATGAAAGAATCTGTGCCAAAACTGTGAGCAACATTTCAAGATGACCAAAGAATTTAGTCCTTCGGGTATATTATTTATAGTATTTAGCCAACCTGTACTTTAAAGGATGGGGTATATAGAAGGACACGAATTGATTAGAGTGGGCAAGAACTCGTGATGGCCCGGTCTGGAGTCATTAGTTACACTTAGCCTACACGTGTATGTCAACTTCACTTCCAACCCAAGCCCTTAGAATTGTGAGGCAGCAGCAGCAGCATCAACCTCTCACTTTTAGTGTACTTTCTCTAGATTTTCTCTTTTTAACATAGCTGATTTAACAAAGGTTGTTGAATGCAGGAAACGACTTCCACAGATTTTATGAAACTTTCTGTTTTAAAATAAAAACACATTCAAGTAAACAATTTGACTTTAACTTTGGTAGCACTGTTTCATTGTGAACTTCAACCCAAAGTACTTTACAGGTACAGTAGAACTACTGCATTTCCATTGCTTTACAACACACTCTGGGTTGCAGATAAAGTCAAAATTGGCTTTAAACCTGGAGCCTTGAACTTTACAGTTTAGCCACTAAGGGGTGTAACTGAAGGAAAATGAACCTTTAAAGAAGACATATAACATAACATTTGCATACCTGCCTAATTCAGTTGTTTGGAAATAAGGCAGAAAGCAAATCTGGACTGGGCCACCAGTCTTTCACAGGACCCATTAACACACAGTCATAGAAGGCCACCTAAGAAGTGCCAATCAAATTAATAATGAATGTCTCTGAGATGCAGGTAGAATCCCAAAGCACGAAGAGAAGACCTATGCAGTCCTCAGGAGAACATGCCAATTCTACATAGGCAATGCCTGATAATCTACTTTGCTTTAGTGAGAGGTTAATTAAAATGACACCTGTTATTGGCAAACTAAAATGATTACTATATGCAAGCTTTCGAGGCAACTCAGGCCCCTTCTTCAGGCAAGTTCGAAAGCTTGCATATTGTAATCTTTTTAGTTAGCCAATAAAAGGTGTCGTTTTGCTTGACTTCTCACTATTTCCGTAATGGCTAACACGGTACAACACCCTCCTTCTACTTTGCCTTGTATTTTAATTTGACTTATGAGGATATATCTGTTGAGAAAAAATCAAATGAGCAGACGTCTGCAATAACTGGCTGTGTAGTGATGGCTAATGCCACAGAAGCCTGATAAATGCCCATTTTCACAAGTTAAAGTAAAGGTTGAATGTTCTTAGTCACCTTATCTTAATAAGAGCCATTTTAAGAGTTCTGCTGGGGTAAGATTAACCTTTATTGCTTTTGACCATTTTATTGTTCATTCTCTCTTCTTAATGATGCTCAGCCTGAAGCACAACATGATTGACTCCAGAATGAGAATGAGCTCGGGATCTGCATCTGACCCCTGTCTCTAAGGACAGTAAATGCATTTGCATGAATACAGTGCACACACATGCGTAGCTTTGCCCCCTCACTCACGATAGATGTGAAAATCCTGCTCTCCATGCCTTCACAAGCAAGTCCCATTCATTCAAACCCCTCATGTTGATACAAGTGGATTTATATAATCTGCCCCGTAAAGCTTTTGATGACTTATTGGATACAAACCAGATGGCAACGCTGGCCTCTCCCTCTTTGGGGTCAGCTGTCCATAGTGTGGTGGTCACATTTAAAGAGCTGGCCTTTGAATAGGAATACCAAAGGATGCTTGGACACCTCCATCCACAGATTCCTTCCTCTGGTGCCTAATCCAAACAGAATCTCTGGAATGCCAGAGAAATGGCCATATTCTACCTTTGACAGCAGAGCACTAACCCAAGTGCCCCATACACAAATGGACTTGAATGGAAAGGCAGCTCCAAACTGTGCCATTTTCTAATGATGGCAGGGGTCTTTCACTGGACAAGACAACACTGTCCTGTGTTCAGCAAATACAAGGATGTGGGTTTCAGCAAGTCACACCAGTGGCATTGTCACTCTGGCCCACACTAAGTACTAAAGCTTTCCTTGCTTCTGACCAAATGTCAGAACAGACATGCTAAAACCTGAGCCCTTATTACACTAATCCTCTTTTCTGTAAACCCCCAGGCTATGTCCACGAGGAGCACTCATTTAACCCACATTTCTGTGCCGTGTGCATGTGCGGGAGGGAGGGAGGGAGTGAGGAGGGGCCTTTAGCACCTCTCCCATAGAAACAGAACTGCAAATTACTAAACGGGCAGGGGGTGGCCGGGGCTGATTGGCACATGCCAGCTTCAGATGCAGTGGAAGGGTATTCTAATTTTTTTTTTCTTCTCTGTGCCCACCCCCATTCTCTCCAGGCTAAAGAATGAGATATATTAATCTGGGATTGAAACACTGGCCAGCTTCCAGTTTCATTACTAAAGGACAAGCAGGCCAACAGAGGAGGGAGGATTAATAAACATATTCACTTTTATAACAGGTAGGGATCCTGGGGAGGTTGGGTGGAGTGAAGGAAAAGGGGAAGCTGCAGCTGTAAGGAAGTGCAGTTATTAAGAGAAAAAGGCAAGGCAAAAAAAAAAAAAAATGACATCACGTTAGCTCCAAGATGGAGTCTCTCCTGAGTTGAGCAGCTGGAGCCAAAATGGCTTCCGTGAAGCTGCAGTCCTTAAATCATTTCTCATCAGGCTGTGACAGCAGTGATAAATTATCCTGGCACTGGTAATGCATTGAAGAAACTGCAAGCATTACAAGGTAGTTATGAATAAGAAACTAGAAATACGTATCAGTAATCAGAGCAAAGGGGGCAAAGAGTGGACAGGAGACACCACACGAGCAGTGTAAGAGTCAAATGGATAACACCACATGCAAAAGGATACCAAAAAGAGAAAAAAAAACTAGGCATTAATAGCTGTAGAGAAGTACAAGAAGAGACTGTAGAATGAATACCATGAAGAAAAACGAGTACAGCAGGGAGAGGCCTGGAGTAAGATGGACAAAAGTTAATAGCACCACTAACAGCTACTGTTTTACCTGTAAACTAAATGTTACAATCTGTAATAGCTGGACTCCAGAATACGGATACAAGTGTGTGCCACTGCAAATAAAGGGTTGCCGTGAAAACGTAGTAACCATTGACTGTGGTGATTTGATAATGTGAGGTAAACAAGAAGAAATATGACACCATAATGCACTTTGAGCTACATTATTTGTATAAAAATGTGCTATATAAATAAATGTTGTTGTTGTTCTAATGAAAAATGAATGCTATTAGCATTAATAACTAGAAAAATTCAAAAGACTTTCTAATATTGGAATAAGACATAGGCAGTGTGCCATAGAGGTCAAGGTTATGGGTTCAAATCCCACTACTGATATTGTGTGACCCAGAGCAAGTCACTTCACATGCCTGCGCTACAATTAGAAAAATAAAGAAATGTAACCAATTGTATCTTAAATGTAAGTCGCTTTGGATAAAAGTGTAAATTAAACACAGAGGGGGGGTTATTACAGTAAAGGCCAATTCACCTTACACAACTTTTCCAGTGACTTTCTGTTGCTTCATTGATGAGGGAGAGTCAAGCAAAAATTAGAAAATGGAATGACCCTTAACAAAACTGATAATGTCATTTCTCAACCTAGTCTCCACCATTCTCAATGCACTTGCGCCACCTGTCTGGAAGTGCCTGGATTCCAGCAGAAGAAAAGGTTTTGTTTTGTCCTCACAACCACTTGTGCATCACTTTCTTCACGTCGTCATCTGTCTTGAAACGACGACCACCCAGATGTTTTTTTAGCGACCCAAAAAGGTGGAAATCACACGGTGCCAAATCTGGTGAATAAGAAGGGTGTGGCAATACCTGAAACTTTCTCCAGACAAGCCTTGGTGTCCTTAGCAGTGTGTTGGCGGGTGGGCATTGTCTTGCAGCAAAAGGACTCCTTGAGACAGCAGTCCCTGCCGCTTGGATCGAGTAGCAGGCTTCACAATGGACTCCAGCAAGTCGCAGTAACTTGCACTAGTGACTGTAGTACCCCTCGGTATGCAGTGTTCGACAGTAACTCGGGTACATGAGTGGCTGTGAGGACAAGACAAAACCTTTTATTCTGCTGGAATCTGGGCACTTCCAGGCAGGTGGCGCAAGTGCATTGAGAAAGGTGCAGACTACATCGAGAAATGACATTATCAGTTTTGTTAAGGTTCATTCCATTTTTTAATAAACCCCATTTTCTAACTTTAGCTTGACTCTCCCTCGTATATATTCTTAGACAGTGGTCCCATACTGGCCAGATGTGAAGACTGACATACCCAGTGATTCAGTCCAACCAGTCTGTGACTTGTCTCAACAAAAATCAGACCTTTTAAGTCATAGGGGCGGACCCTGTGTATGCGAGTGTTGACGGCCAATGAGCGCACACCTGGAAGTACAAGGTGTATAATTCAGCTACAAGAAATAAGGACCTAGCAAACAGAAGAGAGGTTCATCTGTATGATGTTGCATGTTTTACATACCATAACAGAATGGGAAAAAATACAAAGAAAGGGAAGAGACTCGAGGCTGAACTCGCTGTGCATGTAAAGCCTTCACATGGGCACCAGCTCATGAATGGGCAGCCCATTATTGGCAGTCACAAAATGTGGCAAGCTTGTGAAATTTTGGAAATGTTAAACTTGTCTGAAAGTCATTTTTGGAATATTTCCAATTTGCTATAACCAGCAACATTCTAAATGTGTAAACTGTCATCCTCAGGTGAAAAACATCAGCAACTCAGTCATCAAGTCTGACATCCCCTTCTACTAGAAGTTATGTAATGTGACATCAGCTTCAGATAAAAACAGATAAGAAATATGATATGTGTGATAATCAGTGTCTAGCAGATACACCTTAATATGTACAAGAGGTGTAAAAATGAACACCACGACCTGCAACAAAATTTTACAAAGACCAGTACCTGCCATAACTACTGAAGGTAAAGGCACTGTATTATAAGTAAGGGATTGAAAGAAAGCAGTAGGAAGAACCGAAATAGTTTTAAGTGGACAGTAAACAGCTTTAGAGTAAGTGGCAGGAAGATGAGCACCGCAACCACTGCAAGTAGAAGCTCCACCAGTAAGAAGTAGAAAGGACCACATTCAGCAATAAGAGAGACATCCTTAACAATATAGTAAGTACACTTTCCGCAACTACAGCAACTGGAAAATGAAAGACATTGAGATAGGGATCACTCCGAGTATTGACTACTGCAAGGAAGGACTGCATATCATGAGTAAAGATAAACAGCACTACTAGCAAGAACCAATTTAAAATGAGATGTTTTTAATATGAGAGTAAGACATTTCAAGGGTGTGGTGATACTTAGCTGGACCAAGCAAAAGGAAATCACGAGAGAGAGCGAAAAAGAAGTCAGGGAGATTTACGTATCTATTTGATTTTTTCCACAGGTTCAAAGTTTTCAACCCAGAGGAAGATCTATGAACCCCCATATAACTCTACCTACCTCTCTATCCTCTGCCAATTCACTCTCTTTTAAAAAAAAAAATGGGTGCCACCAGGATCTAGAAATTTGATTGTCTGGCGAGTAGATATAATAATAATAATAACTCTTTGCATTTCTATAGCGCTTTTCTCACTACTCAAAGCACTCAAATGAAGACATTCTCATTTTACACCATGCCTTTGTGGTCTGAGGGCACCTTTTATATAGCAATATTAAACAAGATTTTCCACCTCTGACTTTAACCATTTTTATTATTTTATTTGGGTTTATTTTACAGAAAACTAAGAATGAGCCACAAACAGTTACATTCAATTTAAAACTAAAGAGTCCACAGCATGAATATAAAAGTCAGGAACATGAGGCAGTAGCAGTCATAGCAAGTAGAAGCTCTGTTGGCTAAGACAAAGTGGTACATCAGAAACAGGCATTGTGACATGAACCTCTACATCAACTGAGCAAAATACCACTACCAGGAAATAATCAATGACGCTTCATATGTTAAGTGGAACAAGTTGAACGATGGACATTAGCACCTGCTAAAGTAGCTTGTTGAAAGGAGGAGAGTAAGGAGAAAAATGAATGCCAGCATAAGGACAAGCTTGGATAACAAAAGAGATGGCAGAAGATTGGTGAACAACACCACTGCTATGGAGAACTGCTCAGTGACATGAGTAAGAGCATAGAAAGATAACCATGTATGTAAAAAGACTATAGTAATAGAGTAAGAAGCAGAGAAGAGGAACATCACTAGCAAAAAGAATCCCTTTAAAAACAGACTCAGTATTATGAACAAAAATGTAGAAAGATGACCACTATTAGCAGCAACTACATTAAGCAGTGTGTCTGCAGGAAGTAGTACCATTAATTTCCCTTCTGTAGTAGCTGTTTTAAGTAAAGAATGATAAACACCAATGCCAGTGACTACTATCTTGATTTGATGCTCCATACCACAAGTACAAGATAAAAAATAAGACAAGTAAAAACCAATTTAAATACAGGGTCCATATAATGAATAAAAGACAGGAAAGTGCCCAGGCCACTTTTAGTAAAGATTCTGTAGTAGGAAGTAGAAAGAGAAATTAAACTACAACTAATAATGTACCAAAATGTAAAATAACGTTTTCAAACCAGCTTAATTTAATCCAGGGTGCCTATCCCAGCAACACCTGGGTGCACAGCAGAAACCAGCTCTAGATAGGTTGCCCAGCCCATTATAGAACTACCAGTAATAACCACTGAAAATTCCATAGTCCATCTTTCCATTTCTTTTGAAACTTCAGGGTTGTAGGAAGAATCCAAATCATGAAGGAAAAAAACAGTACAGGCAAGGAAGCAAGTGCGGCATTGTTTCTTGGAGTGTGATAACCTGGTTTCTACAGCTATTGGTTTTTTGCTCCTCTAGTTAAGAATTTTAATTCACTGCTGTATAAAATTTCTAAACAGTTTCTTCTTACACCATTAGGAAAGATGAGCTCCACCTTGTGTTAAGCTCCATAGCTTCAATTATGTATACTTACCCTACCGTTCAGCTAGCAGTTATCATCAAGCCATCTCTGAAGCATATAAGTAGCTTCTGTTGGAGAGGGTGACAAGATGAGGGTTTTCATTCCAGCTCATTCATAGGTTAAAACTCCACACATTCAGAACAATCACTTTAAAGTGAACAAGTCTAAATTTTCTGAAATGCTCGACAAGGTGTATCACTTTCCCCCAATCAGCCATTCAAGGTGTTGTCCAGAAATGCTGTTGCTTTATTCCACAGTAGTGGTAGTCCAAGCCTAAAGCATGTAGTTAAACTCTTAGATGAGTTCAAACCTTGGACACAATAGAAGACCACTGTACTACTGCTAACTCATCCAGAAAACCTCTACTCATAATCGATATCTCACTCCACTCACAATACTCCTCTAGTTGGCTTTCTCCACTGGCTCCTGAATGATGGCTCCACACCATTCTTATCTCTGATTTCTACATGTGTCCCTCCAGGAAGGCTCCTTTCTGCTTGAAGCTTCCCATCATCTTTTCCTTCTCTCTCCAGGCTAACTCTAAATTTACACAATTTTCCATTTCTTGCTTCCAAGATGGGAACTGAGACTCTCCTGACCACCCCAAGTTCTCCCAGACAACTCTTAAACACACACACACACCATCCTGCAACATCTCAAGACAGCTTAGACTTTCTTCCCTTCTGCTCTATGCTGGAAGCTTCAGCTGTACTAAGTCATTCAAGCATAATTTAAGATGATAGGTGATAGATGAATCTTTATTGTCATTGTCACTTTTACACTTTTACAAAGGAACAACGAAATTGAAGGTGCAGTCAACTCAGTGTGAGGCAGTTAAGGGCACATGCATTATGATGCCGTTTAATCAAAACATCAACAGGAATCAGCTGGAGCAGCCAGCTTCTAGTGCTCTGCTTTAAGATTATATTCACTTTTGCTTACTAACTGAAATATATTCCATGTTTTCTGGAATTAATTAAATAGTAAGAAGAATAAGAAATAAGAGGAGTAGCCCAGTGGTCATTGTTGCTACCACGTACATCTAGCAGTCTGCACTTGACTTGTTGTTTTCCATCAGGTACTCCAGTTTTCCATCCACATCCAGAAGACATGTGGGTAAGATTAACAGGTGGATGTGTAACACTGTGTTTTGCTGCTACCACATCAAGAGTCGCTTCCTGACTTTCTTCTAATGCCACTAGGATAGGCTGCAGCCTCCTGTGATGCTGAACTGGATGAAGTAATGTATAATTAGAAAAGGTGGTTACATTACTGACAAGTGAAATATATATTATATTTTATGCCATAATCCTTTGAATTGTGTCTTTTCATCAATAGGGCTCACCCTTTAGTGTAGTTAAAAGTTTGATTGATGATAGATAACATTTTAACTGAAGTTGATCTAGTAGACCATTAGTCTTTTATTTTATAGTTTCAATCGCTATTATGATTCCATTTAGCTGCAGAGCTTTAAGAATAACAAAATACAGCCGACAGTTTCCCGGGAGCAGTAGTGGATGTGGGGGTGGGGAGAGACGCACACTTTTTGATGGATGACAAAGCTAAGGGAACGTGCCTTATCTCAGGAGTAAAGATATCTCACACTGTGGGGCGATCAAATGAGGCCAACCCCTCCTCTGATGTAACATCACAAAAAATAAAAAGTACTGTGAACAGGTCTTGATCATTTGCAAAAAAAAAGTGTTATTTCTTCTTTTTTGGTCATGATAATAAAAATGCAGGTGCAAGGAGATTATATAAGATTTAAGCCTGATGGATTCTGACAGTGAATGGCATGGCGACCAATCAGTCAGCCATATTACATTAAAGTTCTAAGGGCTATGACTACTGGCTGGGTCACCGCTGGTTTTTGCAGAGTGTCTCTGGGTATTCCACTATCCTCTCACGTCCTAAACACATTAACCAGTGATCCTGCACACAAATGAGTTTGACTGGGTGACAATAAACAGCATGCCCAGGGTTGGCTCCTGCATTGTCCAGGATAATGCCAGGATAGACTCCAGCTCTCCTAAAGCTGCTCTTATGTTCTTTCAAAAGGTATCACAGTCCCCTTAAGACAAAAGTTGAGGTTCTCTACAGGCTCCTTTTAATGGAGAAGTTGAACAGCCTTGTATTCTCTGCCCCGCTGCGCTCTTAATCATATTCACTTGGCAAGTGTAAAAGCTTAAAAAGCAAAGACCCCTGCAGCCAATTTAAGCTTCAGAAAAAAAAAGTAAAAAGAAAGAAAAATGTATTTTTTTTTTAAATCCTAAGAAGCTAAGCCTGCTGTTGCCCCAAATGAGTGAGGCAGGTTTATTAATTCCATCTAAAGAAATACTGCAGTCTCATTAGGTCTGCAAAATCAAAACAAAGTTTGTATATAACAACAGAAAAAAGTCACGTACATTACTAATCCTCAACTTGATACTGTATATGATGGATGTTCATTTATAAAAGCAATGAGACACCACAGGGCATTGTGCCCAGATAACCTTACACACCAGTAGCAAATCCCAAGGGTAAGAGCGGAGTGTCAACAAACAGTCTTACAGGATTAAAGTCACTGCTGCTTAAAACCAAATAGGCACAGATGACAGTCACCTATGAAAACAAATTTGCTACTTTTTAATTATCCATCCCCTCTTCTTTATTGTAATCTAAGACCAGAGTCCATGACCATGAAGATCTGCTCCAGGAGGCATCCTTCTGATTATAGAATATGCAGATATACTGTACTTACATTCATATATACAGTGTCCTCCATAACGCTCAGGATAAAGACACATTTCTCCTTGCTTTACCCCTCTACTCCACAATATAGAATTAAAAATCAAATAATTCAGACGTGATTAAAGTGCACATTGCAGACTTTCATTTAAGGGTATTTGGATACTTTTCAGACACATAATGTAGAAATGACAACACTTTGGAGCAAAGAAAAAATGTGTCATTGACCCAAACGTTATGGAGGGCACAGTAAATATTTATTCTCAAACCTGGTTAATTCATTTTCAGAGTTAAGGGTGGCCAAAGCCTATGCCAGCAGCATTGATCACAAGCAGGGAAATGATCCTTCATGGGGCTGCTCACATATACACCCACAATGTGCCAACTAAGAAATGTCAACCACAAGAACATGAATGTCTCTAGATGATATGAGTGAAACAAACAAAGCATCCAGATGAAAATCAATACAGATAAGAGAAGAACAACCAGTCTCTATACAGACAAGGATTCTTGTGGGGGAGATGTTCACAAGATTGACCACTGAATCATTGGAGCCTGGTGGTGAAGAGGGACCTAAATCTTCATACAAGGCTTTAGAGTGCCAGTTTGTATTGCCACCCTCACCTTCAGATCACAAGCATGAGTATAAGAAGCTGAAATGTAGGGTGTGAGGTTACTAGGCCAGTTTAGATGGTTAGGGGGTAAGAATGCCTCCCCAAAGTGAGTTTTACAAGCCATGTCCACTGAGAGAAAAACCAAGGGCAGATTAAGGCCATAATGTAAAGATTATATCTCTCAACTGGCCTGGGACCATCTGAAAGGTACTTAGGAGAAGCTGGAGTAAGCAGCATGGGATTATATGGTCCCAATAGGTCAGATTCTGTAAGATGTCACTATGACCGCCATCAGGATAAGCAGAGTGCAAACAGAGTTCTTTTATGAAAAATAATATGACATATTTCAGCTGTGATATACTTTATCCACCTTAATAAATGGATAGGTGTTTGTGTGTCTATTTTTATGTCCATCCTGTTATTAGGTCTCTGTCATTCCAACAGATAGTGATTTGGAGCAATAAAACATATTTCATTTGTCATTCCAACAGATGGCACATCGCAAATATTACCACCAGTTTTACAAATCCCACACCAAAGCGCATAACACTGAGACATACGTATTGCATGGTGCACTGCAAACATTAACACTGAGCTCTATGTCGATAACTTAAGACTTCAACCCATCTTAGATGGGCAGCACAGCGAGTTATATTAAAATCCAGAAGGTGTTTTAACAGTTACATGAACGTTCCCTGCTGTCGTCTTCTCCTTTGACACATTGTCAAATTGAACATTTCATTTATTGCTTGCCTTAGCTCTCCAGATGTTGAAGGCTTCCTTCCACACATTTTATCTTTCAGGTAATCCAACAAGAAAACATCACCTGTAGTCATTTCTTGAGAAATCCTGTGTTTGTATGTGAAATGTGACATGCCATTAACAGATAAATATTGGGAAGTCTAATATATAAATTCAGTTCCTGATTGAATCCACCAAGCATTGTGGCTATTTGCTGTGCATCGTTTTGTGTGTCTGTAAGGGTATTGTTTCTCTATTCCTGCATAATCTGAAACAGAATTTTGGAGATCCAGAACCAACAAGACTAGTAAAGCAGGTCATGGATCCAACCCCATGTTCAAGGAGTTGAGCTAATCAATGCATCACTGTCTTGCCTGTTCTGTTCAAAACTGTATAGGTATATACGTATATATGTATATACTGTATAACCATAAAAGTGAATAGACACCCATAAATAGAATTAACGAATGCCCTAGTTTTAAATCGGCTTTCTACTAGGGGCTTTACAAATGTCTACATATGTTGTACAGTCTGACTAGCTGGGTGACTTGTTTAGAACCTAACTCTTCTGTAGTAATAATTGAACTAGCAATCTTATGGCTTACAGTCCTTTTCCTTAGCCGCTGGGTCAGGCAACCATCTTGCTGCTTATATAATGTCTGAGGTATACTTTTTGACATTTTTCCGTTCAAATTATTTTATGCAGAAATTGTATTATTTAACAAGCTAAATGCTTTCCTTCTACAAAAACAATACAGACTAAAGAAGAGCTGCCACATGTTAAGTACGAGAACATCATTTGTGCCACTTACTATTGTTAAAAACTAACAAATGCCCCGGAACACAGCCCACAGGCACAATGTTCCTATTAGAACATGGGAGGTTTACTTAAGTCGCAGGACACACACTGTTGGAGCCTGTGGGACACCTGGTGTACTGAGGCTTGCTTCAGTCACCCTGTCTTATCCTCTGACTCCCATCTGGGGATCCTGACCATTTTAGGGCTGCAGAAATCTGACAATTCCCACCCCCTGAAAAAAGCACTATCATTGTAGAGAAATGGCACATATGGCAACTGAGCCAGAGATGAACTTGCTATGGTACTCATTGCAGGCCAGTGTTCTCAATGTCCAGTGTCCTTTAGTGATATTGCAGGACATTTAGGTTGGCATACTTGATGTGTTTAACTATTGTACAGTATAGAATTACTATCACAACAAGCCCATGAAGGTATCAGTTATGTAAATGCTAATATGTGCTCCTCTGCCGAGTGTGAACACATCTGCCTTATTAGTTGACTACAAAAGCTTAACAGTTCCATTTTTTTCAGATACACTTGCTCTTCCGCACTTCAGCATGTCATCATATTACCTTCCAGGTCACCGCTAGCTTTTCTCCTGTAGATGGCAATGTGTTTACTTTTCAGGTTCAGCACAAATTTGCATTGTCAACGTCAATCAGAGAGAGCAAAGTTGTATGCAAAATCTTTTTTGGAGACTTAGTCACCCTCCGGTCTGCTCCTGTTCTATTCTTTTCAGGTATATCATTGGACCTTCATAATGGTATTCATTTCCCTCCCTCCCAAGCTCTGAATGTCAGCTCCACCTTCTTGCATCAGTGGCCTCATGTCACATTGATGGATGGTTTTTGAATTACTCTTTACTTTGGCAGCAATCTGCAGATATGGGGAGAAAAGCCAGGAGACACTGAAGTTTGCATTTCTAGTCACCACAAAAGACCAGATCAGAATCCATAGCCTGAGGTGGAGGTGGGAGGAGAAGTAGCCAGCAGGCTATAAGAACAGGAACAACCTGCTGGAAGGAGCTAATTTCAGCTGCACTGACCTGGTGCAACACCATTTTTAAAAGCCGCAAATCCAGATTCAACCAACTCAGGGTGGTTTTGTAAAAGACAGATGATCAAGTTCATCAACACAAAGGATGAAACTCTAGACGAGCAATTTCAAGAATTCTCAACAAACTCGAATTTCCTTTACTGGAAAATGATAGCTTCTACAGGAGTTTTTTTTTTATACTCATTTACCTTTTTTGTTGATTTTGTTAACCTATTGTTAGTTTTTTTTTTTTTCTTCTTATGAACCTAGCAATCTATACCTTGAGAACAATGGGCACCACAGAGGCCAACACCATTAATGCTATGTCTTCTTCTGTATAGCTTTGTGACTAAAAATAATGGATTGTCCCCAGGTTAAAACAAGCTAATCAAACTGAGGTAATCAGGCACTACATCCATTATGACATTGTTACTATGTAGGAAACAGTGGCTCTGTTCTAGAATTATCCTGTGCAGCACTACTTTATAAAATCATTTTCTGCACAAAAAGTTACATTGTGCTTATGTAAGAATACAAAAATGAAGAGTAGGCACCATACTAGTAGAGCCAACTGACTGACAGCTGCAACTTCCACCTCCACCTATAAAAGTGCAGGTCTGTCTCCCCCATGTGTCTGATGCACCCACATAACCAACATTCAGTCATTCTGTTGCACCATTCGTGGGTGGCACTTTATGTTGCTGTTTACCATTTAGACTACTTTACATATTAATAACACCCCTGATTGGCTATTGTCCTTTGATGGCCTGGTGACCTGTACAGGACTTGTGTCCAGGTCTTCCAGCCCCCTTATGAAAACGGACTCGATTAAATGGACTTGAACAAGGACGGATGCTGGTGTTTCTAGAGCACATTCGCAAACAGCATAGTTCCATTGAAAACTCTTGCACCCAAAATACATTGCTCCGAATCAGCTGCTGTTGTTTACTGAGCATTACTCAAAGGAGTTTACAAAGAAATCAGTCTTCACTTTATATCATGTGTTTATAAGGAACTGAATCGTATCTATGCATGGAAAGACAGTTTTAATTTTTCTCTACACAGCTGGAATGGATACGTGCAGGGCCACTAACAGCATGAAAAGCATTTGGATCCACTTTTGAAAGATATCTCAGTTACACTGCTACAGTGTTATGAAACCTTGAAATTATGGCATAAAAGATAATACTAATACATTTTATTCATATAATGCTGGTAGAACATCAACTTGCTAAGTACAGTGCACCTGCATCACTTTGCTACTTCTCATGTTTAGCCACTTTATGCACCTCTGCAGTGCCAGTCTGTTACTTACACTGGTTAGAATGCCCTACCTGGTAGTTTATTGGACACTTCAAAAACGCAAATTCCAGAGATGGTAAAGTAGAAGCATTGGTGTTTTTATAATACAAATTTTCATTGTAATGTTATATGTAAGACTTGAGATGTAAAGATGTCTCATCCTGCTACTCCTTTAGATGCTACTCCTTTGAATTATATGCATCTGCTTTAGGTTTTCAGTTCTAACCTTGTATTGTTAGGGCACACCTCTGTACAGTTTAAATAATGCAAATCTGTTCACTTTACTCTATCATTTAATAAAAAATAGAGTTTATTACTCCCACCCAGATATGTGCATGCCGCTCTGCTCATTCAGTTGGAATAGAACATATTGACATGTTGTGCAAAGCCTTACAGTATACTACCAGGGCCAATTAGGAAATAAATCCAACACTTTTCCTTTAAAATATTTCTACTTTTAGAAGACCAACCTGCATGTACTGTTACTAGTAGAAAGGATTTTTTTTAGTAGAAAGTATATAAGCACAGTATGCACAAAATAAGTAGTCTAGTGTAAAGAATAATTACCTGCATGAACACATATCAGTAACATAATACAATAATAACTTACAAATATTTCAAAACAATTAAAACTCCAGAGCCCAAATTAAGTTCAGTATGTAGTAATGTAACATGTACATTGGGACTTGAACGATGATAACACAATGTCAAATGGTAATAGTAACAGGTACATCATGAAGAACCTCCTGAAATAGGTCAGAGTGGATTCCGATTTCAAACTATAAGGCTACATGACACCATCTAATAGCATAAGAAATGATGTACAGTGGCATCCGGTGTCAAAGAAAGGCCATGTGTTAATTTTCATTCTGTTCACTAGACCAGCATGTTAATGAAGTCAGTTTACATCACGTTTATCAGTCATTTCTTGTCTGTCTACCTATACTGCAAAATAGCCAGCATTAAATTTACATCTGAAGAATATAGAGAGAGAGAGAGAGAGGGAGGAGAGAGATTTTAAATACGCACTTTTTCAAGGGATTCTTTACCACAATAACGGGAGACATGCAGCATAGTGGTTTAGGCTTTAAACTTCAAACCCTGAGGTTATGGGTTTAAATGGATCCAACCAACAGTCAAAGAAATAAAATAAACAATTAAACTTAATTTAACACAGGCAGTTTTGCAATCTATCTATCTATCTATCTATCTATCTTATCAGATAGCCATTTGACATGACACTCATCTCATAGAGAAAAGCAAAGTTTGCAAAGTTGCGAATCCTCTTTGGCCAGACAAAGATCGGGATTCCAAACAATGTGATCCAAAAACCTAACCTCCACATTATCTACATACTATTATTTTACATTTATTTTGGACTGAGGCATCTAAAGAGTGCAACCTAGTTGAAAAAAGAATGTCTTAGGAAGCATCAATAGAACTCTTTCGTTTTGAAAATAAAATTACACAAAAGAATCGAGGGCAAAGGACCCAAACAAATAAATAAATAAATAGACAGTGGACCAGTGTAGTCTGTTACATCATTAGCTGAGCTATAAATGAGATCATCAGCGTAATGTTCGTGTTCAATTATAAAGAGAAACGCTGTTAGCCAATCACAACATTCATGGATCATGTGATTTAGCTTCACAAACTTCATAGCTCCAAAGTGATTAGATATATTATCTTTTTTACATCGAATTTTCTTTGGTGAATTGTATTCATTTATATTGTATTCCTGCAATTTTCATCAATGATTGCTGCGATTTCTTTGTATAACATTTGCTTCATGAAGTGTATGTTTTTAGCGGACTACACTAAAAGCAAATGCAATCCAAAAAAGTTGTCCCAGTCAGAAACCCTGGTCGAGGTGGTCGGGTAAAGATATATCGACAGTGTTTCTTGCCACATTTCCGGACTGTTGGAATTCGCTCTAGTCCGGTCTCCTGGGGCCCATATGGCATAGTGAACACTTTCAGACTCATGTACATTTAGATTTGCTTGTTCTACGTGTATTCGCATTGCAAAAGGTTTTTGTCACTTTTCACACCAGTTATTGTATCATTTTTGCTTTCTTAAGAAGCCGCACTGTATGCCGCAGCCCGGGCGCAAACCATTTCTGTTTTGTTGTATATCGGGAAAGAGGTACATTACATAATTCTGTCTATTCAGCTCCTGGCCATTTAAAATCGTACCGAATGAAAACGTTAACGCTACTGAAAATAGCTAGGTCTTCCCGTTATCTTATCTGTGGCGGTCTAATATCTTGGTGAGGCGAGGATATTTACTCAGCTCCGTTAAAATTGAACTAAACCGATTCTTATTAAGATTCTTATTATTTGTAGTATTAATTAACATTAGCTCTATCCAAGCGTTCACATTTATAAGAAAGCTATGTTCAAATGCTGTAATTGGCACCGTTTTGGTGCATCGCAACGACAGAGCCCAGCCCCCACTTCACCCCACCCCCTCTCCCCTCAGTACGATCCGCATTGCCTGGTGAGAAATGCATTAATAAATAATACAAATTAAAAGAAAAACATGGTGGTGAGGACTTATGTACATTCAAGAGATCTATAAAATAGAAATGAAAAGTGAAAAGGGGACATTTATATGTAGTGGTATAAACGTGATGCACACACATATAGGGTGGTCCAGATCTAATTGTGAAATTTTCATTACGTTATAACTTATTAAGTTTATTACATAGAAAATCATCCAAAAAAAAATCCCGGACCATCAAGAAGTGTGTGAACTGACGACATGAAGAATCGTCATCGCGCCAAACTGGAATCGTCCCCGCATAAATCAAAGTCATCCAGACGATCTGGATCTGCATAATTAGATCTGGATCACCCTGTATATATA
>JANRMT010062791.1:138260022-138280810 GCA_026402145.1 Polypterus bichir lapradei
ATAATAATAATAATAATAATAATAATAATAATAATAATAATAATAATAAATTTCTCAGCTTCTTATATCTGCTGCTGATCTAGAATCATCTGAATTCTTTAGAAGTTTTTACAATCTAGTGGTCAGGACCTCACAAAATATGTTGGCTGCTCCAAGAAGGGTACTCTTCTGCACATTAGCACCATTTGCTGTGCCAGGCACTTCGTCAAGATACTTTTAAAGATCAAATCTAACTCTAGTCTAATCCAGTCTAGTCTAATCTCTGTGTTCTACTGGCAGGAAATCTCCGTTCTGAGGCCTTATTGTTATTTAATACTAGTACATATCTCTGTATGCAATATTCTTCGTTTTTCTTTCCGATGTTAAGAACTCAACATTGCAATAAGTAACAGAGACACTATAACCCCAACAGGAGAAGCTTGTGGCCCTGACAAAAATAGTGAGGGAAATACTTTCATCCATCCATCCTTTATCCAACCTGCTATAACCTAACTACAGGGTCACAGGGGTCTGCTGGAGCCAATCCCAGCCAACACTGGGTGTAAGGCAGGAAAGAAACCACGAGCAGGGTGCCAGCCCACCGCATAGGGAAATACTTGATTAAAGAAAAAATTTCATGTAACGGTTTGGAATGGAATCCAAATTTCCCATTTAACAGACAGGTATGGTAGCCATACATGCCTGTATGGTACTGTTTTCCTGCCAATTGATCACACTGTGATATTTCATACTTCTCTCTATTTTGAACCTTGAATGTTTTTTTCCCAGCTTTGTCTGGCTATGAATTCCCTCATCTTATATATAAACGTCTACGCATGGAAGTGTGTGTGGAGTTGGGGTAAGGGTTCTACCTTCTAGGATACACAAGCGAGGCCAGCACGTCGGCAAATTAAAACCGCTGAAGAGTCACTCACTTAGCGGCTAATACAGAAGCAAGGCGAGCACATCAGCAAAACGGTATCCCTTTTACTTTTCCTCCCGCCGCTAATACACAATCGAGGCGAGCACGCTGGGAAAAGGAAACCTCCGAAGAAAGACAGTCACTTAGCCGAATGTTGGCAACATGAAACCTCTTAGTAAACAGATGCCCAAAGTAATTCCTTCCAATTACCTGACATCTCTAAATTTCAATTTTTTTTCTGATACTTTTTCTATACTTTCTAGGACCCCATGCTTTTTACAGCACGGGCTTACAGAGCTAGTTGTTTGTGATGACACTCAGTTTCCAGAGCGTGTCTCATTACTGAGCTTGCCCTTTAATTATCTTGTTGATTCGGTAGGCCTCTCTTGAAGTAATGTTACCAGCCTGGCACACTGCAGCATAGAAAATTGCACTGGCCATCACAGAGTTATAGAGGATGTCACTTCACACATTAAAGGAACACAGTCTCCTAAGGAAAAGAGCCTGCTCTGCCCTTTCTTATAGAGTTCTTCTGTGTGTTCCAAGACCAGTCCAACCTGCTATTCACGTAGACACCCAAGTTCTTGTAAGAGTAGACCATCTCTACATCCACTCCTTGAATAGTGACCGGACATAGAGTCTATTTGTTGTGGTGAAAGTCAATAACCAGTTCTTGGTTTTGCTGATGATAAATTGCAGACAGTTCCTTCTCCACAAAAATCCCATAATCTGGCTCAGATTAAGTGTAAATGCAGCATCATCTGAGAATTTCTGCAAGTGACATGACCTGGTATTATATTCCTAGTTGAAGGTTTAGAGCGTGAAGAGAAAAGGAGACAGGACTGTTCCTTTTGGTGCTCCAGTGTTTCTCACAGTCCTTGAGCATCACAAATTGCAGTCTGCCTGACAGATAGTTCATTATCCAGGACACCATAGCCTCTTTCACCTGCATATTTATTGAGCCCTTAAAAGAAATGGCTGGATGGTATTGAAGGAGCTGGAGAAATCAAAAAACATAATCCTCACAGTGCTGCCTTGTGGAGCAGATTGATAATTGTATTCTCCACTCCAATCTTACAATAAAATTTAAAAAAATAAAATTTAAATCCCAAATCCAATGGGAGATGGTGAGCTGGAGCCTATTTCAACTGCATCAGGTGGAGGGCAGAAACTTGCTCAGGGCTGGCAGCCTGATTATCATTATACAAATACAATATATTAATCAGTGTATACATACTTAGTGGTTTTGTACTTGTAAATTGCACTTTACTATAGAACAAGTCAAGTCAAGTGAAGTTGGGGAGCAGGCACTGGCACAGTGCGTTGCAACACCCACTACACGATGAAACAATTCGGGATCCCGGTTGGCAACCCCCCAGGCAGACACGCAGTCCAGTCCCACCCTCTGGAAAAGACCCTCTATCTGCCACAGCCAGGTGTTACGTGGGTGACCCCTTGGCCTGGTCCAGCCACTCGGGTCCCCAACAATGAGGATCTTACGAGCCGGATCACTCTCTGGGAAATGCGCCACATGGCCCTCACAATGCAGATAATGTGTCACATTCAGGACTTCATGAGCGACTGCTCATTTGACACAAAGTCAAACCAACGGTAAGTAAACCTCTCAACAAGGTCGACACTCTCTCTGCAAACAGACACACTGTTGGCTGTGTCCAAGAGGTCATTAAAGGCCTGGATCTTGGTTTTTATCCAGGACACTTGCAAGCCCAGACACTCAGACTTCTCTCAAGCACCCCAATCAGAGCCTCCATTGACTCCGCGAAGATCACAGCATCATCAGCAAAGTCAAGATCCATGAATCTTTCTTCACCAACAGATGCCCCACAGCCACTGGACCCCACGACCTTGCCCAACACCCAGTCCACACAAGTATTGCACAGAGTAAGAGCAAGAACACACCCCTGACGAACCCCAGAATCAACTGGGAAAAACGCAGAGGTCCTGCCTCCACTCTGCACAGCACTCACAGTACCAGTGTACAGGCCAGTCATAATATCCAGCAACCTTGAGGGGATTCTGCAAACCCTCAGGATGTTCCACAGGACAGAACGGTGACTTACCGTCCATCTATCCATCAATCCATCAATCCATCCATCAACTCTTTTTCTAAACTCAGTTTTGATATTACAGGATCATGATGAGCCATAGCAGCACATCAGCATAATATAGAAAGGAGAAACCAGCCTTGGACTGGAAGCCAGTCTATCTGCTGAACTTCCAGTAGCAGGATCACATCAAACCCTGCATCTGGTCTTCTTCATTCATTCTTCATCAGAAGACACCTGAACACAATGTAGCAGCTATCATCCATATGCAAAGTGCAGATTCGGCAGCCATCAAGTTGGAGTCAACTTTACTCAGTCATTTTTTTGTGAAGTGAGATTATTGTCTGCCACAGAGTTGGTTGGGCTTATCCTTCTACAAACTTCCACTGTAAATGTGCATCCAGATAAGAAGTGAACTGGTGTCACACTTTCATAGCCATGGTGGCTTAACAAAAGTCAATTTTTTTCTGTGAGCTCCTACCATACAGCATATTGCCTCTTGCACTGTGGATGTCTCAGAGCAAATATGTCCATTAAAGCACACCATTCGTAAGCATATGCTGACTGACCTTCTGCATGGCGACAGAAGGCCAGCTCATGAAATATCAAACATTAATGGAGTGCCACTCTATCAGGTAGATTAAGAATTAGTAGCCACAGCAGATACATTTTTGCTTGCTCTGATATTTTTCCTTTTTGTTGCCATCTCTATGAGAAACAGGCAGGATGCTAATCTCATTAATTTTGCCTCATTTGTTTATCCATACAGGACATCGCCTTACGGCTTGCTCTCCCAGTGTCATTTTGATGTTGCCACTTCTTCTTTTGCCAGTGATGGAAATCTGAGGCTTGCAGATGTAACCCTTTCATAACCAAAAATGTGTGGATTCAGTTCTAAGTTCTTTGCAGGGGGCTGGATGACATGGTGCAATGGTAGCGCTGCTGCCTCACAGTAAGGAGATCATGTCCTCATGTCCTGGGTCCTCCCTGCTTGGCATTGCTTTGAGTAGTGAGAAAAGCACTATATAAATGTAAAGTATTATTATTATTTCGGGTATGGCACAATGTGCAGCGAGTCCTTGGTCGCTATGGAAACAGGAGAGGTTAACATTTCAAACGAACTAACGAATGAGAATTTTGTTTCTCTGAAAGTCGTAGCTTATTGGCTGTCCAAGTGGGCAGATCAGGTCAAAAACATGAAATTGGGAGAGTTAACCCTTTCATAGACATGCTAGATTAAGATTTTTTTTGTTTCAATCTGGGTTAGGAGTCAAGATGGCATTTTGGTTTACACTGGGAATAGTAAATCATTTTCAACACTTTAAGTCTGTGAAGCTTATCACACAGGAATAAAACATCTTTGAAACACCCACAATGATTTATTTATCAGGCTGCATTCCAAACTATAGTGCTTCTTCTTTTTCTAATATTCTTTATCATGAAGAATGGAAGAATTGTAGAAACAGACACTCAGCTAAGACTGATTTGTGTTCTGTTCTAGAATGCTGATTTCCCCAGTTTTACAGACCAGTTGTTAAATTGTCAATCCAACCACCCGGACATTTATTTCCTTTTCTGAAAGAGCACAATGTCAGTCTAAATGATATTCTCATCTGTCACAGGATAAACAGTGAATTAGCGATTTTATATAGCACCTTTCTAATGGGACTACCATCAAAATTCACTTTACAAGTGCAGAGATAGGTTTCAATCATTTATACCGTATGTACAGAACATGGCCATCTTGACCCCACTACAAAGCCCTGGTTGGGGTGCCAGTGCATCATAAGGTCCATGTAGCTACACACGCCTGTGCAAATGCGGAAAGAAAACTCAATTACCTTCAAAAAGAATTTCATACACACTCAGGCAGAACATGTAAACCTCACACGGAGAACAATGAGGTACGGAATTTGAACCCACAACAGTGGATATGGCTAACCTCTGTGCCACCATGCATGTTTCTTACACTTGGAGCACAGACAGCTTAAGTGACTTGCTTAGGGTGACACAGTGAGTCAATATCAGTGACAGAACAAGCAACATTATGACTTTTAGTGAAGCTGCTTAAGCATTACACCAGTATGGCTGACATGGGGACATTAATCACACAAAGAGCTTATTGTTGGACTTTAGAGGTGGTTGTTATTGTTAGGAGATTACAGGACTTTAAACTACAATGTTGACAGTTCTGTTCCCACTTTGGGTTACTGGCTGACCGTGGATGTCACTTCATCTACCAATTTTTAAAATAAGTGTGATTCTTCATGCTTTATGCTTTAGCTGCACATATAAAGTGCCTTTGAATTGTGCTGTTATCAATTGTTTTCTCATTTGTGAAGTACTTTTGCTCGCACTAATAAGTTAAAGCTCAGGGCCTCTTTGAAAAATTATTAAAATGTTGCACTTACTTCAATATTCAGTAATCCATCCATCCATCCATTTTCTAGCCCGCTGAATCCGAACACAGGGTCACGGGGGTCTGCTGGAGCCAATCCCAGCCAACACAGGGCACAAGGCAGGAACCAATCCCGGGCAGGGTGCCAACCCACCGCAGGACACTACCACTGCGCCACTGTGCTGCCCAATATTCAGTAATATTCATCTTAATTATTTTGCAAAAATCTTACCTTATCTCTAAGGAAGGAGCTTAAACAAAAAAAAAAAAAAAAAGACCAGCACGTCCTGTTGTCCTGTGTGTCTGCTTGTTTTTAAGTCCCTGAATGATTTAGCCCCCTTTTAGTCTTACTGACCTCTTACATCCTTACTCTCCTTTATGGTCATTGAGGTCCCCTGACCCGAAGGTACTGGTCGTGCCGAGAATCAGAGTTAAGCTTAGAGGGGACTGTGCTTTTGCAGTAGCTACCCCTAAGTTTTGGTAAAGTCTCTCTTTTTATATTAGGTCAGCACCGACTTTGGTTACTTTTAAATCTCATCTGAAAGCCTTTCTTTTACCTTAGCATTTTAAACTTTTTATTTCATTTATACTGTTACCTATACTATTTATACTATGTATTTAATCAGTTATTGGTGTATTTATTTTATCTATATACATATATGTATTTGTGTATTTAGGGAAGCTGTACAGCACTTTATCAGCTTCTGTTGTTTAAAATGTGCTTCATAAATACAACTGACTTGACTTGTACTAGTAAAGTGTCTAAAGATGGTGTACTCTGTCAGCTGCTGTCATATGAAATATCCTTTGGTTTTTAGTTTCCTGAATGGTTTTGATGTATTCTGTAAATGTTAATAATCTGACATTTCATTTTATTTTATTTTATTTGCATGCTTGCTTGTGCATCGTGGATGTATGGTAGTTAGTCCTGCGGTCTGACAGAACCCCAGAATTTTGGACTTGCATCACACCCAAGTCACTTTCTGAGTGGAGTCTGCACTTTCTATCCATTTGCATTTAATATTTTCTTTAGGTTCTCCAGTTGTTCTCCCATAGACATGTATTTTAATTAGCAACTCTAATTTGGTTTCATATGAGTTAATGGACACAAGCGTAACCTGTGAAGGACTGGCACCCCTTCTGTGTTTTTTTTTTTATACCTAATGCCAATGTTGACAGAATTGACTCCAGCCCTCGTGATCCAAAAGTGGGTTGAATAGCAGGCGCATACATTTGCTTATAATTTACTGCAAGCGTTGTAGACTTGGCAGCATAATGGTGCAGCGTTAACACTGCTCCTCTGCAATGAGGAGATCAGCAATCAGAACATGCATGGAGTTTGCGTGTTCTCCCCATGCCCACATTGGTTTTTGTCCAATATCTTCACATATCCCAAAGACATGCAGTTTTGGTGGGTTGGTGTTGTTAAACTGATCCCTGATGTATGTGTGTGTGAATGTTCACCCTGTAATAGCAGACGCATAGATTTTTTTTATCATTTAGTGCAAGCGTCGTAGACTAGGCAGCATGGTGGTGCAGTGTCAGCACTTGAAATGAGGAGGTAGGCATTCAGATTTTGGGTTGTTCCTGCATGGAGTTTGCATGTTCTCCCGATGCCCACATCAGTTTCCTCTGGTTTCCTCAAACAGCCCAAACACATGCAGTTTGGGTCGGTTGGTGATGCTAAACTGGCCCCTGATGTATGTGTGTATGAAAGTTCACCTTGTGATGGGCTGGTAGTGTTTTCTCCAGAGATCTCTCCTGCCTTGTGCCTGATTCTTGATAGGATAGGCTCCAGCTTCCCTGTGACCCTGCCCTGGATATGTGTGTCAGGAGAGTGGATGGATAGACATTATAGACCATCGGCTGACACACTGTATAACACTAGCTGATTGGCTCAAAGACTGTTTATGAGGCATCTCATCTACCAATGTGTCCATTAAGAAAATAAGGAAATTTGTGAGTTACTTAACACAATCCTCACCAAAATTGCTTAATCCAAAAGTTGGTTGGGGCCTATCCTGGCAGTGTCATTGGCAAAGCAAGAAGCAGTCTTGGACATGGCACCAGCATATTGTAGGGAACAGAAACACCCACAAAGGGGCAAATTCAATCAACAATTAATCAACATTTATTTATATAGCACATTTTCATACAAAAAATGTAGCTCAAAGTGCTTTACAAAATGAATAGAAAAATAAAAGACACAATAAAAAATAAATATAAGTCAACATTAATTAACATAGAATAAGTAAGGTCCGATGGCCAGGGTGGACAGAAAAAAAAAAAAAAAAAAACTCCAAAGCTGGAGAAAAAAAAATTAAATCTGTAGGGATTCCAGACCAAGAGACCGCCCAGTCCCCTCTGGGCATTCTACCTAACATAAATCAAACAGTCCTCTTTGTATTTAGGGTTTTCATGGAAGGACCTGATGATGATGGTCACGTGGACTTCTGGCTTTCAGTCCGTCAATGTTGGTGCATCATGATGCTTTGGGTAGGTGGTGGTGGCGCAGGCCACCACCACAAAGAAACCGGAAAAAGAAGCAGAAGAGAGAGTAGGGGTCAGTATGGATTTTGGAGCCATTGTAAATAGTTATTATGAAGAATTGAACATACAGAGTATCAGTATTACGTTAAAGTGAAGTTATAAAAAGGCCATGTTAAAGTAATGTGTTTTCAGCAGTGTTTTAAAGTGCTCTACTGTATTAGCCTGGCGAATTCCTATTGACAGGCTATTCCAGATTTTAGGTGCATAACAGCAGAAGGCCGCCTCACCACTTCTTTTAAGTTTAGCTTTTGGAATTCTAAGGAGACACTCATTTGAGGATCTAAGGTTACGATTTGGAATATAACGTGTCAGGCATTCCGATATATAAGATGGAGCAAGATTATTTAAGGCTTCATAAACCATAAGCAGTATTTTAAAGTCAATCCTGAATGACACAGGTAACCAGTGTAGTGACATCAAAACTGGAGAGATGTGTTTGGATTTTCTTTTCCTAGTTAGGATTCTAGCAGCTGCATTCTGCACTCGTTGCAATTGATTTATGTCTTTTTTGGGTAGTCCTGAGAGGAGTGCATTACAGTAATCTAGTCGACTGAAAACAAACGCGTGAACTAATTTCTCAGCATCTTTCAATGATATAAGAGGTCTAACTTTTGCTATGTTTCTTAAGTGAAAAAATGCTGTCCTAGTGGTCTGATGAATATGCGATTTAAAATTCAGATTACAGTCAACAGTTACCCCTAAGTTTTTTACTTCCGTCTTAACTTTTAATCCTAATGCATCAAGTTTATTTCTGATAACCTCATTGAATCCATTATTACCAATTACTAAAATTTCAGTTTTCTCTTTATTTAGTTTGAGAAAATTACTATTCATCCATTCAGAAATACCAGTAAGACATTGTGTTAGTGTATCGAAAGAGTCAGAGTCATCAGGTGCTATTGATAAGTACAGCTGTGTGTCATCAGCATAGCTTTTCAAAGAAGTATCAGGCGTGCTAATTGATAATGTTCTGGACATAGTAAATTCGTCATTAGATACGGGGGTCTTCCCAGACTGTCTTAAGACTGCTGTAGTTAAACCCCTTCTTAAGAAACATAATCTTGACCCCTCGGCCCTTGAAAATTTTAGACCCATCTCTAACCTGCCTTTCTTAAGCAAAGTTCTGGAGAAAGCAGTCATTATGCAGTTAAATGACCACCTAAATAAACATGCTATTCTTGATAAATTTCAGTCGGGTTTTAGAATAAATCACAGCACAGAAACTGCACTCGTTAAAGTAGTAAATGACTTGCGGGTGAATGCAGACAGAGGCCATATATCTGTTCTCATCCTCTTAGATCTGAGTGCTGCATTTGACACTATTGATCATAATATTCTTAGAAATCGCCTTAGTCAATGGGTGGGCCTCTCTGGCAGTGTCTTAAATTGGTTTGAATCCTACCTGACAGGGAGAAAATTTTTTGTTAGTTGTGGTAATTACAACTCAAAGACACATGATATCCGATTTGGTGTTCCACAAGGCTCTATCCTGGGTCCGCTGTTATTCTCAATCTACATGCTTCCGTTAGGTCAGATTATCTCAGGGCACAACGTGAGCTACCACAGCTATGCTGATGACACACAGCTGTATTTATCAGTAGCACCTGATGACCCCGATTCTATTGACTCACTAACACAATGTCTGACTTGTATCTCAGAATGGATGAATAGTAACTTTCTCAAGTTAAATAAAGAGAAAACTGAAATCTTAGTGATTGGCAATAATGGATACAATGAGGCTATTAGAAATAAACTGGATACATTAGGATTAAAAGTCAAGACGGAGGTAAAAAGCTTAGGGGTAATTGTTGACTGTAATCTGAATTTTAAATCGCATATTAATCAGATCACTAGGACAGCATTTTTTCACTTAAGAAACATAAGTAAAGTTAGACCTCTTATATCACTGAAAGATGCTGAGAAATTAGTTCACGCGTTTGTTTTCAGTCGACTAGATTACTGTAACGCACTCCTCTCAGGACTACCCAAGAAAGACATAAATCGTTTGCAACTAGTGCAGAATGCAGCTGCTAGAATCCTAACTAGGAAAAGAAAATCCGAACACATTTCTCCAGTTCTGATGTCACTACACTGGTTACCTGTGTCATTCAGGATTGACTTTAAAATTCTGCTTATGGTTTATAAAGCCTTAAATAATCTCGCCCCTTCTTATATATCGGAGTGTCTGACACCTTATATTCCAAATCGTAACCTCAGATCCTCAAATGAGTGTCTCCTTAGAATTCCAAGAACAAAACTTAAAAGAAGTGGTGAGGCGGCCTTCTGCTGCTATGCACCTAAAATCTGGAATAGCCTGCCAATAGGAATTCGTCAGGCTGATACAGTAGAGCACTTTAAAACACTGCTGAAAACACATTACTTTAACATGGCCTTTCTATAACTTCAATTTAACTTAATTTAACTTAATCCTGATACTCTATATGTTCAATTTCCTCATATTAACTATTCAGGGTAGCTCTACAATCCGTACTGACCCCTACTCTCTTTTCTGTTTCTTTTTCCGGTTTCTTTGTGGTGGTGGCCTGCGCCACCTCCACCTACTCAAAGCTTCATGATGCTCCAACAATGATGGATGGACTAAAAGGCAGAATTCTACGTGACCATCATCATCAAGTCTTTCCGTGAGAACCCTAAATCCAAAGAGGACTGTTTCATTTATGTTAGGTAGAATGCCCAGTGGGGACTGGGCGGTCTCATGGTCTGGAATCCCTACAGATTTTATTTTTTTTTTCTCCAGCCGTCTGGAGTTTTTATTTTGTTTTTTCTGTCCCCCCTGGCCATTGGACCTTACTCTTATTCGATGTTAATTAATGTTGATTTATTTTGTTTTCATATTGTGTTTATTTTTCTATTCTTTATTATGTAAAGCACTTTGAGCTACTGTTTGTATGAATATGTGCTATATAAATAAATGTTGTTGTTGTTGTTGTTGCTGTGGTAACTCACATTGTAACCTGAGATAATCTGACCTAACGGAAGCATATAGATTGAGAAGAGCAGTGGACCCAGGATAGAGCCTTGTGGAACACCATATTGGATATCATGTGTCTTTGAGATTTGATTACCACAACTCACAAAGAATTTTCTACCTGCCAGGTAGGATTCAAACCAATTTAAGACACTGCCAGAGAGGCCCACCCATTGACTAAGACGATTTCTAAGAATATTGTGATCAATGGTGTCAAATGCAGCACTCAGATCTAAGAGGATAAGAACAGATAAATGGCCTCTGTCTGCATTTACCCGCAAGTCATTTACTACTTTAACAAGTGCAGTTTCTGTGCTGTGATTTGTTCTGAAGCCTGACTGAAATTTATCAAGATTTGGCAGTTAGCCTAACGTGCTGTCATTGGCACATGGGAGGAAAGCTGGCATGCCCAGAGTCAAACTCACACAGACTAAGATTAGAAACCAGGACACTGGCTCAAAGAGGCAGTGGTTGTTTGGCTAAAGGATCTGGGCTGGTAACTTGAGGGTTGGTGGTTCGAAGGAACAATGACAGAAGGAATGCTACTCTGTTGGGCCCTTGAGCCAGGCCCTTAACCCAAAATTGCTCCAGTGGTGCTGTACAAATAGCTGACCCTGTGTTCTGATCCCAAAACTTCATGTGTCTTCCGGAGAATAAGTTGGGATATGTAACAATGACAAATTCCTAATACATGAAATTGTATATGGCAAATAAAGGATTAAAAATCATTAAAAAAAAGCTCAACACTTCAGCGCCTGATTTTGGAGGTGCTTTAAATTTGATTTAAATTACATTCAGCTTTATTCCTCTGCCTATGATATGTGGGACAGTTACATAAGTGCCAATAGTGGTCTTAGGGGTTTCTGCACTGTTCGCTGCTGGAGAAACAGGCCTCCTGTGGAGAACTCAAGGGAAGTGTTAGCGCCTTGATGGGCCATCTTATTGATCTAACATCCTGCTGTCCCCCTGCACTGTGTGATAATGTGTTCCACTTGACAAGCTCTCAAATCCCATCCCGTGGACCATTCAGGGATCAACGATGACCTGCTGTCTGTGCAGTGTCTGAGACTGACTTCTCCTCATAGCCAATCCTCCTTACAGCCAGGCTCATTTCTCTTCCATCACAATTTTCTCTGCACCATTTTTATTTTTGCAAGGAGATCCATTAAATTAATAAAAAAAAACAAATAGATACATTTTGATTGCTCATTGTTTCAGAAATTTACAATGGGTGATTTAGCGTTCTAGTCTGAGTGTCACCCATAGTACACAATCTGTAGATTAAGTCATCTGATAAGAACAGCAATCAAGTCCTGCAAGTATTTTTTTTTTTTTTGGATGACAAGGAGCCTGCACTTAAACTTACTTCCCCTCAGGCAAAGACCAGAAAGAACTAGAATACTGTGGCTGGCTTGAGCTTGACAGATTGTCAGAAAAAAGGTGCAGATCCTGTTCAGTGCACTCCTTTTCATTCCTTCTCTGCCAAGTACAAGGTGTCTCTGCTATTTGGACAGCACTGATGTCAGCAGAGAGCTGTGACGGGACATCCTACACAACACAGAGGGACAAAGTTGGTCCCTCTAATGAGCACAGGCCGCACTTCATTTACTTTAGCACTAAATAGACTAATTTGTGAGAGTTGTAATGTAGGAGTAAACTGAGCTGCCATGAGACTACCTAGTCAACCTAACAACTGGGCAGTGGAAGTTCATATAGGCCATGAATTATGACTTAATATTTAACATTTCATTTAATCTTTATAACTAATGCAAAGGTTCCCTTCCATAATTGGGGGCAGCAAGTATTTATTACCCATTAGATGTTGAGCCCCCAATCTTTTAACTTTTTTAAAAAGAAAAGGAAGCTTTGAGCCACACAGTATGTGATGTATTGTAGGCTCAATAAAACAAGCATGATGGAGAGTTATTCTTTATAGACCTTACGTTCTTTTTAAAATTGGCAAAAATATAAACAGACTTTGACCCTTAAGACATTTTCCCTTCAAATCAGTGTTGCCCCAGTCTCAAGGTGCTGTAAAGTATAATACAAGTTCACTGGTTTATTTGTCATTACTGACTAATGTGAAACTAAGTAGTCAATTAATCTACCAGTGGCCCGAGAAAAATGGAAACAATTACAAAAATTTCTAAAGGTAGACCCCAAGTCAAACTGCTACTGACTGGAAGATGAGAGACAACCTACATAGTCATGACCACATTAAAGCCAGATACAGTACTGCTGTCTGCTTTCTGTGGGCCCACCACCTGCAGAAGAAATAGGAGCTGGGTGCAATGTGACCTGGGCAGCTATTTAAGGCTGAGACCTTGGCAGAATGGAACCTAGGCACACAAACTGATTCTTGGGACATGGAATGCAACATCTTTCTTGGGGGGGAAGGAGCCACAGTTGGAGGGAGAGGCGGAGAGCTACCAACTAAATATAGTTGGGCTCACGTCCACCCACTCAATTGGTTCTGGAACCAAACCCCTCTAAAGAGGCAGCACCCTCCTTTTCTCTAGAGTTGCCCTGGAGGAAAGGCATCAGGTAGGAGAGGGCTTCTTATTGAGTTCCTGCTTGGTCGGTGTCATGTTGGAGTTTGCCCTGGAAAATGAGAGGGATGCATCTGGACAGCTGATGGTCATGGCGAGGACTCTGACTGCCACATGTGCCTATGCACCAAATGCCAGTTTAGAGTACTATGTCTTCTTGGAGTTACTGGAAGGGATTCTGAAAAGGGTTCCAGCTGGGGTTTCTACAGATTTGCTGGGACACTACAACACCCATGTGAGTAATGATGAAGACAACTGGAAAGGTATGATTGGGAGGAATGGCCTCCCTGATCTAAATCCAGCGGTATTTTCTTATTGGAGTTCGGTGCTAGGTATGGATTGTCCATATCGAATACCATGTTCGAATATAAGGTGGCTCATAATTGTCCTTTGTACCAGGGCACCAAGCTAAAAGATCTATGATCAATTTTATAATTGTATCATCAGATTTGTGGCTGTATGTGCTCAGGTGAAGAGAGAGGCAGAGCTGTCAGCTGATTATCACATGGTGGTGTGTTGGGTCAGATGGTGGGGGAGGCACCTGGACAGAACTGAAAAGTCTAAATAAGCAGTGAAGGTGGACTGGAAAAGTCTTGGGGAGGCCCCTGTCCAGAAGACTTTCAACTTCAACCTCTGAAAGGGTTTTTCCCGCATTCTAAGGGAGGCTGGAAACATAGAGTCTGAATGAGCCTTGTTCAAAGCCTCAATTTGGAAGTAGCTGCAAAGAGCTGCAGCCTGAAGGCCATAGGTGCCTCTTGTGGTGGCAATCCAAGGACCCAATGGTGGACACCAGAGGAGAGGAATGCCATCAGGCTGAAAAAGGATGCCTTCTGTGTATGGTTAGCACAGGAGACTCCAGAAGCAGCAAAGAGGTACTGACAGTTTGAAAGGGCTGCAGATTTGTTGGTCAGGGAAGCAAAAACCTGGGTGTAGGAGGAGTTTGGAGAGACCATGGAAAGCGACTATCTAGGTTCTGGAAAACTCAGAAAGGGAAGTCAGAGATTCACCCAGGCTGTTCTCAGCAAGGATAGAGAAGTGCTGACCAGGCTGAGGATGTTGTCTGGTGGTGGAAGGAATTCTTGAGGAGCTCCTGAAGCCAATGGACAGAGCCAAAAGTTGACGGCAGATCATTGCCCATTTCCCTACGGGAGGTCATTGAGATAGTTAAACAGCTCCGCAGTGGCAAAGCCTAGGGGGTGGAAGAGATATGCCTGGAAATGCTGAAGGCTCAGAACATTGTTAGACTGTCATGGCTGACATACCTTTTCAATGTTTCATTGTCACTTGGAGATGTGCCTGTGGAGTAGCAGACCGGGGTGGTGGTCACTTTTTTTAAAAATAGAGACAGGAGGTTGTGCTCCAGTTATTGGGGCATTACATTCCTCAGCCTCAGCTTATGCTAGGTTACTAGAAAGGAGACTCAGCACAGTTGTGGAACCTCAGATCCAGGGGGAGCAATGTTAATTCCATTCAGGAATGGTGGACCAACTCCTTACCCTCTTGAGGATTCAGGAGAGAACATGAGAGAATGACCAATCGGTCTACATGCATTTTGTGGACTTAGAGAAGGCATTTGACGGTGTTCCTTGAGGAATTCTGTGGGGGTGCTGGGAGAGTATGAGGCTCCAGAGCCCCCAATAAAGACTATTCAGTCCCCGTATAATCACAGTGAGAGCTGTGTCCGGATCTTAGAAAAACATCAGCACTGTGGACTGTCCTTTTTGTGATATTCATGCACAGGATATCAATGAACAGCCTGGGATGGGAGGGGGTCCAGTTTGGTAGCCTTATAATTGCACCACTGCTTTTTGCAGATGATCTGGTCCTGTTGGCTTCATCATGCTGGGATAATCCAATACACATTGGGATGGTTTATGACCTAGTGTGAATTGGCAGGGATGAGGATCACCAGCTTTATATCTGAGACCATGGTCCTCAGTAGGAAAAAGGGAGACTGTCCTCTTCAAGGTAGAGGTGAGTTACTGCTTCAAAATAAAGGAGGTTAAGTACCTCAGGGTCTTTTTCACGAGTGAAGAAAAAAAGGGATGATGAGATCGACAGATGGATTGGGGTGACAATTGCAGTTATCCTGGTGCTATACCAATCTGTAGTGGTAAAGAAGGAGCTGAGTCAGAAGGCAAAGCTTTTGATTTACCAGTCAATCTACATCCCTACCCTCACCTATGGTCATGTACTTTGGGTAATGACTGAAAGAATGAGATAGGGGGTTCAAGCGGCCAAAATGAGCTTTCTCTGCAAAGTGACTGTGCTCTGCCTTAGAGACAGGGTGAGAAGCGTAGACATCTGGGAGATGCTCAGAGTAGAGTGGTTCAGGTATCTTATACCAGCACCTCCCAGACACTTCCCTGTGAAGGTTTAATGGGCATTACCAGATTTGGAGGTAACCCTGGGAAAAACCCAGGGTTCGTTGGGAGGATTAAATCTCCCAAATGGTCTGGGAACACCTTGGGATCCTGCAGTATGTGTTGGAAAGCGTGGATGGAGAAAAGGACGTATGGGCTTCACTGCTAAGACTGTTTCCCCATGACATATAATCAGCAGAAAATGAATGAATGAATGTCTGAGTCAGCTAGAACTAACTGTCCCTTGGGAAGACAGGTTCGAGGAGATGTATGAGTGGAAAAGGGCCAAATACCAGGCCCTTATCTATGACTTCCACTGAGTGGGGTGGAAGGCAAACTGTTAGCCCATCAAGAGTAGACAGCAGGAGATTCTCTGACCAATCTTCATGTCAAACCTTTAGTCGTTTGGGTATCATAGAAGCCCACTATTCTTGATAAATTTCAGTCGGGTTTTAGAACAAATCACAGCACAGAAACTGCACTCGTTAAAGTAGTAGTAAATGCAGACAGAGGCCATTTATCTGTTCTCATCCTCTTAGATCTGAGTGCTGCATTTGACACCATTGATCAAAATATTCTTAGAAATCGCCTTAGTCAATGGGTGGGCCTCTCTGGCAGTGTCTTAAATTGGTTTGAATCCTACCTGACAGTGAGAAAATTCTTTGTTAGTTGTGGTAATTACAACTCAAAGACACATGATATCCAATATGGTGTTCCACAAGGCTCTATCCTGGGTCCGCTGCTCTTCTCAATCTACATGCTCCCATTAGGTCTGATTATCTCAGGGCTCAACGTTAGCTACCACAGCTATGCTGATGACACACAGCTATACTTATCAATAGCACCTGATGACCCCGATTCTCTTGATTTACTAACACAATGTCTGACTTGTATCTCAGAATGGATGAATAGTAACTTTCTCAAGTTAAATAAAGAGAAAACTGAAATCTTAGTGATTGGCAATAATGGATACAATGAGGCTATTAGAAATAAACTGGATACATTTGAATTAAAAGTCAAGACGGAGGTAAAAAGCTTAGGGGTAATTGCTGACTGTAATCTGAATTTTAAATTGCATATTAATCAGATCACTAGGACAGCATTTTTTCACTTAAGAAACATCGCTAAAGTTAGACCTCTTATATCACTGAAAGATGCTGAGAAATTAGTTCACGCGTTTGTTTTCAGTCGACTAGATTACTGTAACGCACTCCTCTCAAGACTACCCAAAAAAGACATAAATCGTTTGCAACTAGTGCAGAATGCAGCTGCTAGAATCCTAACTAGGAAAAGAAAATCCTTTCTAGGAAATTCTGTTTCTTTTTCCGGTTTCTTTGTGGTGGTGGCCTGCACCACCACCACCACCTACTCAAAGCATCATGATGCTCCAACAATGATGGATGGATTAAAAGCCAGAAGTCTACGTGACCATCATCATCAAGTCCTTCTGTGAGAACCCTAAATCCAAAGAGGACTGTTTCATTTATGTTAGGTAGAATGCCCAGAGGGGACTGGGCGGTCTCATGATCTGGAATCCCTACAGATTTTATTTTTTTCTCCAGCCGTCTGGAGTTTTTTTTTGTTTTTTATGTCCACCCTGGCTATTGACCTTACTCTTATTCTATGTTAATTAATGTTGACTTATTTTATTTTCTTACTGTGTCTTTTATTTTTCTATTCTTCATTATGTAAAGCACTTTGAGCTACTTTTTGTATGAAAATGTGCTATATAAATAAATGTTGTTGTTGTTGTTGTAGAACAGCCATTAACACAACATCAGAAGCTGCTGAACAGGCCTCACAAAAGCTCTGAATAAGGAATAATAACCCATGGCTTGCTTCTCAGACACAGATACTGGTCTGATTGGCCTCAGATGGGTCACCTTCATAGCTGAAGCTTGACTAAAGAATATTGTTTTATTTTTCTATGTGATGCTAACATGACAGAGGAGCATAGTTCTGAAGTCATGCATATTCACATGCTTTGCTAAGCAGTCAGAACCTTTCAGGAAATATCCATGTAACACATCTTATTAAGAGGTGGTACAGTGATAGTGCTGCTGCCTCACAATAAGGAAACCTGTGTTCATGTCCTGGGTCCTCCCTGTGTGGAGTTTGCATGTTCTTCCTGTGTCTGAATTGGTTTTCTCCGGCTGCTCCAGTTTCCTTCCACAGTCCAAAGACATGTGGCTAAGGTGGATTGGCAAAACTAAATTGGCCCTGGTGTGTGTGTGTGTGTGTGTGTGTGGATGTGGGTGTGTGTTTGCTCTGTGATGGACATTGGGTTTTTTGTGCCTTGAACCCTATGCTGACTGCCACCTATACTGCCCCACCCCCCCCCCCCCCCCCCAACCAGTTAAGACTAGGCAAGTTAGAAAATGAATGACCTCTTCATAAAGGCCTCTTTCCATGACCCTTGCAGCTGGTAAAAAAGACGTAGTTGACTCCTGAAGATCCAAGATGAGTTAGTCTGAAGACAAGTTAATTGTCTCAGTGAAGCACTCTGAACCAATATAATATTGACTGAAGAGAAATTGTAATTGAATTTCATAGACATATGCATATCCATAAAAAATAAGTTTGCCCTGAAATACATACAAGATATGCATACATATATTCTAAATATGCGAGATACTGAGAAAATAATTCATGCATTTATTTCCAGTAGAATTGACTACTACAATGCGGTGTTCACTTGGTGTTCAAATTGTTCTTTACATAGCTTCCAGTTAATCCAAAATGCTGCCTCAAGGAATTCAGTATAACAAAGGCTTAGGAAACCACCATCGCAGTATAACGAAAATAGCAAGGAGCAAAACCAATGCCAATGGTCTAGAGCAGGGGTGCCCAATGCGTCAATCGCGATCAACTGGTAGATGGCAAAGGTAGTGCAGGTATATCACGTTGCATTCAAAAAAAAAAATTTTTAATGTTAGTCTATCATATATCCTCCCTATGGCATTTGCCACTTGATTGGCATACATGGCAGCCAGTCTGAGATCTCTTCTCTTCTAACACACTGGTCATCCCGCATGCACGATCAAACCCGCGAACTACTGCAAAACTCCGGCTGTGATCTAGTTAGCCTTCCAATTTATATTGTCTAAAGAAGGGATTAAAAAAAAATGTTTGGGGAGGGTGTTGGCTGGATGTGGAATTGGAAGAGGATTTTTTTCTCTCACAATGTCACAATCGGAGTGCGTTTGTCTGATCTGTCAATCTATCATTGCTATTCCAAAGAAGGAAAATGTGGAAAGGCACTTTCGAACTGTTCATAAACACTACGAAACTGACGTCCTTCCAAAAAGCAATCTGAGAAAGAGAAAAGAAAGGGAACTAAAATCGCAGTTAATCGGACAGCCGTCATTTTTCACTCGGCTGAATTCAAAAGCTCCTTGACGCATTATTCGGCTCTACTTATTTATGCGAGTCAGCCTTTTCCCACATGACGATTATTAAATCCAAATACTGTAATGACCATAAATGTATTGAATTGTTATTGTGCCATAAAGGTTATTCAGTTATGCAAGGTACGACAAAATACATTTTATGTATAAAGTATACTCAGTATGTGTGTATATATATATATATATATATATATATATATAGATTCCATTTTTAATGTAGTAAGATCATTTCGGCCTGGTCATTTTAAAAGCAAGCCGAAAAAGTGTGGGCACCCCTGGTCTAGAGAGTACCTTCCTGTAGCAAGCTACAGAAAACATCGACATATATAGATAGACTCCTCATTCACTGTGTTGCCCAGTCGACATGATAAGTCAGCACATTTGCCCTATATCGAGTGGCAAAAGTGCCATTTAAACTAATACAGGTAGACGTGGAAACCGGGTTTTCTGATGAAAAAACAATAACGTTTTAAACAGTATCGATTACATACTACAAATTTTGGCGAATCGTTTACATGCATTATTTATATCCATTTATACACTAATAATGGCAATTTTTAAATAATAATAATAATTATTATTATTATTATTATTAAATAATTCCTCCTGTATAAGTAACATTTCTCAGACTACTTTTCTTCCATCTCCGAAACATTTCTAGACTTCGTCCTGTTCTTACACAACACAGTACTAAAGTATTGGTTAATGCCCGAGTCACCTCACGTATAAATTACTGTAATGGTATTCTATCTGTCATCCCACAAAAACGTATCCATCGCTTACAATTTATTCAAAATTCTGCTGCCAGGATAATAACCTGCTGTTCTAAATCCACTGAACATACTACACCTATTCTTTCGCAACTTCACTGGCTCCCTGTTAACTACAGAATACAATACTAAATACCACTCTTAACATTTAAAGCTCTCCACAACCTCACTGATCTCCTACAGACTGACACTCGTCAAACTCTGTGCTATGGGGACTCGAGCGTCTCTCATAGTGCTACTCAACTCGGGAATTCTCTTCTCTCTCATATACATCAGCTCGATTCAATAACACATTTTAAAACTACCCTCAAAACTTATCCTTTCAAACTGGCATACCAATTGTGAATTTTGCACTGTTACTTCCAGTTATCTTTGTTTGTTTGCAATTATTGCTGTTTGATCGAGAGCGACGGTGGACGCAGAAGTAGGATTAGAGATGGTGGGCGTGGCTCTGTCGTGCGTATCCCATGGTCTTAGAGTTGGTGGGCAGGGCTCTGTGAGTTGGCGGGCATGGCTCTCTGTCTTGCGTGCGCTTTCTGTCTTGCTTGCGCTCACTGTCTTGCATGCCCTTAGTGAATTATATATATAGACTAGCAGAATACCCGCGCTTCGCAGCAGAGAATTAGTGTGTTAAAGAAGGTATGAAAAAGAAAAGGAAAAATTTTAAAAATAACGTAACATGATTGTTAATGTAATTGTTTTGTCATTGATATGAGTGTTGTTCTCATATCTATATATATATATATATATCTATATATATATATATGTATGTATATATATATATATATATATATA
>JANRMT010062791.1:138281210-138299983 GCA_026402145.1 Polypterus bichir lapradei
CTGGAGAAGGCAAGGAGGCGGTCTGAAGAAAGGGAGAGAAAGGCATTGTGTGGCCAGGACTTTGGGGACTTTGGGGGTTTTATGGTGCACTTACTGTACATAGTTTGTAAATAAACGTGTTGTGGGTGACATGAACGTGTCTGCCTGTCTGTGTCCGGGTTCAAGTTCACAATGGCGCCCAACGTGGGGCGATCTGTCTGGTGCAAGACGGGGACCCCCAAACAAATATTTTGTGGACGACCCGGCGCAGCAGGTGCGCCCACACACGTGCCGCGGGTGCGGCGTGCCCACTACCCCGGGACAAGGAGTCACCCAGCAGACCGCTGCCGGTTCACGGAGGAACGGTGCTCACCTGGTGCGGGAGAGAGATCACGGCCAGGGCAGGAGTACAGCGGGCTCCGATGAGCGTGCCGGCGCTGGAGGCGCCCGCGGCGGCATGTCGCCCAGCGAAGCCATGTCGGGGACGTTTCCTCGGTCAGACGGGATCCGGGAGGTAAGTTCCCTGCTTGTCGGCAACCGGCCCTGTGGGGCCGAGTGTGTTCTTTCCTTGCAGAGCAGGGGCTGCCCGGATCCGCGTCAGTGGCAGGGGCACGTCGGTTTGCGGGGCTCCAGCAACGCGGCAGCAGCTGGGGGAGCTGCGGAAAGGGAGCCGCTGCCGCTCGTAAAAGCCCAAACAGGCCACCGCACCAGGAAGAAAAGAGCAAAGATGGCCGTGGACCGGAAGTCCCACCCGCTGACAGGCACGGGATTGGCTGGTGTGTCTTGTGTGCCCGCCAATGATTGTATAGAGGCGGGACCAAGGAATGCCCGTCTCGTGCCTGGGAGAGACCCGATTGGGCCGGAGGAAGGGCCCCGCAGGGGGTGGCCGGCGGATTTGCCTGACGAGAAGGTAGGGCTGCCGTCGGTTAACCCTTTGTGCTTGCCGGCGGCTCTGCGTGAGCTGGAGGAATGCCTGCAGCCCGCAGAGTCGTTTTTTCAGGTGATACGCGTCATCCGTAAGGAATTGAAGGAGCTGGAGGTGAAGGCGATCGCGTCCGTGAAGACGCTGCGACAGTGGGCGGATCGGCGCGGTGCTGGAGACCTCAGCTGGAACGACGCGGCGGGGAAGGTAAGTGACGCCGTCCCCGTAAAGAAGAAGGGAGGATCTGCCGAAAACGGCTGTGATAATAATGACCAGCAACAAGTAGGCAGTCCTCCGACAGTGGACACGGGGCAGGAGGCTGTGCGCGCGATGAGGGGAGAGACAACAAGAGGGCTGGCAGGACACGGGCTGTTGAGTGCCCCAGGTCCTAGCGCCCTCCGCCCCGAGTCGGCAGCAGTCTCGCGCTGCTCTATAGGGACACAGACGGGACAGAGTCTCTTTTTGCACAATAAGGAGACTCAAACCGTCAGGGTGTCCCAGAGGAAAAGGAGGAATCGAGGGAAGAATGCCGGTTCCTCCGATATGGGAGGACGTGAGGCAGGCGGCTCACGTCTGGTTGCTGGCCACCCTCTGCGGGGGCAGAGGGAATCCCTGAGGCCGATGGAGAGGAAAAGACTGCGGGTGGTTCCAACACCAAGAGGGACATGGGACCCGCGGAGAGGGTGCCGAAAAGGCAGGTACCGGGGGGTCGAAGGGAGGGGGGAACACTGCCAGTGCGTGGCACAAATGGACGCCAGGGAAGGGTGTCCAGGCAGTGGTTCTGCCCCTCTCTTTCTGTTTGTTGCAGGAGCGGACCCCGGACTGGCAGTAGGACCCACTCCGTTGGGAACCTGCCCTCAGGAGGCGGGCCATCTGCGGGAAGGACTCTCCGCTGGCGAGGGGGTGCCGCCACGGCTGGCGGAGTCTACGGAGGAGCGAGTGGCTCCTACCAAAGGGGCGCAGAGGCCTCGGAGGGGGTTCCGAACGAGAGGGCCCCGGGGTGCCGGTAAGAGGGGGGAGCGCAACCTGTGCGAGGCACAGGGGGACACCAACTGGTGGTGTCCAGGGAGCGTCTCCGCCCCTATTCCTGTTGGGAGAACAGGGCCGGACCTCGGTGACCTTGGAGTTGGACCCGCTTCGGGGATATGTTGCCCTCGCGGGACGGGCCGCTCCTCCCGAGTGGTCTTCGCTGGCGGTGGGGCAATGTCAAGGATGCCAGGGGCCACGACCCGGCCGGGACGCCTTGGAGGACCGGAAGTGGGCGTGCGCTCAGCTGGGATCACGTGGGGGTTGCCTTCCTGGTTGCATTGGGGGCCACGGCTGCAGGGCATGGAAGCCCCATCCTGTAGGGCCTCGTGGTCACCGCCAGGAGGCGCCCCAATGCCTTGGGAATCCTGGACCCCAGTACTTCCGCCACACCAGGAAGTGCTGGGGGGAAGAGAAGCAGGGACACCCGGAGAGCTTCCGGGAGAACAGCCGGCACTTCCGCCACACTGGGGCGTGTCAGCAGGAGATTGCCGGGGAGCACCTGGAGCTCATCCGGGTGCGGATAAAAGGGGCCGCCTCCCTTCATTCGGCGCGAGAGTCGGGAGGAAGCTAGACAGAGCTGGAGAAGGCAAGGAGGCGGTCTGAAGAAAGGGAGAGAAAGGCATTTTGTGGCCAGGACTTTGGGGACTTTGGGGGTTTTGTGGTGCTCTTACTGTACATAGTTTGTAAATAAACGTGTTGTGGGTGACATGAACGTGTCTGCCTGTCTGTGTCCGGGTTCAAGTTCACAATATATATATATATATATATATATATATATATATATACATACATACATATCTTCATATCTATATACATATCTACATATACACATATATATATTGTAAGCTGGAGGGGTGATCGCACCCCAAGAACACAAAGACGCCCCTGGGAATACCCTTGAAACACAGACTACCCTCACACTGCTCCTTACCTTCTCACTTGCGCTATAACGCGTAATACAAGCCTCACGCGATACTCCGCTAACTTAAAAGCCTTGCGCAGCGCCTGTCGGTTTTGGGAATTGATTGTTTGCTTGAATCTCTCTCTCTCTCTCTCTGCTCCTAGCGGAACTGTCATCCCTGACTTGTCATGGAGCACGTTTAAGCTCATGTGTTTACAGTGTTTGAATAAAAATCCTTCTTGTTTCTACGACCTCCTGTGTCTCTGTGCAAATCTGTGACCCAAGCGTGACAATATATATATACATACCTATCTACATCATATATACACACACATACATACATACATACACACACACAAATTATATATATGTGTATGTATGTATATATATAACGTAGATAGGTGTGTGTGTGTGTATATATATATATATATATATACACATAAATTCAAACATACACACAGGTATATATATGTGTATATATATGTATGTGTCTATATGTGTGTGTATAGCTTTGGTCACTGAGTGCAAGGGAAAAATAATAAAATATAGTATTAATATATAAGTTATTAAACAGTAAATCATTAACGTTTTAAGAAGTAAAGGTACATTGAGCACTACTGGAGTGGTTGCGGGTAAACTACATTTTAAAGACTGTGTTACACAACAGGTAAGTAGTACTAACAGCAGCTAAAATGTATATGGATCATCTCTCGGTAGTAGATCCCTTTTGAAAGGTGCTACACGACGGCTGTGGTATAGAAATTACATTTTCTATGTGAACGTTCAAATTTCTGCCTCTGGTAATGTGCCTCACCGGCATTACCAGCAATTAAAGAAAATTAGTTTTGTGTCCTCTGCAGTGTTAAGAGAGAAAGGCTTTGGTTTGGGATAAAAGGAAAAAAGGTGTAAAGAAAGGAAAGTTGCCTTTTTCTTTTATATAGTGTAGAGAGATGTGTTCGCTGACGATATGATCGCCTTTTGGGGACAGTCGCGGTGGGTCTTGTGTAGACTGGTGAGACGTCCCTGACATTAATCGGCTGTGATGGCACTGTCAGTCCTCCACTCCTGTGCGTGTCTTCATAATCCAAGCTGACGACCTCATAATCGTATACGTGCAAAAGAAAGTGCAAATCCCCTTAATATTAGTTTGCCGCGGTGTAGAAAAGGGGTCCCTTGTTTGCACTTGTCTGGGCTATAGCTCAGGGGGAGGAGGAAAAAAATTAAAAGTGCTCACTTTGACTTAAGGCAGAAGCGCAGTCAGCGTCTCAAAGGCCGGCACAGCTATGCACGCGCGCCGGCTGCTTGACTTTTGCTGGGCAGGAGACCCCAGTTTTTGCAGACACGTTCATGATATCAAAAGTCTCAGCGCTCTTTGGAGGTCATTCATATATATATATACTAGCAAAATACCGCACCTCGCAGCGGAGAAGTAGTGTGTTAAAGAAGTAATGAAAAAGAAAAGGAAACATTTTAATAATAAAATGATTGACATTGTCATGAGTGTTGCTGTATGCCTGCCTAAATAAGTCACCCTCGCTTCGCTCTTACTTTTTTACCGTTCATTTAATCATGGCTAGTGGCGGAAAAATTATAAAACGGAAGGAGGATTACACTGAGTATGGCTTTACCAAAACAATTATTGATGGCGAATCGATTATTCATAAAGCTTGAATTGGTGATTTGTTTTTCTGTGTTAACCTCATATTTTTTCATACTTCTTCTCAAACCAAGGTGGTGCGAGGGTAAAATGAATTGGGATGCGCTGATCAATGTAATCGGTGTACCAGGAAATCATGCATTGACAAAAGTTCCCCTTTGCTTGTAATGCAAAGTGTGATTAAATGCATTATTTTTTAACACGTTATGGAGCACATGCATCGAAGCTTCTCAGCTGTGCTTGTGCTAAGAAAAGGAAAGATTTTAAAAATAACATAACACGATTGTCAATGTAACCTTTTGTAAGTAGTGCCTGGAGGATTCAGTGTGGAGAAACTCTAGAGACAGCGTGTGTATTAACTTGTGGATTTTTCTGTGAGTATTTGGTGGCAGTGTGACGAAGTTGCTTCGGAAGACGGCGTTAGCCGCGGAGCTCAGCTCAGAGCGAAATGAGGTAAATGGGAGGGGAGATGATGACGTGACTCCCCCACCCGCCTTAACTGTCAATCCCCCCACAAACACAGTCTCTCGGAATTTGCATAAGCACACCCCTTCACCTGCAATTTTAACTTAGTTACAAAGTGATCAAAACTCTCGTTTATATCCTGCATCCTCTCATTAAACTTGTATCCCGCATTACCCGTGGGCATGAGAAACGCCAGCGGCAGCCTGTCTATGAACTTAATTTAAAGTTTAGGTTTACACCTTGCTTTCTTTCCGAAGTAGTAGCACTCATGAATATGGTTGTATATGTCACTCGCTCGCTTCTTATTGTTTCGCTGCCTTCTCAATTATATAATGCATGTTTTCTTCAGCGCTTTTTGGAGGTCTTCCTGGTTTTCTACACACTGCATTGACAGTCAGTTCACGTGATTACGTGGGAGGCGTGATGATGTCACACGAAACTCCACCCCCCACAGCTTTCGAGCTCAACTCCATTACAGTATATGCAGAAAAATAGCTTCCTGTTATGACCATTAAGCATAGAATTTCGAAATGAAACCTGCCCAACTTTTGCAAGTAAGCTGTAAGGAATGAGCCTGCCAAATTTCAGCCTTCTACCTACACGGGAACTTGGAGAATTAGTGATGAGTGAGTGAGTCAGTCAGTCAGTCAGTCAGTCAGTCAGTCAGTCAGTGAGGGCTTTGCCTTTTATTAGTATAGATATTATGTTTATAATTTGTTACTAAACCTCACATATTCTGTTTCTCTTCTCAGTACTCAAATGCAGCACAGTAGGTGCCACTGCCTTACTGTCAGGTTGTTTGCCAGCCTATGAAAAAGTCATCTCTGATAAAGGAGCTCTGGAATCATCAGGTAGAGGGGTCATTTCATCAGACTGGTCAGCCCAGCACTGACTCAGCTGTGGAATGGCCAATAGGGGGGAGGCAGCTTGATGGCCAAGGTCTCCAGGTCTCAGAAGAAATTGAAATCTTGTTATGTGATATAATCTACTCTTGTACTTGTAATATTAATATTGTACTATTTTATTATATTCAGGATTACTTGTGTCCTGTTCTATGTATTGTATTGTATTTACCCCATTTTTTTGACAACCACTGCACACCCAGCCTACCTGGCAAGGGGGTCTCTCTTTGAATTGCCTTTCCCAAGATTTTTTCCATTTTTGAGGGTTTATTTCTTGTCTTCTTAGAGAGTCAAGGCTGTTGGGCTGCCAAAAAACAAGGCCTTTGCTGTACTCCTTGTGTGATTTAAATTATATTGTACCAGTAACGGCGGACTGCACGATAAAGTGCAGTGAATACACTTGACTTGAGCATTCCTAGTTTTCATACTGTTTCTCTGTACGTTTTAGCATTTGTTTGCTTTTGCTGCTTCCTGAGCAGCTCTTCTTTTCTCCACCCTGGCAGCCTGCTTCTTCTCTTCTTTTGTAGGCATCTTTTCACGTTAAAACTTATTTGATGCAATTACTTAGCACGTTTTCCTTAATTTTTCACTTAAGATGGCACTTAAGTCTTCAATATGCCTGAAGAATGATTGAAGATATGAAGAAGCAGGGGAAGCGACGGCGAAGGTGGTAGGGATGAGAACGGCACCTGAGTTGATTCTACAATAAAATAAAACAAAAATAAAAAGAGGAATAATCTTGGCGGTCAATCATCACCACGAAAGCGGACAGTACAGGTCACTTAGAATATATGTATACCAAATTTCAGGTTTGTGAGCTACAGGTGATTTAAAATCCTGGACAGACAAACAAACAGCCACGGTAACATACTATATATAAAGATTGTATTGCACTGCATTGTACATGAAGAGTCACAATCAAGTGCATCTTTATAGATATCCAGTGCAGGCTTCAAACAAGCCAACATAAGACTGAGCACACAAAAAGGGTGGTGAAAAATGGTAGCTGTTGTGATTGTGTAATTTTTACATTAATTTATTTTTGAACAGAGCAAAGTGTTCTGAGTGCTCTTATGGTTCCACTGGGGGATTGTATGTATGTGTTTTTGACATTTATTAATTTGTTCCCACAGTCCAGAGACTTGCAGGTTAGGTTGAATTGGTGATGCTAAATTGGCTTGTGTGTGTGTGTTTGGCATATGTGTGTGCGTGTGGGTTCACACTGTGATCGACAGTTGCCCTGTCCAGGGTTTGTTCCAACTTGAGCCCTATGCTACCTGGGATAGGTTCCAGAGCCCACTGCAATCTTGTTCTGGGTTTGAAAAATGTCCTGACATGACTTTTGTTCTTTTTCATTTTACCATTTTTTATTTAACGTGCTGAGTGTTTGTTTACTGTGTCATCTTTTCGTTTCACCAATTCTGGTCTCGTTTGCCAGCTGTTGTAATCTGTGACATTATCAAACTTCTGATATAAATATGCCAACACGTGACATGATTGTTATCCCTCAGTAGGTATTCTCTGGATATTCAGATTATCTTAGTGTTAGTTAGCTTTTTTTTCCAAGCAGGCTTTCTGTGAGGATACTTCATTTTTTTTTTCTAGTTTTGATCTCTTCTTTGAATTTCACCCTAACCCTTTGGTTTTGTCACATTATTCATTTGTTATTCTAATTTTGATCCTGTCCGCAGCCTTACATTTCATCTCTCTGTTTCTCATTTTGCTCACAATAATTGGGAACCTCCATGCTTCCTAACACTAGCATGTGAACTCACACACACACAGATGGTGCATCCATACACAAACAAGGACACTTGATACACAGCAACACACTTGTCCACTTAGAAACACTTTCATGTGACACCCTTTCCAATCCCTCTCACCTTTTTGTTAATCTGACTCCCTTTTTTGCTGCCATTCCTAGGATTTACCTCTCAATCTAAGTTACGCAGTGACTAGTAGTACAAGAAAAATATATGAAGATGTGGAGGCGTCATTCTTATTGTCAGCTTCAAATGGCTTCCTTCTTCTCTACTACCCTTCAATCTAGCATCATTTTAAGAGAGAGACTTTACATGATGGGTTTGACACGAAAGAAAGAAAATGAAATATACAAGAAAACACAAGAAACGTGTGCAGTCAACATGCATACATACGACATACGTAAATCCACAAACAGAAAGCACACACAATTAGACACACGAACGTCCAAAGATGTTTACCCTTATGTGCTTACAATCACAGACATACAAAACAAACACATTTAATCACAGGCAGATAACTGCCTTCTGTTCAGAACATAATATAACACAAGCTACCTTAGAAAGGCAAACAGCATAATTAAAGAACTCAGCCATCCAGCACAGTCACTTTTCTTTTCCCTCCATAACAGTACAAGAGCATCAATGTTTGTGTCAGTAGATTCAGGGACATTTGTTGAGGCTACGCAAGAGCCACTCATAATGGCAAATGAATAAGTGTTTCTTGTATATCTACTCTCTATATATAAAATCCTAAGCCTAAAAGTGCAACGATTTTGTGCAACAATTTTATGTGACGTTTTTGTCACGCTTTAAATCGGGCTTATTTTCAAACCTACATATATATGTTTGGTATCATTTTTTTCAGCATTTATCGAACTTTAATGTGGTATTGTTAGATTTTCAGATTCTTATTTTGTTTTTAAATTATAAACTAAAATATCAAGAACTCACGTCCCACGAGACAAGACTTTGTGCCAAGAGGTTTAACCACGCCCTGGAAGCCGAAAATAAAAGACAAAGAGTAGGACAGCTGCTGTACAGGCTTTTAAAATTTCAAAGTGCCACGCGAGGTGCAGATCACACAGCACAGCAGCAGCTGATCGAGCAAAGAGGAGGTAAAAAAAAATCTGTATTTATTTCCCATTGTATCACCGTTTAAGAGGGGGGTTTCGGAAGAGCGACCACGTCTCCTTGGGGTGCGTTAAGTCTCCTTCTTCACAACGCGAGTGGCAGAGACGCGAAGTGGCTGGCACATAGCGCAGGCCATGGGGGTTGGCAAATGAAACGAGCAGGGGGTAAGACCCCCAGTACCATCTAATATTTTGCTTAATGTTTAGTGTAGTGGCTGTTTTTTGTTACTGCACTCCAATCACCAGTCTGTGGGAGACATGTAAGTGAGAATCTGATTGCACTATGTAATGCAATGAAAGTGAATGAACAAAAAAGTGCAATTGACGCATATATATGTGTGATCAGATACCTAAAGACACACATTACGATGCTCTCAAAGACAAGCAGTGTGGCCTAATGCACGAGGTGCCTGACACTAAACCACAGAATTATTGCTTCATTCTGCTGTGATTGCTCACGCTGGGATCCTGATCAAGTTGTGCCACCCACAATTATTAAAAATAGTTAAAGTAGCTTGATAGCGCTCTATGTGTCTTGTGATAAAGGTCAAAACATAAGGTACTGTACATTAAGGGTTGTTTGTTTCTGGAATATGTAGCTAAATTGCAACCTAAATAAAACTCCACCATTATTGAAAGTGGATCAGACTCTGAAGTACCTCATTCATTTTCTTTATTTGTTGGCCCTCAAATGTGGAGTTTTGATCAGGCTCTTGATTCTAATGAGAGAACAATGATGCTTCTGCACACAAAGACACAGCAGGAATTTTTACCTGAGGGCAGTGACCTACCTGGTGACCTTTAGTTTTCAGCTTTGTGTTTCAGAATTGGATGCTGGTTCTTCAAGTGAAATTCAACCCCCCCAAAAAAATGGATTTGAAAGCAAGAACGTCATGGATGTGCCACCAAAGCTCATACCTCCATGTACCTCATTCCATGTGCTTTCAATAACAGAACATGAGTCTTAATTTACAGCCTTCATTTCAAGACCTCTGGGATGGGGTTCATGATGCATGGTGCTATATTGAGTCTGTCAGTTTCTTGAACAGCATGGCCTTTTCCTTTCCTGTTAGTGCTGCTACAACAAACCCAAGGCTAAACTTAATTGTAATCAGCAAGTACAATGAAAGCAACATTTGAAACACATGGCCTTTTCAACACTGAATGTGTCAGGTCTTGTACTGTAAAAAATAAAAGCTCTAGGGATTTGCTAGAAAACATTACCTCCAAAATGGGGAGTGGTGAAGGTGGTTAAATTACAAAGGTGCACTGTCTGAAATTTATTGCTAATGTGGCTGCTTTGCAATGGCCCAACAATGGAAAATGTTTTCCAAACCAATGCTAATGTGACTGAGTCGTGTTTACTTCCTCTCCTTCCTTAGCACTAAAGTGAAACAGGTGTTTCTAGCAAATAGAAGAACTTTTGCAAATAACCTAAAAAACTGAACAGACAGGTTTGAAACAGAAGTCAAAGTTTGACCATTAATTCAATGAGTGTGGAGAAGTATTACACGCTGTACTGAGGCAGTTAAATGTTTTTGTAATAAACGTTCACCTCTGTCTGACATTTTACATGTTGTGCAGACCCTTCAGACAAAAGTAAGAAAAGTGTGCAATAAATACGACTTGTCAGTTACATTGCCAGTGGTGCCAGGGAAAGACTCCTGTTTTTAGCTCCTATTGTATGAACTGATTTAACTTCACACCACTTTTTAATTGAGAGTCCAGTAAGTGCACAATCTTTCATTCAAACTAAGCTCTCAACCAGCGGTTAATTTCTAGCATTAATTTAGGCTGCATTGAGTTTAACATTGTTTCTCAGAACTGTTTTCTTTTTCATAATATGACAGGATAGAAAATGTTTCAAAACATAACATTATTGCAGGGTTTAATACTCTTTTAAAGGGAAAGTTCAGAATGATTGTCATGTCTGCCACAGACTAATGACATTAGAATAACAGCCAACAAGATAAGGCAGTGAGAACAATTCCACCTGGCAGATTTGGATGTCTATTTGTGTCCTTTACAACAGCATTAATATCATTTACTAGAATCTGTTGATGATTATGGGCTCTGTCTTATGGAGTATGTCAGGTCAGCTGATAATAAAATGTAGTTATGCAAATTCAATAAAAGCATTAATGAAATGATGATGAGAGAGAGAAAAACATCACACTTTAGAATCAGAGATTATTTTAATAAGTAGTGACTTGTGAGAGGACTCAATATTAGAATAGTCACATGATTAGTATGGGATGTTATTATAGTCACTTATTTACAACAGCATAAATATTTACAATACAAAGTGTAACATGAACACTTAACAGAACATATTGGATAAGAAGGGAAATCCAGGGCACATGTAAGTCAGTATGTGTGAAGTGTTTGTGAAGTAATTGTCAGAAAATGCAATTTGTTGCATAAACATTATTATCAGCGAAAATATTCCCCTGTATGTAACTTGCGAGTACCTGTACGTTTAACCTGGAAAATGGAGCATACAACAGGCCATGGGTAAAAACAGGGCCTGGCAAATAAACTCCGACATTATTAAACGTTTGTCTTTGTGACTTGGTGATAGTCATACAATATGCTAAATGAACGGGGAATCGCCTATGCCCTAATATAAAGGGAATATCTTGTTTTGAGTTGTCATTGTTATGGAATCCCTGTAGTTTTTGTGTCATAATGTTACTTGTTGTTTAGCAGTTTGCCGCAGATCTTCAGAAAGGTTGTGTGTGTAATTCATTTTTCATTCACTGTCTAAGTGCAAGACTTGCTGCCGCTGATCTTCAGACAATGTCGCTCTGTGGTTTGTCATACCTTGTCTTTGTTGTTCTAAGGCATCTTGCCTGTGCTGGTTGGTCTGGTGGGATGGAAATGTTTCTACTTTTATGCGTTGGTTTAAGTATGTAGACTGGCGAGACCATTGCTGTTGGTCGCAGCCAGGCTGCATGTGCCTTTTCATTTTATCGGAGAGGCTTACATTGAAGTGAAGGAAAAAGGAGGTGTAAAATGGTAGTGTCACAATGCAGTTTTGGTGAGTAACAAGGTATTCACTGAATAAAAAGTCAAATACCACAGTTGATAATCAGTCACATTGAAGAACTAAAGACTTGAAGATAAGCCTAAGACCAAAACTCTGCCAGGAACACAGATTCCTTGCTATTGTTGTGGAGGGATATAGTAGTTGTGGCAACAATTGTTTATATTGAGCACAGATGGACACAAGAAAAATAATATAAGGATATTTATATATATATAATATATATCTAGTAACACTAGGAGTCGCAAACACTCAGAACACCAGGTAAAAGTACTAAGATGAGTTCTAATTCTTATTATTCTTCTTATTAATATTGTTCTAAGCACCACAGCCACCATACACAAGTAAATAAATAATCAAAATAATAACAATTCTCTCCTCCAAACCTCCCAGCAAGCACTGTCTTCTACCTCCCAACTCCAGCTCACTTGCTGGGTCTCCAACAGTCCTTTATATAGTCCTTGACCTGGAAGTGCTAACAAGTCACATGAGTGGAAGAACAGAAGCACTTCTGGTTAGATGGAGAACTGGATTTTTCTTCAGCCCAGAAGTACTTCGGGACTCTAGTCCTCGTGACTTGGGTGTACTTTCGGGCTATAAATACGTCATGAGTTCTTATGTTCCTTTACAGCTCCCCCTGGCAGCACCCATGGCACCCAACAGGGTTGTGCAACCAAACTCCAACCAGATTCCAGGGAAGCTGCCATCTAGCGTTTTGGAGGAGGCGCTGTCCTGAAAAAGCTGCCTTCCCCCATCCTTCTGTTACAGCGGCGTCCTGGCCGGGATGAGCTGCCAGCTGTCCGCCACAATATATATATATATATATATATATATATATCCTGGAGAAATGACACTTGAATTGCATCCCAATGGCATTCTGTGCTATTTTCACCACCCTTTGTTAAATACAGGATGCTCAAGATGGAATACACTGTGAACTTGTACAAATTGCTGATTGTAGATGAAGAAATCCAGGCTTATCATAACCATCTGAAGAAGTAGAAGAGATGGTACGCCATCTTGACAACAGCTGCGATTTGTTGTGCCCACTTCAGGTTGGCAGTGACCCTCTTCACAAGATTCCCTCAGATGTACACCCAGAAGTGTGGTCTGCCTCCTGCTTCTTGAGGTCCATGGCCAACTCCTCGATTCACCAACATTACGGGTTAGATAGATGTAAACATGATTTTACAGTATCTTACCTAAAGAAGGGTCCTGAGTTGCCTGGAAGGCCTGCAGAATGTAATCTTTTTAGTCATTCTGCCTGACTTCTCATTACATTTTCTCATAGAAGAGAGGCAGAAATATATGAAGACCCAAACAACAACTGGCCTCTTGAGGTCTGCAGGTGGAGCCTTTTTGGTATATGCTTTCTGTTGTTGAGCTACATGAACACAGTAGAAACAAACAAATTTGACGTTTGACATTATCCAAATGTTTATAGTAGAGCCACATCAAAAGAGTGGCATATGATAGAGGCTTCGACAGGAAGGCCTACAGACACTGATGCCCATTGTCACGCACACGCGCATGGGAGGCAACTAAAGGGCTCGAGTGAAGGCAGTTCTGAGGCATGCCGGGATGTGGCAGAGTGCACTAACTCTTTTTCTCACTTCCCTGTAGACCAAACCCGGGAGGCTCCACCTGGCTCTCTTGACATCACTTCTGGGACCGAACCAATAGAAACAGACCTTACCAGCTCTGGCCCCCCTGATGTCACATCCGGGCCTGATCCAATGAATAACGAACACGTGCCCGATCCTTATGACCTCACTTCCTGTCTTCCCCTTTAAAAGCCTACCCTTTTCCCTTCTCCCACAGTCTGGTTTTGGACTCCGTTGTATGAATTTCAGTGCCAGTTGCTTGAAAACGACTTTTGCAGCCAGGATACCAAATTATATGGGTGGCTGCCCCAAACCTTTATCTGTCTTTGTCTCGTTTTGTGACACCATCTTGGAGTCTTGTAGAGTGGTTGGGCCCACAACCCTCAGCAACCCCTTAGACATATTTTTGCCTTCAGATTACATGATGCCTGAAGGGGAAGCAAAGTGAGGGACATCACAGGAGCTTGTTTATATTTTTTGTTTCATTCAATATATTTTCACTGTTTTGTTTTTGAATGTTTTCTGGCCTCAGGGCTAAGAAACTGAATAGGAAGCAGTTCTTAATGTCTACTGCTGACCCTGGGCAAGTCAAACTGCATATTTTCTGTTAATGCAACCTGCTATTTAATTATATGTTGTGACCCATTTTCCCCTCTTTTAACACTTGTTTCAAATATTTGTTAACATTCCGAGTTCATAGTTGCTCATTTGTAATTTAAAAAAACTGCTATGATAGTAGAAATGCGTTAATATATACAGTGTCTGTATTGCATTGAAGTATATATAATAGAAATGAAGATTACAGGCCCAACATTTTGGCAGGGTAGTCTACATCATGTGTGCGCCTAAAAAGAAAAGCACAGGTTACAATTATTGGAGGAAAGGAGTAAGCAAGTTGAGGGAGTTAAAAGTATTTAAAGACCCAAGAGGGTATGAAAGCAGCCATGATGAACATGAAGAGAGAAATTAAAAGCTTAGACATTTATTTGGTGCAGAATAAATGTGTGATCCAAGTTCAAGACTGAGCTTCTTTAATTTTTCTTTCAAAGGTGTTCTTGAAGCCATGTGAGCAAACACAAATGGAGATCACCATGGCTGTGACCGAGGGATGTGGAACGTTCTACAGCAGGCTTTGTAAGGTTTTTGATGTTCGTGGCTTCAACATTTTCCCCATAATGATTTGCATGCCCTTTTCCTGTTTCATCTATATAGGTGCTGGGCATTTTCTCCAAGAAACACAGTGAATAAAGTTGTAGGACTGACAGTTGTGCAATATAAAAAGGGCCAGATATGAGTGTATTGTTGGTAACATATTTTCCAGTGAGAGAACAGCTGCTGTGGCTCTTTTTGCAGGTAAGAAGATTGGGTTGAGAATATCAAGGAAGAACTGGGAAAAAGGCTCCTTGGAAAGGATCCATCCATCCATCCATTGTCCAACCTGCTATATCCTAACTACAGGGTCACAGCCAATCCCAGCCAACGGGTGCAAAGGATCCATCAACAATAAAAGATTTTGTGACAGAAAGAGCATTAGGGTGGAAAGGCAAAATAAATTGGGTGTAGGTTTTAATTTGTTGTGTTCCTCTTTGGATGGATTTTGCTAGGCCTGGCTTGGATAAGCCGACTGTCCAGAATATGGTAAGGATATCCCGGGCCGATGAAAAGCTCTTCATCTGTTTTTGAAGTCATCTTCATCACTGCATTGTGAGGAGCTATGAAAATGGATAAGACACATAACGTAGGTAACGGTGTAAGATGGTAAAAAACTGAAGATTTAAGTTCTGGAAAGCTGAATGAAAGACTGATTTATAGAAATGGCAGATGCATTGACTGTAAAATGTAAGAGATGTATAAAAATTAATAAAGTGATTAAAGGGTTCCTGAAGCTGGCTTCTGGAATACGTGGTATCACTATCACACACTTACTATATCTTTACTACTTATCCAATAAGTCTGTTAGCATAGCTACTACATGTCTAATCCTAGTGCCCACCTGGCTCCACTGGCCTGCTGTTAAAGGCATTGAGGATAAGAAATAGGGATTTGCAGTGTTCAAGCACTGGAAAACTACTGAAAAACCTACATTTTAAAATGCTACAGTATCAGCAGTTCAGGATTCTTTTGTCAGCTTTCCTCCCCAACATCCCACGACACTTGCTAGTGTGGAGGTGGAAAAGGTTTTTATTTTGTAGGCTTTATGAAACAGAATTTAGGCTCCTAAAATGAACTGACTAGGCCTATGTATTCCAATAAATTCAATGAGCATCAAATATACTAGGCATTATTAAACATCGACAAAATTTTTCTGTTCATGTTTACTGTGTGCACAGCTTTTACAGGACTTATGCATACTCGATACACAATGTTAGAAAGTTTTTTAAATGACAAACCAGCTATAGAGAACTTTACAGGGAGCCATGATCAAACATGAATAGTGTCACCAGTCAGTCGATATACGTACAGTGGTGAACAATAAGAGATAATATTGCCCAAGTTTCAAAAGGCTTTTTAATGTAATCCCATTTGTGAGGTACTTTGTACTTGGAATTAAATCATTCTTTAAAGGAGTTTGGGAGCATGCGCTGACCACACAACGAGGTCTAACTATATATTTATTCTTTTGTCTATTATACATAACTGCTTATTCCCATTCTCCTTTTTCCTAATGCAGCACACATTAGCATATAGCTGTTGCGTCTTCTTCAATGTGATATTTGCATGGTACACAGGGCCGCAGAGCCATTCCAAGCATCACCGGGCACAAGGCAGGAAACAGCCCAGGATGGGGAGCCATCCCATTGCAAGGCCCACTGCCAAACATACCGGCAGTCACGCTGTCACATATATGGCCATGTAACCCAACCTACATGGCCCCAGGATTTGGCAGTAAAACCCACTAAGAAGACATACGAAGACATGGGTAAAACATACAAATTTTACACACATATCTCCAGACAGAATTCCATCTAAGGATAATGGATCTGTGAGGCAAAAGCATTAACCATTTTGCAAAGGTGTTTTCACCATTTAAAACAGATCTTGAAATATCATCGCAAACCTATGTAGTTATCACTGCAATTCCCCATTAAAATTGCCCGGACCTTGGAACATCTGTTACATGGTTGTAGTTACATACCCTAATATTTTTATTACATTTTGAAAGTACAGATACAATGTAACTATGTAAAGTACACTTGTTTTTGGATCAGTGATAAATTGTTACATTGTAATTATATTAACTGTGGAATAACAATGACAACTTAATTAACTATAGCGTTACTTTGTATTACACAGTAAGTACGGAGTAATAACTCATAGTTACACTGTACTTATACAGGTAATTACATAGTAGTTACAGTGTAATTATGGATACATTGTAAAGTGCTACCTTATTGGGTTGTTTTATTTTTTATGAAAAAAAACAATAAAAATTAAAACGTCAAGCAAAGAATTCAAAGTCTTGACTCTGTCACATATTAAAAGCCAGGCTTTGCAAATGCATGAGTTTTAATGCTGTGTTTAAAGGAAAGCATTAATGAAACCCTCTGCTGCTGATTCTTTCAATACCAATAACAAACCTCTGAATTCAAGCAGTAAGTGTTGTGAATGATAGACAGCTGAATGTGGCCAAATTTTATTATTGTTATTATTTATGTTGCAGTCTATGATTTTAAAAAATGGTTATAACCAGTTTGTGCCCGTTGTAGGCTGTCAAAATAAACTGAAATACGAGTGGAGGGACATCATGGCAATAATAAAGCATCCAGGATATAATTGTAGGTTTTAAGCAATGACATGGAAAGCATTAGAAGTGTCTTTTTTTTGCTATCAAGACAAGAAATGGTAGATATAAACTATTTGATGTTCATCATCTGTATGGTTCTGTGTCAGGAGAAGATATACAGCAATGCTAGAAATTAGTTTCAAAGCCTCTGCAATATTAAGAGAGCATCGTCTTAGTGACTAAGAGTCCACAGTCCATTTCACCTTTGGTCCGGTAGGACTGATGTTTGCTGGAACAAGAAAGTTTACTGGCAGTATGGTTAGAGTACTACTTGATGAAATAAACAACAGATGCAACATGTCCAGCTGGCAGGGTCCAGAAACTTGGCTTTGGATGGTGTCAGAGGCGAGGTCACTCTCTGTTGTTACAGTTCTAGTCTCTTCTGAAAATTATGCTCCGAGGCAAACTCTACAGAAAAAACGGTCAATGTGGATTTGGGGAATGTCCATGTTTTGTGGTACAAGTACAACATTTAAGTCCTTGGTGAGCACTGATCATTCATTTAATGAAGAGAGGTGGGACTATACTGTGAATACAAGATTATTGTTGAAAAGAATGATGGAAGCTTTGTTTCTTTGCTTCTTTTTCAATAAGGAGTTACGCTTGTTCTAATTGTTCTTGAGGAAGTCATAAAGCCTGAAATTGAAAGATCTGATAAGGTTCTTAAGAGCAGGTTAAAAGGTGGAATGCAGGGTTGCTGCAAAAAGAAGACAGACAGCTAAAAAAGGAAGAAAATGACTACATGGAAAAAAAGGTTAAAAGGTTTAAAACAGATTTTTTTAAAAAAGGTATAAGTGATTTCATAGTGAATTATATTTCTTCTGTTTTTCCTTATGACAATGACATTTCATTTTTTTTTCATATGCATACTGAAGCAGTCCTTCACACTCCAAATACTCTGTATATTATATATCTATCTCTCTCTCTCTCTTTTAATGTCACGTTTTTTGACACACTTTAAATTGGGCTTATTTTAAAACCTACATATATATGTTTGACATTCTTTTCAGAATTTATTGAACTTTAATGTGATGTTGTTAGATTTTCAGATTGTTTTCCCACTTTTAAATTATAAACTAAAAAATATCAAGAACTCACGTTCCGTGAGACAAGACTTTGTGCCAAGGCATTAAATCACGCCCAGGGCTGGAAATAAAATACAAAGAGTAGATGACGAAGACAGCTGCTGTACAGGCTTTTAAATGTTTGAAGCGCCGTGCGAGATGGAGATCATACAGCATGGCATGGCCGCAGCTGATTCAGCATAGAGGAGGTAAAAAAAACTGTATTTGTTTCCCATTGTATCACCGTTTAAGAGGGGGTCTCGGAGGAGTGACCATGTCTCCTTGGGGTGCGTGCAGCCCCCTCTTCACAACGTGAGCGGCAGAGATGCAAATAGGCTGCTGCGTAGAACAGGCCGGGGGGTTGGAGAGCAAAGCAATTTCGTAGTGAATTATATTTCTTCTGTTTTTCCTTATGACAATGACATTTCAGTTTTTTTTTTTTGCAAATGAATACTGAAGCAGTCCTTCACACTTCAAATACTATGCATATTATATATCTATCTATCTATCTCTCTCTCTCTCTCTCT